>OY992876.1:63869213-64010254 GCA_963921405.1 Cepaea hortensis | reverse complement strand
ATTTGCAGACGACTGTACTATATATACTAGTCAAGAAAACCGTAGTGAATTAGAGAATTCTTTACAAAAGGATCTCGATAATCTTACTAGATGGAGCAATGAAAACCGTATGCAAATTAACATCGACAAAACCAAATCCATGCTAATAACGACCAGACAAAAACTACAGACACTAGCCATAACTGGAACACCGCTCGAACTCCGCATGGGCACGTTACCTATAGTTAATGTGAATGAACATAAAAGACTAGGTCTTTTAATTGACAGCCATTTGAGCTGGAGCTCTCATGTTCACGTTCTTACCAAGAAAATAGCACAAAAAGTTTACCAACTTGCTAAAATTCAGCACTTCCTGGAAGAAAGCACACGAAAAATATTCTATACATGCTATATCCAATCACATCTCGATTACTGTCCCACAGTTTGGGATGGTTGCCCTAAATCTAATTTAAAACGACTATGTTCTCTACAAAACCGCGCTATTCGTCTGGTTTCTGGCATAAAGCACGTTGAAAGTAATAATTTGTACAGTCATCTCAGACTTCTACCACTTCAAAAGCGCTTCCTTTTCAACAAAGCCAAATTAGTGAACAAAATTATATCTCAAAATACCCCAGAGTATCTTCTGCCGCTGATTCAATCTAATGCAATGAACAGCAAGCGCCTAAATTTGTTACATGTCTCAAAGCCTAGACTGGACCTATACAAAACATGTTTCGCCTATTCTGGTGCGCACTTATGGAATGATCTGCCTCCAGATCTGAAAACTCCAATGAGTCCCTACACATTTAACCGAAAACTCTTTCAATACCTAATCCGTACCGACTATATGCCACCATAATTCATTTACTGGTATAATTGTTCATTATAATTGTTCATTATAATTGTTCATTATAATCGTTCATTATAATTGTTTAACTATAATTGTTCACTATATATGTGTGTGCGTGTGGGAGCGAGAGAGAGAGAGAGAGAGAGAGAGAGAGAGAGAGAGAGAGAGAAAGTGGGTGTCAGATAGAGTGAGAGAGTGAATGTGTGTGTGCGTGCGTGTGTGTGGAGAGAGTGAGTGAGCGAGAAATGGTAGGGGAATGTGTCAGTGCATGCATTCGTACGTGTATGTGTGAGAGTGAGTGAGGGAGTGTGTGCGTGCATGCATGCGTTCATGCGTATGTATATGTGTGAGAGAGTGTGATTGAGAGAGTGAGTGTGTGTGTGAAGGATTGTGTGTGAGAGAGTGAGACAGTTCGAGAGTTGATGTGTTAGTGTGTGTGTGAGCGTGCGCATGCGTGTGAGTGTGTATATATGAAAGAATACAGAGAGAGAGAGAGAGAGAGAGAGAGAGAGAGAGAGAGAGAGAGAGAGAGAGAGAGAGAGAGAGAGAGAGCTGAGCAGATGCATGTCATGTAACACGCATGTTATGTAACACGCGAATCCATATGTTTGTGTATTCTCATCTGTCATATTATCAGTTAAATACCATTTGATTTTATCATGTATAATATGAACTTAAGTACATTACTGTAGTTTGAGTGAGAGAGTCAGTGAGTGTGAATGAGAGACAGAATGAGTGACCATGAGAGTGAATGTGAGTGTGTGTGTGTGTGTGTCTTCTCTCTGTGTATCTCTGTGTGTGGGAGCATCACTATTTTTACGTCACACACTGTTTATGTACACATTTTTCTCCATGTTTAACATTTTTATGAGAATGCTCAGACAATTGTCAGTGTATGTGTGTGAGTAAAGTGTGGGAGTTTGTTCATATTAGTTTCAATGCTCACGTGAGACATTTTGTATGTGTCTAGATGTGAGGAGGTGTGATTGTGTGTGGAGGATGTGTATGAGTGTGGGGATATGTGTGGGTGGGGGATGTGTGGGTGGGGGTATGCGTTTGGATGGGTTGGGGTGTGTGGGTTTTTGTGGGTAGTGATATTTGTGGGTGTTGGTGGGATGTGTGGATGGATGTGTGGGGGTGAAAGTAGGGGTGTGGGAATGGGTGTGGGGGATGTGTGTATGGGTGGAGGATATGTGTATGGGACGGGTGTGGGGTGTGTGTGTTTATGTGGGTGGTGATGTGTGGGTGGTTTGAGGAAGTATGTGTGGGTGGCGGGGTTGTGTGGGTAGGGGGTTGTGTTGGGTGGATTCAGGATACAAGGGCGGGTGGGGAGAAGTGTATGGTGTGTGGGTTTGACATATGTGTGCGGTGTGTTGGCGGGGGATGTGTGCATGGCGTGTGGGTGGGAGATGTGGTGGTATGGGTGAGGATATGTGTGTGGGTGGGGGATAGTGTGTGGTGTGGGGGATGTGTGTGATGGGTGCGGGGAATGTGTGTATGGGTGGGGTGGTTGGGGGAAGTATGTGGGGGTGTGTGGATGGGAGATGGGTGCGTGGATAGGGAATGTGTGGGTGGGGTGTGTGAGTGGCTTAGGGATGTGTAGGTAGGTGAGGTATGTGTCGGGGTGGGATGCGTGAGTGGGTGAAGGATGTGTGTGGGTAGGGGTATTGTGATCGAGAGATGTTTGGTTGGGGGTGGGTGGGTGGAGTGTGTGGTTCTTAGTGGAGGATGTGTGCGTGAGTGAGTGTGTGTTGGTGGACGGGTAGGGAATGCGTGTGTGGGTGGGGAGAGGTGTGTGGTGTGTTGGTTAGGGATATTGTTTGGGTGAGGTATGTGTGTGTGGATGGGGGATTTTTGTGGTGTTTCGGTGGGGGTATGTGGGGTGGATGGGTAAGGGTATCTGTGTGGGTGTGGGTGGGAATATTGTGCGGTATGTGGGTGAGGGATATGTGTGTGGTGTGTAGGTGGGGATGTGTGGTGGTATGTGGGTGTGGGATGTGTTGGTGAGGGATATGTGTGTGTGTGGTGCGTAGGTTGGGAATATTGCGTGGTAGGGGATGTATGTGATGTGCGGGTTGGGGATTGTGTAGTGGGGGATTGGGTTAAGGCATGTATGGGTGGGTGGAGGATGTATGTATGGGTGGTGGGGTGTGTGTGTAAGTGTATTGGGGATGTATGGGTGGTTAGGGAGATGTGTGTGTGTGGGGGGGGGGGGGGTAGGGAGATGTCAGTTGGTGGGGATGTATGGTTTGGGGATGTGTGAGTGGGTGTGCGATGTGTGGGTTGGTGGAGGATTGTGTGCGTGGGTGGTGAATATGTGGTCAATGGAGATGTGGCTGGGGGATGGGTGGTTTGAGGTGTGGATGGGGAGAGGATGTGTGGGTTAGGATGTGTATGTGTGTGGGTTGGTGGGGGAATGTTTGTGGGTGGCGAGTGTGGTTTGGTTGGGGGAACAGGTTAGGGGAGAGTGTGTGGGTGGGGGATGTGCGGAAGGGGGATGGGTCGGTTGGTGGGGTATGTATGTGTCCCTTGGTGTGCATGTGTGTGGGTAGGTGGGGGTGTGTGTGTGGGTGGGGTGATGTATGGGTAGGTGGGAGATGGGCCTCATATCATGGTAATTTGCCTTGTTTATGTTTACAACATTCATTTCACAATGTTTATTTTTCTTCCTATGTAAATGTATAATGCTCTTGATGAATGAAAGACGAGTGATTGGAAGGGCCGAATGTAAGACGGGCCTGCGCGCCCAATTTGTAACCCTAATAAAGTTGATTTGATTTGATTTGATTTGATTTGCCATATTGCCAAGCAAGTCGCCGCTGTGGCTCAATCCCATAATCCTATATACCGCGTTCCAACCATATGGACGATTTTGTAGCAGACCGCCGTGCGCTGGTTTTCATATAAAGGTTTGAGTATCGGTGGTTCAAATGCAGTGGCGAACTAATGATTCTAAACTTGTCAAGAAATCAAAAAACAGCCCAAGATGATGGGGTTGATTACGACGTCAGGTAAATGATATACAACTGACTTCTATCAAATAACCATGCTACCATGTTGCCAAGACAATCCTTCTACCATACTGTCACGTAAACCCTGCAACCATACTGTCACAACCCTACCATACTGTCAACATGTGCTACATACATCTGCCATACTGTCTGACAACCCTGCTGCCATTTCATTCTGTCAGCCAGGGCTGCGTACATCTACCATCCTGTCAGTCAGGGCTGCGTACATCTACCATGCTGTCAGTCAGGGCTGCGTACATCTACCATGCTGTCAGTCAGGGCTGCGTACATCTACCATGCTGTCAGTCAGGGCTGCGTACATCTACCATCCTGTCAGCCAGGGCTGCGTACATCTACCATGCTGTCAGTCAGGGCTGCGTACATCTACCATCCTGTCAGCCAGGGCTGCGTACATCTACCATGCTGTCAGCCAGGGCTGCGTACATCTACCATGCTGTCAGTCAGGGCTGCGTACATCTACCATACTGTCAGTCAGGACTGCGTACATCTACCATGCTGTCAGCCAGGGCTGCGTACATCTACCATGCTGTCAGTCAGGGCTGCGTACATCTACCATGCTGTCAGCGAGAGCTGCGTACATCTACCATGCTGTCAGCGAGGGCTGCGTACATCTACCATGCTGTCAGTCAGGGATGCGTACATTTACCATACTGTCAGCGAGAGCTGCGTACATCTACCATGCTGTCAGCGAGAGCTGCGTACATCTACCATGCTGTCAGCGAGGGCTGCGTACATCTACCATGCTGTCAGCCAGGGCTTCGTACATCTACCATGCTGTCAGCTAGGGCTGTGTACATCTACCATCCTGTCAGCCAGGGCTGCGTACATCTACCATGCTGTCAGCTAGGGCTGCGTACATCTACCATGCTGTCAGCTAGGGCTGCGTACATCTACCATGCTGTCAGTCAAGGTTGCGTACATCTACCATGCTGTCAGTCAGGGCTGCGTACATCTACCATGCTGTCAGTCAGGGCTGCGTACATTTACCATGCTGTCAGTCAGGGCTGCGTACATCTACCATCCTGTCACCAGGGCTGCGTACATCTACCATGCTGTCAGTCAGGGCTGCGTACATCTACCATGCTGTCAGTCAGGGCTGCGTACATCTACCATGCTGTCAGTCAGGGCTGCGTACATCTACCATGCTGTCAGTCAGGGCTGCGTACATCTACCATGCTGTCAGCTAGGGCTGTGTACATCTACCATGCTGTCAGTCAGGGCTGCGTACATCTACCATGCTGTCAGTCAGGGCTGCGTACATCTACCATACTGTCAGTCAGGGCTGCGTACATCTACCATACTGTCAGTCAGGGCTGTGTACATCTACCATGCTGTCCGCGAGTGCTGCCTACGTGCATATATCATGCTATCTTTGCAGTGATCTCAATCGCGCATTGATCTAAAGCAACACTTCCTCAGATCTCCTAGGCTCCCCCCTAACATCAATCAACCACAGCTAAAAACATTTTAAAGCGCCTCACTGTTTTCCAATCCTAACTCTGACATAAACCAGACCTGCAGATTTCATTATTTCAATATGTCCTTTTATTTCAAGTGTGAATGGAAACCCACCACCATTGCGTCATATGGATAGCAGCGCAGGGATTCTAAAACGATACCGGGGAAAGGTAACGCTTTGAATCTCAGAAGATGTTTCGGGGGTGGGTGGGGTGAGGGGGGGGGGGGGGGGAGTTATAATCATCAGGAAGAAAGCATGTAAGTTTTTCTTGCAAAGTGGCAAGGTATACAACAGATAACGCAATAGTCTGAAGGAATTTAACCTAGTAACCGATTTAGAATGTTTACTATCACCATAATGTTTATTAAAAAAAAAAAATTTTTTAAAGAAAAATTGAATACAGCGATGAGTAGATGATTGTGTTTGTAGATCAGGAAAAGGCTTTCGATCGATTAAACCGATGCAAATTATGGACCACCCTTGAAGGCTCCGGGATACTGGGATAATTGATAGAAAACATCATAGCCATGTACCTACCACTTGAGCCAACGTGCAATAATAACACAAGAAGGTATATCTGATATGCTCAGTCTACACAAAAGTATGAAAGGGATGTGTGCTCTCCCTTCTGCTGTTTAATATCTACATGGACAGAAAATCCAAAGAAGCAAGCCTTGACAGAACGGACTCAGAAAATATTGAACTCGTTACTTCAGATGCAACAGCAGGTTTACACACAATAAATGCACTTTTATTTTCAGACGTTCGGTGCCTTTTTTTTTTTATAGCGACGAGATCAGACTGCAAAATCATTAATAAGCCGAGTTCAACACGCAGCAGATACAATATGAATGTAAATACAGCAAAAACCAAATGGGAACATAATTTTTGTGTCTACATGGGGAGACAATTGTTGTATCTACATGGGGAAACAAATGTTTTTATCTAATGTGAGACACCGGTAATTTAATCCGGTGATCACTCACTGAAATCTCATAAACTCCAACTTAGAGACAACTTTAATAAAATCAGTCCATGTATGCACGTGTACTGAGCATGGCTGGCGGGTTAGTGAAGTTGACAGGGGCCTACGCTGACCAAACGTGTTCGAGCCTGGGCTCGTCGCCTGTTACAATGAAGGGAAGATTAGCCCCCTTTGCCTCCGTGCGTACAAGCCTAAACAATGTGATGGCTTTATTACACAATAGATCCATAGCATATACCTGCTCCGGAACAAATGTTCTTAGTTTTTTAGTGTTTTATATATTTCCTGTGTGAGAAACCCCGAATGCTTTTCTCGTCTCGTGTTGTCTATTATAGTCGCTTATTAACGAGCGAGTCGAGTGTATGGCACACCGATTGCTTTCCTGAGCTTTGTCGTGTTATCTAGCCAGCAGAGGTATTTACCTTAACCGAAGTTTCCTGTTCATTCGTATAAGGAGAGTGTTGTATTTCTTTGCGTATTTAAAAAAAAAAAAAAAAAAAGGAATAACGCTATACACATACACAAACCTACCCCTGTCATTGAATAGTAGGAAAACACAAGGAATGGCGAGGGTCATCTTCAGCGAACACGATCATAAATAAGGCAGTACGTTTCAGCAACAAACCCCCATCGCCCAACAACAAATGACAGGCACAAAGAAATATTTAAAACAGATTGTGTCTGTTTTACGTGTTCAGATGAAGTCTGATCTACCCTTCGGCCTCCACTGCCCTCCTTCCCTCTCTGCTGTCCTCCTCTCCCTTCAACTGCCCTCCTTACCCCTCTACAGTCCTCCATCCTCCTCTGGAGCAAACCTTCAACAAGCTTAGGCCAAGCCCTGCTTTCTGTTGCTAACGCCTGCAGCTAACTCCATGTCTCGCCCATTGTAAGCATACCTGCCTCTAATTCTCTTCTCCGTATAATTTTAGATTCCTATATTTCATTTGCCCGGTTTGTTCAAACAACCTATCTTTCTTAATATACTATTATGACGTTTTCTCAGAGTGTGAACTGTCTCAATATCCTTTTTATGTACCCTCAATTCAACCATTTTTGTGGCTGAACTCGGTAGTTCCTTACACCTGTCATTTCTTTGTGAGCTTATGAAATCATTGTTTCTGTTGTCTTTTTGGTTTGATGATGAAGTCTGCTTTCCAACAAGATATTAGAAGAGTTAATACTGTATATCAAATACAGGGAACATTGTTTCTGAACTGAAAAATAAACCAAATTACATCATCTCCACTGACGAACTATGTGTCAGCCATAAATCACAATTAACAGTGAAGAAGTGGGAGATGCCACACGCTTCCACTGTCTGTGCTGCATAATCAACAAAAATTGGGACTTCAAAATAAGTAAGGTGTAAGTTGACCATGTCAGTGCAGGGGTAACATTGTAGCAATGGAGGGGTAATATTGTAGCAATGCGGAGGTAATATTGTGGCAATGCAGGGGTAACACTGTAGCAATGCGGAGGTAAAAAAAGTCGCTTAAAAGTCGACAGGGTCGACTTCATCGCACCGGGTTTTATCCCATATGGCTCGGTCTCTTTCCGCAGCGCGGAAAGCGTCGCACAAAGCACGAACTCCGTAGCTTTTAGCGACGACCCACAGGAGTCTCCGAAACATTTAACTCGTAAACCGAAGGGTGCGGCCCGGTATCGAACCCACAACCTTCGGATCACAAGTCAAACGGCTTGATCACTTCGCCACAGAGACTCCCAATGCGGAGGTAATATTGTAGCAATGCAGGGGTAACATTGGAGCAATGCGGAGGTAACACTGTAGCAATGCAGGGGGAACATTGTGGCAATGCAGGGGTACCATTTTAGGAAAGCATAAGTAACATTGTAGCAATGCAGATGTAACACTGTAGCAATGTAGAGGTAGCATTGTAGCAATGCAGAGGTAGCATTGTAGATTTAGCATGGTAGCAATGCAGGGATAGCATGGTAGCAGCGCAGAGGTAACATTGTATCAATGCAGAGGTAACATTGTATCAATGCAGAGGTAACATTGTAGCAATGCAGAGGTAACATTGTATCAATGCAGAGGTAACATTGTAGCAATACAGAGCCAACAGTGTAGGTATGCAGAGGCAACATTGTAGCAATGCAGAGGCAACATTGTAGCATAGTAGAAGCAACATTGTAGCATAGTAGAGGCAACATTGTAGCATAGTAGAGTCAACATTGTAGCAATGCAGACACAACACCAGCCAACCAAATTAAGAACAGTTATTGAGAACGTGCCGTTGGAAACCTTGTTCCATCTCCTGTCATCCCACCTGGTTCATGCATGTTCTTGGTCAGGTTGCCTTCAGTAACCTGTGTCAATCTTCATGCTGGTCGAAATCTGCCACTTCTTTCATGAAACATGCCATTGAATTACGTTTTCAAACCACTGTGACTTTCAATACATTAGAAAACGCACACTATGAGAATGTTAATAGCATGAGTGAAGTAGATCAAACACGTTAATAGCATGAATGAAGTAGATCAAACACGTTAATAATAAGAGTGAAGTAGATCAAACACGTTAATAGCATGAGTGAAGTAGATCAAACACGTTAATAGCATGAGTGAAGTAGATCAAACATGTTAATAATAAGAGTGAAGTAGATCTAACACGTTAATAGCATGAATGAAGTAGATCTAACACGTTAATAACAAGAGTGAAATAGATCAAAAACGTTAATAGCATGAATGAAGTAGAGTTTAGTTTACAGCTAAATAGAAGCAAACTAGTACCAAACCCAGACTATTTACCTAATTACAATTATACATGATGGATAAACATTCACTAACTGATACCTGTGCAGAATACAAGGTATTAAATGTTATTACACATCAGCTAATGTGGAGTTCCGTGAGAGAAATAAACCGATTTATCCAATCTACAGATGAGAGAAAGGCCCTGAGGCTGTATTGTAGACATAATGAAAACAATATGATAATAGTATAAAATAAAGACCTTTCAATGCAAACTACAAGGTAAACGAAATAGAGGGCTGTCTAAAATACGTAGTGAATTAGAACCAGAGATTAATCATATGGAATGATATGCTGTGAGCTGCATGGGCTTGGAGTCAGTTGGTTGGAGACCTGTGTCCCAATTGAGGATACAGTCATAAGAAGAAGACGAAGAAGCAGAAACAGAAAATCACACGCCCACCAACAAACTTGGACCGCTTAGACGAGGGTTGTTCAAGGCACCGCATTCTACAAGCTATGATCCCCTGTACTCATAAAATAGCACTATCCCACGTAAAGGAAACCTGCCATGGCAGTCACACTCTATTCTCCCATAAGCCACCAAGACACGCGCGGAATGTGGTCTTAACTGCGAAAACAGACGATATCTATTTACCAAAAATCTGTGCGAAGACAGTGCTGCAAATAGAGCAATTGGCGGTCACAGAAATAGAAGAGTGATTAACTGTTGCGGTAATTAGTGAGCCAGAAAACAGGTAGGTAGTATAATGAGCTGCACACAAGTTATGCACAGGGAATGTTTGGAAGGTAACTCACAATGGCATCTAGAGAAATGAATGGCGGCTAGAGAATGGGGTGGCAGCTAGAGAATGAGATTGCAGCTACAGAATGGGGTGGCAACTAGAGAATGGGGTGGCAACTAGAGAATGGGGTGGCAACTAGAGAATGGGGTGGCAACTAGAGAATGGGGTGGCAACTAGAGAATGGGGTGGCAACTAGAGAATGGGGTGGCAGCTACAGAATGGGGTGGCAGCTAGAGAATGAGATTGCAGCTAGAGAATGGGGTGGCAACTAGAGAATGGGGTGGCAGCTAGAGAATGGGGTGGCCACTAGAGAATGGGGTGGCAACTAGAGAATGGGGTGGCAGCTAGAGAATGGGGTGGCCACTAGAGAATGGGGTGGCAACTAGAGAATGGGGTGGCAACTAGAGAATGGGGTGGCAACTAGAGAATGGGGTGGCAACTAGAGAATGGGGTGGCAACTAGAGAATGGGGTGGCAACTAGAGAATGGGGTGGCAACTAGAGAATGGGGTGGCCACTAGAGAATGGGGTGGCAACTAGAGAATGGGGTGGCAACTAGAGAATGGGGTGGCAACTAGAGAATGGGGTGGCAGCTAGAGAATGGGGTGGCAACTAGAGAATGGGTTGGCAACTAGAGAATGGGGTGGCAACTAGAGAATGGGGTGGCAACTAGAGAATGGGGTGGCAACTAGAGAATGGGGTGGCAACTAGAGAATGGGGTGGCAACTAGAGAATGGGGTGGCCACTAGAGAATGGGGTGGCCACTAGAGAATGGGGTGGCAACTAGAGAATGGGGTGGCAACTAGAGAATGGGGTGGCAACTAGAGAATGGGAGAGATGATATCTAGACTTGGGAGGGGTGATATCTAGAGAATGGGAGGGGTGATATCTAGAGAAAGGGATGGGTGATATCTAGAGACTGGGATGATATCTAGAGACTGGGATATCTAGAGAGTGGGATGATATCTAGAGAGTGGGATGATATCTAGAGAATGGGATGATATCTAGAGACTGGGATGATATCTAGAGAGTGGGATGATATCTAGAGACTGGGATGATATCTTGAGACTGGGATAATATCTAGAGACTGGGATGATATCAAGAGAATGGGATGATATCTAGAGACGGGGAGGATATCTAGAGAGTGGGATGATATCTAGAAACTGGGATGATATCTAGAGAGTGAGATGATATCTAGAGAGTGGGATGATATCTAGAGAATGGGATGATATCTAGAGAATGGGATGATATCTAGAGAATGGGATGATATCTAGAGAGTGGGATGATATCTAGAGAATGGTATGATATCTAGAGACTGGGAGGATATCTAGAGAATGGAATGATATCTTGAGACTAGGATGATATCTAGAGACTGGGATGATATCTAGAGAATGGGATGATATCTAGAGACTGGGAGGATATCTAGAGACTGGGATGATATCTAGAGACTGGTATGATATCTAGAGACTGGGAGGATATCTAGAGACTGGGATGATATCTAGAGAATGGGATGATATTTAGAGAGTGGGATGATATCTAGAGAGTGGGATGATATCTAGAGACTGGGATGATATCTAGAGAGTGGGATGATATCTAGAGAGTGGGATGATATCTAGAGAATGGGATGATATCTAGAGAATCGTATGATATCTAGAGACTGGGAGGATATCTAGAGAGTGGGAGGATATCTAGAGAGTGGGGTGACATCTAGAAACTGGGATGATATCTAGAGAATGGAATGATATCTAGAGACTGGGAGGATATCTAGAGAGTGGGATGATATCTAGAAACTGGGATGATATCTAGAGAATGGGATGATATCTAGAGACTGGGATATCTAGAGAGTGGGATGATATCTAGAGAGTGGGATGTTATCTAGAGAATGGGATGATATCTAAAGAATGGGATGATATCTAGAGAGTGGGATAATATCTAGAGAATGGGATGATATCTAGAGACTGGGATGATATCTAGAGACTGGGATGATATCTAGAGACTGGGATGATATCTGGAGACTGGGATATCTAGAGAGTGGGATGATATCTAGAGAGTGGGATGATATCTAGAGAATGGGATGATATCTTGAGACTGGGATAATATCTAGAGACTGGAATTATATCTAGAGAGTGGGATGGTATCTAGAGAATGGGATGATATCTAGAGAATGGGATGATATCTAGAGAATGGGATGATATCTTGAGACTGGGATAATATCTAGAGACTGGGATTATATCTAGAGAGTGGGATGATATCTAGAGAATGGTATGATATCTAGAGACTGGGAGGATATCTAGAGAATGGGATGATATCTTGAGACTAGGATGATATCTAGAGACTGGGATGATATCTAGAGACTGGGATGATATCTAGAGAATGGGATGATATCTAGAGACTGGGATGATATCTAGAGACTGGGATGATATCTAGAGACTGGGATGATATCTAGAGACTGGGATATCTAGAGAGTGGGATGATATCTAGAGAGTGGGATGATATCTAGAGACTGGGATGATATCTAGAGAGTGGGATGATATCTAGAGAGTGGGATGATATCTAGAGAGTGGGATGATATCTAGAGAGTGGTATGATATCTAGAGAATGGGATGATATCTAGAGAGTGGGATGATATCTAGAGAATGGGATGATATCTAGAGAATGGGATGATATCTAGAGAATGGGATGATATATAGAGGATTGGATGGCAGCTAGAGAATAGGGTTTAAGAAAACATATAAAGCAAGACAACATTTAATGCTGAATATCTGACGCAGGTGTTTTTGAGGAAAACTAATAGTTAAAACACAGCACGTGGTGGAAACGTGTTTTGTGGTGAACTCTAAGTAAAAAAAGAAGTGATGAATGAAAGAGGTAAGTCACTGAACAGGATGGGGAATGGTATGAGAAGAGGCCATAGAATGCGTTGTACCTCTTTCTTTGGAAAGAGGGTTTTGTTGTTGTTGTTGTTATTTATTGTTGTTGTTGCAAAGCAGCTTAATAAATTGCTTGTGACATTCTCTCTCTCTCTCTCTCTCTCTCTCTCTCTCTCGCTCTCTCTCTCTCCCTGTCTCTCTCTCTGTCTCTCTGTCACTCTCTTTGTCACCCTCTCTTTCTCTCTATCTCTCTTTCTCTGTCTGTGTCCGTACGTGCGTCAAATTCTCCTGAAGCAGTTTGCTTTGATGGGATTGTGATGTGTTAGCGCTATCACATGTTGTAGACCTAAGAGCAAGGAGAATAAGCGGCTACATATATTGTAGTCCCGTCGTAGACACTGCCTATAGAGTTTCAAGTGTTCCACTTTCACATATCTTAAGCAACGACTAATGAGGTAGGGTGGTTATTTCCCTACCTTGTCTCCAATTCTTCCTAGACAATTTCTAGGAAATTCTGATAAATGCTGGTACCCATGTTAAAGAGGGTGGGGGGGGGGGGGGGGTGTCACTGCGCCCTACTGGCTGGAAACATGATTCTGCATCTGCTGGGTATTGAATCCAGACCGCAATCTTCACAGGCAAATGTATTGCCCATGTTACTGTCTGCTCGTAAATAATGTACAGAGAATGCGACTAGAGAGAAACTTGGGAGAACAAAGAACTACCAAGAATCTCAACCCTTAAATGTCTTCTTTGAGTCCTTGCCGTCTGGCGTTGGTGATCATGTTTGTCCACAGAATTCTGTCTCGTGCACTGTCAATCTTATAGTCCGTGCCGTGTGGCGCCGTGATCATGTTTGTCCACAGAATTCTGTCTCGTGCACTGTCAGTCGTATAGTCCATGCCGAGTGGCGTTGATGATCATGTCTATCCACTTCCTTCTGTCTCGCGCGTTGCCAATTTTATAGTCCATGTCCTGTGGCGTTGGTGATCAAATCCGTCCACAACCTTCTGTCTCGTACAGTGCCATCATAAATCATCGTCGTTATCATCGTCGTTTTTATCGTAGTAATCACCATCATCATCGTACAGTGGCTAGTCCTGTACATAACTTTTCCCATTTAAGTCTATCGAAATACCTCCCTATCATAAGCCAGATGTTACGCTTCTGTTGGTGTCACGCATAAATCACCTACCACATCGTGAATTCATCCAAGTTATGTTATAGGTATGCTCCACCTTCCCGCTAACCTCCTTGCACAATTATCTTGTCCTGGCATTCATTTCTTTTCCTGGCATTAATGTCTTTTCCTGCCATTTATTGACTCATTGGCACCTTGGCACCTTGCCGTCTTGACAGACGATAGTTTGTTACATTGTGCTCCAAAAAGGCATAATAACTACAACCCATGGCGGTAGCGAATGTGACTGATAAGGCCAATTCACGCTGTAAATGTTCGTCCACAGTGGATGCATGTGAAAACATGATCATTTCCACCATCATGCACCATCTTACATCTCGCCCGCTCGGTGTGTGGCTTATCTACAATCATTTTCTCCTTTATCTTTATTCCATTTCTGATATTTGCCCTCCATGCAACACGTTCAGCGGCGACTTGCTCCCAATGTGCATTATCAATGCCTGTATCAATCATGTCCCGCTTACACACATCTTTGTATCGTAGTAGAGGCCGACCCTGAGATCTCTTACCCATCTGTAATTCACCAAAAAAGATGTCCTTTGGTATTCTACCAACATCCATCCTCCTAATGTGTCCTATTCATCTAAGTCTACGAAGACTGAGCATGGAATAAACCGTCACACAACCTCATCTTTCCAATTCTTCAGTATTTGTGATTTTGTCTTGCCGCTTAATACCAAGTATTCTTCGCAGACACCGCATATGAAAGCTGTTTAAACGTTTCTCTTGGTGTGAGTACGTTGATCAGGCTTCTCTGCCATAAAGAAGAGTACTAAGGACACAGGCTCGATAGACAAGGACTTTTGTTTTGGCAGTAAGTTTCCTGTTCTCCCAGACTCTTTTTGTTAACCTGTTCATTGTTGTTGCTGATCTAGGGATAATTTGCTGTTTACCTATGATCCTAGATCTGTAAAATGGTCTACTATCTCCAGTTCGGCGTCGTCAATAAAGATTGATGGTACCCCATGTGCACCTTGTGACATAATCTGTGTCTTCTGTTTGCTATATGTTAAACCAAATTCAGAACAAGCATTGGAGAATGCAGATAGTAAATGTTGTAATTCTTCCTCAAAGTGCGTCGTAATTGCAGCGTCATCTGCAAAAAGTAGCTCCCTGATCAGTACCTATGCAGGTGGGGGTGGTTGTGGGTGTTGGGATGTGTGCGTGTGAGTGAAGGATGTGTGTGGGTGTGGGATGTTTGGGTGGATCGGTGGAGAGTGTGTGTGGATGGGTGGGTGTGTGTGTGGGTGAGGGCTGTGTGGGTGAATGTGTGTTGGGGTGTGAGGGATGTGTGTGGGTAGGGGATGGGTACATGATGGGTGTGGGTGATGGATTTGGGGATGTGTGTGTGGGTGGGGATACGTCTGGGTGGGTGGGAGTGTATGTGCCTGGATGGAGGATGTAAGTGTTGGTAGTGAGGGTGATTGTAGGTGGGGGATGTGTTGGTGGGTAGGAGATGTGTGGGGAGATGTGTGTGTGGGTGAGGGATGTGTCTTGGGGATGTGTGTGGGTGTGGCGTTGTGAGGGAGGGGAGATGGGTGTGGATAAAGGATGTGTGTGGGTGGGTGGGGTGTGGTTGGGTGTGGGTGTGCGGGTGGATGAAGGATGTGTGTGAGGGTGGAGACGTGTGTTTCGATGGGTGGTTGGGGAATGTATGTGTGCTTGGGGTGTGGGTGGATGGGATGTGTGGTGGGTGGGTGGTGTGTGGGTGGTTGGGGAATGTATGTGTGCTTGGGGTGTGGGTGGATGGGATGTGTGGTGGGTGGGTGGTGTGTGGGTGGGTGGGAAGATGTGTAAGTGTGAGGATGTGGTGGATGGGTGGGGGATTATGTGTGTCAGGGTTGTGTTTGTGGTTGGGTGGGGGGTGTGGGGTGAATGGGGGATGTGTGGGTGGGTGGTGGATGTGTCACATAACATGGTAATATGCATTGTTTATGTTTACAAAATTCATTTGACAATGTTTTTTTTTTCCTATGCACTACTGATGAACGAAAGATGAGTGATTCGAAGGGCCGAATGTAAGACGGGCCTGCGTGCCCAATTTGTTACCCTTTGAAAATAAAGTCTGTTCGTTCGTTCGTTCGTTCGTACCTTCCTAATATTGGTCTTGGCCTTTAATCTCTGAGCATTGTAGAGTCCGCCATCTGAGCGTGAGTGAAAGTATATACCACAATCCTGATCACGAAAGGCATATTTCAGTAGAAGTGAAAAGTATATTCCAAAGAGGTTGGGAGCTAGTACACAACCTTGCTTAACTCCACTCTTGATCTCAAACTCTTCTGAAGTTGCACCATAAAACTTGATTATACCCTTCATGCCTGTGTGGAAAGATTCCACAATGGAAAGAAGAGTTGGTGGGCAGCCAATATTCTTTAGTACCCTGAAAGACCCTCACGACTGACCAAATGAAATGCATTTATTTACTGACATGTGTTATTATGTCTTTGTAAAATGAAACGCTTTCACCTCCAATATGTAAAGAAACGTTAGTTGTATGTCCTATACAGGACGTCGCATTGAACCAAATCATTGTTTTGGCTGTTCGTGATTTCTTATCACGATTACTTTCAGTAGTGTACCATTGTTTTCTGGGCGACCGGCACCCATACCATTGAAGTAAAACCAACACAAGACGGTCTGCTTCCAAATCTCCCACAGCTGTGTTTCGAACGTGGTATGCAGGATTACGAAATGCTTTCGTAATGCCTTCGTCACATTGCCGCCCAATAGGTAAACACTTTTGCTAAACCGAGATTCTAAAGCATTTTGCCCAGATTAGAGACACATGTATCTTAGCCAATCGGTCGATCGCCTCTCAAGCTACAACAAGCCACACATTACCACCTAACCTGCTGGTATTGAGGCAGCGGTAACGCAACAACTACCATATGTGGGAGAGATCTAAGCATGAAAGATAAATCGCCGATGACATGTTTTTGTATGCATGGAATCAAAGCCTGAGACTGTAACTTCCTGTTCCAACTGAGATTCCTGGCAAGAGGAGACAATTTCTGTTGATGTATTGCTGTAGTTGTCATTCACGGAGTTTTATTGCGCCCAGATAACTCTGCCATCAAAATCAGAGTTGTGTCACATTCTTCAACGGAGAGAATTCCTCTAGACATAATTATTCTCTTTACTGCTTTAGAGAACGCTTTCCTCTTGCCAGCTTACGTTGTCTCCTAGTCATACTCATAGTCCTACTCTCCTCCTCCTCCTCACCTCCTCCTCTTCCTACTATTCCTTTTACTCCACCCTATCACTTTCCTTTTCTTCTTTTCTACCTATTTCTCTACTACCTGTTTACCTCCTCCTCTTCTTCCTCCTTGTCCTCCCTTCCTCCGCCTTCTTATTATTATTATATTCTTCTCCGTTTCCCCTCATCCTCCTCCTTCTTCCTCTTTCTTATTCTCTTTTTCTCCTTTTCACTATCTTCCTTCTGCTGCTTCTCATTCATCGCCCGCCGCCTCTTTCTCCATCCGTCCGATAGTTTTTTTTTTGGGCGTAATAGCGTTTACAGCAGAACTGCGCTATTTGCATTTTTCGACTGATATACACGACTTCTTCTGACAATTGTTGACCCCATTCGCCTTTCCAGGTGGTTTCGTTGAACAGTCCACTGTCTTAGCATAGGGTTCTTGTGTGACGGACCTTGGATGTACTTGTCATTAAGTAGAAATCGCAATATATACACATTAGAATCCATTTGTCAGATGTGTAGGTCACACATTTTATGGCCATCATTTACTCATAGTATGGGGGAAGGGTGAGCTAGTGAGAGTGACACTTTTCGACATCATGGTTTTTGGGTATTGCCTATCGCGTAGGGGTTACGAACTCAATTCTTAAAACCGCATACCGAGCTAGACACACAGCTGCGGGGGATTTGGAAGCAGACTGCCTTGCGGTGATTTTCAATCAATGGTATCGTCTAGAAAGCAATGGCAAACTACTGAACGTAAGCTTGCAAAAATTCACAAACAAGCAACACATTTTAGGGTTGACTTCGACGTCGTGTAAAGGATGTGCAACTGTTTTATTTCCCCAAAGGCCACCGCCAAATTTCAAATTCCTTAGCAATTCTGTAAAGGCCTACAATGGGCATTTATTCTCGAATTCCTATTCGAGTACGACTAGCCGTATAGCAGAAGACTTACATGGGGTTTCGTAACAGCTACAGAGAACCCATTGCATAGCGCCTTTACCTTTCCCCATAAATATCTATTGGGGAACCATTTGAGGCAACCAGGATAGTTCATAAATAAACACACATGTATTATTTGGCGCCCATAGAAGTGAGAGGACGGAAGTATGGACTAGAGGACGCACTGCAGAACTTACACATTGAAAACTATAGTTACCGACCGGGTTTCGAATCTGTTACAGTTCGTCTTGCGTCGAAGTACACTTGCTCCTTCAGCGAAGTGCCGTCGTTATTTTGAGGTGACAGATTCGAATACTGATCGGTAACTATAGCTTTAAATTGTTATGTTGTCCAGTGCGTCCTCTAGGCTCCACTTCCATCTTTTCACTTCTATGAACGCAAAACAATACATGTGTATATATTTATGAATTATCTCTTCTCCTCGTCTGTGGCCGAAATAACCACCTCACCGTTTACAGCAAACAGTTACGTACAGGGCAAAGCAGATATAGCATGCACAATAAATATACATGTATTGTCTGGCATTCGATGGAGGCAATGCTGAGAGCTGACAGGGTCACATTCAGAAGTTGTTAGGTTCGAATCGCAGCATAGGTAAATAAGTAAATAAGTAACGGACCCCCTTTTTGACGCCTTATGGCGCATGGGCTATCTGGGCAAGACAGGATGCTATGATGATCCATTGCAGCCTCCTAATTTGATGACAGAGAGAGGGAGAGAGAGAGAGAGAGAGAGAGAGAGCGAGCGAGAGAGAGAGAGAGAGAGAGAGAGAGAGAGAGAGATGACAAGGACTTCATGTGTACCAAAGTGACTTGCAAACTCAAGAGTGAAATAGACAAGATATGACATGGTTAAGACCTTCTACTCGCATTGTTGTGTCGTGGGTATATGTTGCTGTCTCCAAATTTACACAATCGGTACTCGATGCTTGAGGTGGTCAGTATCACACCGACCGCCTTTACTTCTCAATTAATTTTAGGATCGGCTTGGAAGCCCAGGTCAAGTTTTAAAAACCACCTTAATGGGGTTTCGAACACGGGACCACCTGGCCGGCAGGCAAGCTAAAACAACACCTGCCGACCCTTAAAAACTCTTGCGTTGATTGTAGAAATGTGCCGTTAACGTACATGTCGGTTAAGATAGCTCCTTCACCCTTTCCAGATGCTTCTTGTGGAGTAGAGAAAGCACGCGTCAGTTTAAATAACAGAAACAGCCAGCAATAAAAGCTTGAATGTATTAGACCGGTCCTGGTCTACAGCTTACCTTCTGTTGAACTCTGCTTCTCGTTATCCAATATATTCTCCATAACTAACCTCCCAGCTCGTCTGGAAGATCGATTTCATTAGCTTCATTTCTATTTAAGCCTTGTTGCCTCCTTGGGTGTGCCTTCTGTCTCTGGAAGATGTGTTCTCTTATGGGAAGTTGGTGTTTCTTTGAGATGCATCTCTCTCTCTCTCTCTCTCTCTCTCTCTCTCTCTCTCTCTCTCTCTCTCTCTCTCTCTCTCTCTCTCTCTCTCTCTCTCTCTCTCCGACAGGTAGGCCGTGGGAAAGCAGTGGTCGATGTGTGTGTGTCTTTTGAATCAATGGCTATGGGCTCAAATTCGTATTGACAGGAACTTATAAAATTGTTTTGTGGTTCCAGGTCCATTGTCTAAAATAGGCAGCAAGGAAAGTGATGGGAAATGACGGCGGTCGGTGTATTACTGTCCACATCAGACCTCAAGTGCCAATTGGTCTATGAAAATAGGACTCTCTCAACATATGTCCAATACCCTTTGAGTAGTGACAAAGAGTTTTTTTTTAAATTTTATTCTACATTGTTCTATCTAATAAATGGTTGTAGCTGGAATATTTGGTCTCTCTGGAAGATGCTTCTCTCTCTCTCTCCCTCTCTCTCTCTCTCTCTCCCTCTCTCTCTCTCTCTCTCTCTCTCTCTCTCTCTCTGAAAAATGCTTCTCTCTGGAAAATTTATCTCACTGAAAGATGTTTCTTTCTCTGAAAGATTTATCTCTCTGAAAGATTTATCTATCTGGAAGATGCTTATCTCTCTGGAAGATTCTTCTCTCTCTAGAAGATGCTTCGCTCTCTAGAAGATTTTTGTCTCTCTATAAATAAAATGCTTCTTTATCTGGAAGACGCTTCTCTCTCTGGAAGATGCTTCTCTTCCTGGAAGATTCCCCCCCCTTCCTCTCTCTCTCTCTCTCTCTCTCTCTCTCTCTCTCTCTCTCTCTCTCTCTCTCTGTGGAAGATGCTTCGCACTCTCCGGAAGATTTCTCTCTCTCTGTAAGATGCTTCTCTCTGTAAGATGCTTCTTTCTCTGGAAGATGCGTCTCTCTCTGGAAGATGTTTCTCTGTCTGGAAGATGCACATCTCTGGAAGATGTTTATCCTTCTGAAAGACGTTTAGCTCTCTGAAAGATGTTTATCTATCTCTGGAAGATGTTTATCTTTCTATAAAAGATTGTTATCTCTCTCTGGAATATGTCTATCTCTCTCTCTGTAAGATGATTATCTCTCTCTGGAAAACGCGTCTCTCTCTGGAAGATGTTTATTTCTCTCTCTGTAAGATGATTATCTCTCTCTGGAAAACGCGTCTCTCTCCGGAAGATGTTTATTTCTCTCTCTGTAAGATGATTATCTCTCTCTGAAAAACGCGTCTCTCTCTCTGGAAGATGTTTATTTCTCTCTGGAAGATACTTCCCTCTCTGTAAGATGCATCTCTCTCTCTCACTCACTCTCTCTCTGTCTCTCTCTCTCTCTCTCTCTCTCTCTCTCTCTCTCTCTCTCTTTGGAAGATTTGGTCTGTCTGGAAAACTTGGTCTTTCTGGAAGATGCTTCTCTCTCTGGAAGATGTTTATCTCTCTCTTGAAGATGTCTCTCTCTCTCTCTCTATCTCTCTCTCTATCTATCTCTCTCTCTCTCTCTCTCTCTCTGGAAAATGTACCTCTCTATGGAAGATGATTATCTCTCTCTCTCTCTCTCTAGAAGATGCTTCTCTGGAAGATGCTTCTCTCTCTTTCTCTCTCTCTCTCTCTCTCTCTCTCTCTCTCTCTGTTTCTCTCTCTCTCTCTCTCAATCTCTTTCTCGAATATTTGGTCTCTGTGTAAGATGCTTCTCTGTAACATGCTTCTCTCTCTCTTTCTCTCTCTCTCTCTCTCTTCTTTCTTTTCTCCCTCTCTCTCTCTCTCTCTCTCTCTCTCTCTCTCTCTCTCTCTCTCTCTCTCACTCTCGAATATTAGGTCTCCGTGTAAGATACTTCTCTGGAAGACTTGGTCTGTCTGGCAGATGTTTCTCTCCCATGTATTTCGATGAATGCACATTCAGCACCACTTGTAATGTCTCCGCACGCCATTTACCCATCACATAGTGTCGGTAATATTGTACACACCATAACAGTTATGGCTCAGCCACAACCAAAATAGTATCACAATGGGGTAAAATATTATCACTGCAGCATTCTACAACAGTAGAACATATGCATACAACGCTACTCATAATAAAACACAACATTCACCCTGATGTGTTACAACTAATTTAAACATATTACCTATATTGCATATAAAAGTATTACACAATATGCATGGACAATACTGAAAACACAACATAATATTCCCATTTGCGTGGTACGGATATAGTAGCAAATCTACAAATACCAACATGAGACAGTGTTCTCACCGAAGTGACAGACGAATGAAAGTCCACAGATTGAGAAACTGGACCGAATTAGCAGAGTATTTGCCATACGAAAACCCTACATCAAGTATTCTGGACAGCGTAAGAATGAAAGACTTAATGTCTGATGTATACATGTAACAACGATTTATCCGATTTTCCAGAAAACGATCTAATGGGCGGATCTAAGTCGAAGCTTATTTACGGGCATTCCTATCACCCGGTTTTCAGGGACGAGCCAAACTTATATATATATATATATATATATATATATATATATATATATATATATATATATATATATATATATATATATATATATATATATATACTAAAATGGGTACGCCATATGACATGATCAGCACTGGAACACAGACTTGATCCAAGACTCTGATAAACTAGTGAGATCTGAACCATAACGACACTCTACCCTACTTATCAGCGTGCCTCATAATGATGAATGAGTACATCTCCCCGATCTGTTAGTTGTCCTTCGGTTATCGCCGTCGACCCCTGCCTTCTGAATGACAATATGCACAGATCCCTCACTCCTTTTTGATAACCGAAATTCAGTTATCAGTTATCACTTATCAGTTGGGGTATCTTCATTGCACTCCGGACATGTCCATAGGTGCTCAGATCCTCCCCCCAGCATATGCATCAGCGTCCGGTGGCTAATAGTGCCAGTTCTGTGTTGGTTGACGAGGCGCCTTGTTTTCCCGATGTACCTCTCGCGTCTGGCTGTGCCGATTCTTACTCCCAAGTCTTTCATCCTGGACAGCGATGTGGAATCACTGACGTCAAAGTCCTCTGTTCTCGCCATATCTTTGAGGACGTTAATAACACCGGCACGATCCATGAGCTGGCTATTTACAGGGGGTGCAGAGCCAGCCAGTTTACCAGCTCGTTCATTTCCCTCGACTCCCGCATGTCCCGGGACGAAGATGAAGGTGACTTTACGGACAACAGACTTCCGCAGCGACTCAGTCCACTGTCTACGTACAGCTCCAGCTTCGACCTTCTGAATCATGCTAATTGAATCACTTAGTACACACACGTTGGTATAATGCTGTGATTCCAGCCATATGAAGGCCTGTGTAACTGCCATCACCTCCATCGTCATGCTGCTCGTGGTCATAGAGTGGGCACCACTGGATTCTTGAACGGTTCGGCCCGCTGAACGGGCTGTAAATGCCCTCACACTTCTCTGCTGCTTTACAACAGATCCATCTGTATAGGTGAGCACGTCGGGGCTATCTGAGTGTTCATAGATGAGCGCGTTAACCTCAGCATTGACAGCGGCAGGGTTCTGCTCTCTGCACCGTCTGTCGAGTGTGATAATGCAGGAGAAAGTGCACTTAAAAGCTGGAGGCACCGGCACCCATTCCTTGCCGGGGTTGATACTGGTAAGACTGCAGACCTGTCTGACGACATCTTCCGCCCGACCCATCCATGATTTGCCCCTCTTTAGCCTGTCACCCTTTTCTCTGAATATAGCGTCATGCAGAGGGTGCTGCACTTATTTTTAAGTATGCACGAGCTCTCCAGATCTTGATCCTGTGTTCCATTGTCGGGAAGTCAAGGAGGTATCTCATTGCTACACAGCTGGTGTCTCTCGTGCAGCCCAAAATGATGCGCATGGCTTCGTTTTGAGGATGGCCAAGGCATACTCGATGCGTGAAAGCACAAGTCCCTGGAACAGAAGTATTAGCAGTCTTTGCTCGATATTGGCAGTCGCCATGACTCTCATTTCATAATTGAAATTCAATGAATAGTTTGGTCTCTGCGACGTGCATGAAAGTGTCTCCGTAATTATACATCTTGTAGGGTAATCAATGCTTGGTTGGGAAAAATACATTGGCACGATACAATACTTGGGATTCCACATACAGCGAGCAAAGGTTTCCTGGAGGAGCTACTGAAACTATGCACGAGCATAAGAAAGAGATAAACAGCATTGTTTGGTCATGAAATGAGAAGAGTGGCGTTGGAGTGTATCATGACCACCGACAAGTTCAGATGAGGGGGAAGGATGGGGAGAAGCAGAGACAGACCCAGATTCATTATGGTTGATGAACCCAGACAGTGGCATGGAGGAATAGCATCAGTAGAAGTTATCCAGAACACAAGGACAGTCATGTATGGAGAGTCAGAAACGCTTACGCCAGTTCACAGGACACACGATACTGATAATAAACAACCACAACAATAATTCTATTATCTTCTGCGTGACATTTCTGTGCATTTATGCTCAACGGATTTCCCCCATGATATACGCAACAATCGATCAATCATGTGCCATGCCGGAAAACATGGACGGTCATGACTCGCCATTTCACTCGATCACCAGAGTCTTGGACCAGCTCAGTGTTCCTGTCTCGACCATGCCATGTGGCCAAATCATCCAGGTATTTACTTCTCGGTCTTCCACTTGGTCTGTTCCCTTCGATCTTGCCAGTTGTCACCAAGTTCTCCAATACATTTCTTCTCATAACATGTCCCCCACAAATGTTGACTGTCTACGTCTAATTTTTCTAATCAATTTACGATTTTCATTTGTCTCCTGTAGTACTTGGTCATTGGTTTTTTTGTCTGTCCATGGTATTCTTTGCATTCTCAGAAACCACATTTCTGCAGCCATCAGATGTTTTTCAGCTTGACTTCCCATTGTCCAAGTTTCACATCCATACACAAGAACAGGCTCTATGTATCCCCTCAACACTCTTTTTCTCGTTTCAATTGACATCTTTTTATTGGTCAGAATGTTTTTCATCTTGCTAAAGGCTACTTTCGCCATGGCGATTCTTGTTCTAATCTCTTCAAGGCATCTCCCATCAGATGTTATGACTGTTCCGAGATAATTGTACCGATTCACTTGTTGAAGAGTATTCCAATTTAGTTTTATATAACATTGTAATACTTCGTTCTTCCTAGTGACGACCATAATCTGTGTCTTTATACAATTTAATTCTAACCCCAGTTGTTCACTGTGTGCAACAACCGCATCTACTAATTGTTGCAGATCCTGCTCATTGTTTGCAATCAATACTGTATCATCTGCATATCTAATGTTATTGATGTTTCGTCCTCCAATGCTGATTCCATTTTATCTTCTACATTTCTGAAAATATTTTCACTGTAAAGGGAAAAAAAATCTAGAGACATTACACGTGCCTGCCTAACACCTCTTTTAAAAGTCTGATATTGTCCCACTTCATTATCAATCCTTATGGCAGATTGTTGTTTCCAATATATGTTTTTTATAAGTCTAATGTCTTTCCCATAAAATGTTTAATCTGCAAGCATAAGACGCATCATTGGACCCACTAGGGATACACAAAGTGGAGAGTGGAAAAGAAGAAGTAACAAAGACATTTATGATCTGTTTAAGTCCCCGCTAATCACTGGTATCATAAAGGCTAATAGACTACAATGTCTGGGGCTTATAGAAAGAATGGAAGATAGTAGGGAGACAAAACTCGCTTACACTCAGGAAATAAATGACCGTAGACCCCGAGGTAGACTAAGAAGACGGTGGAGAGATAATATATATACAGACATACAAGCACTTGGAATCAACGACTGGCAAGAGAAGGTCAACCAGAGAGACGAATGGAGACGGATTGTATCTGCAGCAAAGAACCTCAATGGCTCGGAACGCTGAAGAAGAAGAAGAAGCATATCTACCTTGTTGACATGTCTTACTCTATCGAAAGCCTTTGTGTAGTCAATAAAGCAAAGATGTATATCTTTGTTAACTTCTATAGAACGTTCAATAACTGATCGCAGCATATACATAGCATTTACTGTACCTTTCCTTCTACAAACCCACATTGTTCTTCCCCTATTTCAAGTTGTATTTTCTTCCTCACTCTTTGCATGATAATTCGTAGTAAAATCTTCATGATGTGACTCATTATACTAATTGTTCTATGTTGATCACATTCCAAGGCTCCTGATTTCTTTGGGATTGCAATAAATATAGAATTACGTGATTCAGAAGGTATTTATCCGGTATGATATAATGTGTTAAGCAGTCTGGTGACTTGATCTATTCCATTTTCTTCTAAAGCTTTAATCATTTATGTTGCGATGTTATCTGTCAGCTTTCATATGCTTAAGAACATTCGAACCTCCATCTCCAAAATTGGCGGTACTTCATTATTAAATCTAATATCATACTGTTCATTTCTGTTATCATCATAAAGGTTTTTCACATACTCTGACCATACATGTAGAATCTGATCTTTTTCTATTATGATTTTGCCATCTTTAGTTTTCAGACAGCCTGCTAATGTTCTTGTTCTTTTATTAGTAAGTTTCTTAATTCTTTTGTGCACTAATTTGGTATTTTGACTGTTGTGTTGTTTTTCAATTTCTAAGCAATTTTTCTCAAGTTATGCTTCTTTAGCCTCCTTGTATAATATTCTGACTTGTCTGTGAATTTTGTCATATTTGGCAGGATTATTTATGTTGTGACTTCTTGTTTCCATTAGTTGTAAAATTTGTTGTTTCTGCAGCCAAACTGATTCAATTCTTCAACATTTCCCATTGATCATCCACATCTTAGAATAGGATCTCTAGATCAGACAATATGTCAAATCTGTTCTGTACCTCTATGATGAATTTGTTTTGTATTACCTTGTCATTACTCAATGTACACAAATCATATTTAGCGTTTCCTGTTATATACTTGACTTTCTTTAACTTTACCCTGAATGTACCTTAAGTAATCAGTGGTCACTATAACAATCAGGACTGGGAACTGTTTTTGCTATTGTTAACGTATTCCTAAATCTTCTGCTAATCAGAATGTAATCAATCTGGTTTCTAATCATGCTATCAGGACTCCTCCATGTCTATAATCTTCTAGGGTGTTGTTTAAACCAGGTGTTTCCTACAATCATTTCCTACTCTTTTGCCTACTTTACAAGTCTGTATCCTCTTTCATGTCTCTCTCCTAAACCATAGTTTCCTACTGTGTATCTATCACCTTGATTTCCTACTTTTGCGTTCAAGTCTCCTATTATGATGTTTATTTCTGAATTTTTACATTTCTTTAAAGCAGACTCTTTGTCATTATAAAATTCCTCTACACTATCTTCACTGGATTCCCCTGTTGGGGCATATAGTTGAATAACGTTTATGCTAAAAGGTCTGCCGCTTAATTTAACAAGTAGAACTCTGTCTGACACGGCCCAAAATCCTTGAACAGATTTTGATGTTTGCCGGTCCAAGATAATTGCTACCCCCCCCCCCCCCCTCCCACCCCCCTTTGTCGAACTTCTCCTCCAGAATAAACAATCTTAAAATTTTCATCTATCTTAATGCCTGCTCCTGTCCATCTTGTTTGGCACATCCCTAAAATATTAATTTTCTCTCTTTACATTTCTTGTTTGATGTTATCTAATTTTTCGTCGTCGTTTAACGTCCTAACATTCCATGTTGATAATTTTTATGTCTCTGTCCTTGTGTTTATGCGAATCATAATGAACTAGGCACTCCTAAAGAAGGTAGTTTGCTGTTGCTTTCCTTCCTGGCAGTGACCCTACTGGCCGGATGACCGCAGCTATTGTCCCAATAAAGAGATCTTCTGCCTGCCGTCGAGAAATTTGAGACTATAACCAACAACTATCTGTCGGCTGCCCTCAAAATTTCGTCCACCACCTGCCTTCCGTGGCTTCCTTTGAACACTTACAACAAACGAATACGGAATAACACCACATAATCCACAGGAAAACACTAAAAACAGCATCTCACGAAGAATGAACGCGTTAAGCCGTCGCCATTTTACTGGAATCCGATAGACGCAACAATCAATATCTTAATAATAAGACATAAAACCGATTAGGTACGTGTAAATCCTGCGAAAAAGTGAGATATACTGAACACAGATACAGGGTACCTTACAATGAACTCTACAACGGTAAACGTAAATTACAGGGGTGTAAGGAGGGATTTGTTTAAAACACACAAAAATAATACCATAAAAATAAGTATACTATGACACAACGAACGATGTTTCGGTTATACTAATCTTCATCAGGAACAACACAAACATACCTAAAGAAAACGTGAAATTATAAAATGTAATATTAAAACACAAACCCTTTTTTTTAGGAAGGCGGCGCAGATGTACAGTTTGGAAAGGTGCCAAATAAGAAAATGTGGAGCCGAAGATTTCTGCAGTCAGATTTAAATATTTAGATTTTAAAAGACAAGTGAATTAACAGCTGCAGATGAATATAACAACAGGAAATGTTAAACACAAAAAACAGGTAGGTGGGTGTAACTCCTGCGAAAAACAAAAAAGTGAAAGATTCTAAATACACGACACAAACAGCGTATATACCTGACAAAGTACTCCACAATGGCAAAATTAAATCGCAGGGTGGGGGGGGGGGAGGATCAGTGATTTATTCCCCTCCTCCCCTCAATAAAAATAATCAAGTAAACATAGGTATACTACGACACAACGAATCGACGTTTCGACTAAAATAATCTTCCCCAGGAACAACACAAACAGATCTAAGAAAAACATGAAATTAGAAAATGTAATAATCACTTGTTTATTTATTAAATCATGAAATTAGAAACAGCAGCAAGAAAAAACTTGCACAGCTTTTGGACAAAAGCCTTAAGGTAGTGGTTCGTGTGATAAAGGACCCTTTTACATGTTTTAGGCGCATTGTGTAATGGTGGAAGAATCATATTTGTATAGACCATGGGGTGAGTCTTGGGGTCAGTACCACACAGGCTGCCTTTACTGCCCCAAGACATTTCACTGTACCCATATTTGTATAGACCATGGGGTGAGTCTTGGGGTCAGTATCACACAGGCTGCCTTTACTGCCCCAAGACATTTCTCTGTACCCATATTTGTATAGACTATTGTGTGGGTCATGTGGTCAGTATCACACAGGCTGCCTTTACTGCCCCAAGACATTTCTCTGTTCCCATTTTAGGCTGGGTTGACTTGGAAGCCCAGGTCAATTTTTGAAACTGGAATCTGCTCTTATGCGAATCGAACCCATAACCGCTGGGGATTTAAGCGAGCGTTTTGCCAATACGCTGACACGTCTCTCAGTTCCTTGATATAAAATGCTAAAAGCACTACAAAGTAGCATGTGGATTTAACCGTGGTCATCTATGATTCTATTCCAACGCTGTTGCTTTCCGAGATCAGATTAGATATCATCGTAGCAGTCATGTGCTGTAAAGATGCAGTGATGGAAGCACTAACACCCAGTTCCCTGGTCATTCCTAGCAATAGTTTAACCCCAATAAAATCGTTGATCTTCCGTTCTTTAATGTCCCCACTCCAAATCACTGACAAGATCGCTTCGTGGTAATTTGATGAATTCGCTGCTGCCTGTCGATCACTATGTAGTTATTGTCACACAACCTCTCTGCCTTTGTTTTCGCATCACATCGGTTTTACAGCTGATCACCTAAGTTAGTTTGTTCGCCACTTCTGTTGAGAGTTTGATCTCCATCCTGATACCTCTAGCCATACTTAAGTGTTTAGGGATGTTTTGCAGTTCGTAAAAGTGTTGATGCTATATCGCTAAGGTTAGTATGGCGTTTGGTGACTAATCTTGGGAAAAAGGATCTCTAGAGCAAGGAATTACACATCTAACCAGGAATTACACACCTGACTAGGAATTACATACAGGTCTCGGTATTACACCCTCATTTAAAAATTACATCCCGGTCTAGGGATTAAACCTCGGTCAATGAATTACATCTGTCTATGAATTACATCTTCGTCTAGGAATTACATTTCGGTCTAGGAATTACATTGCGATCTAGGAATTGCATCTCTGTCTAGCAATTACATCATGGTCTTGGAACTCTTCGCATCATTATAATTCCATATTAATTGCCATCCGCTTCACTTACCCATTTGTTCATGTTTTTTTTTATTTAAAAATATGTCAGGTCTTAATCAGATATGATTGAGCTACCGTATGACAGTAGACGGTACTACCTGCTTTCTGTTAGCGCCGAATGTTCATCGGCGCCGACCAACAACGGTCCCTACATTGTGCCAATGGCTTCGGGCAGAGGGGCGCAATTTGGAGGGTAAAATCCGTATCCTAGAGAGAGGAAATGCAGCCTAAAGACTAAATGTCATAGCATGAGAGACCAAGCCCTAAGTCTTGTTCGGCAACTCGTATAGGAAGAAAGCTCCGACAGACAGGCAAACAGGGTATTGTTTTGCAGTTGGTCTAATTCCAGACATATTGGTGTTACCATTCCTCCAGAGTAAACTGGGCAGGCGGAAAGAGATGAATCAAGCTAAGCTACATGGGCAACACATGGTCTCTAAATTGTGCTATGGAAAGGTATAACTCCATGTTACACATTATCGTCTGTCAAGACGGCAAGGTGCCAGTCAATATTAAAAACACTTGTCTTTGTTCGGTACTTTTAATTTGTTTACTTATTCGTCAGACGTATAAAATTGTAACCACATGCCAATGGTTACAATGTTATAATGATACCACTTTGTCTGTATTTTAGTTGTTGTTTTTTTCCACAATAGGCTTCAAGGCGGGTTTTTAAACAGTTGTTTGTTTCCAGTAAAGTCTTTGTTTTAAGATTTCTTTCGATTTGATCTTTTCTTTCACTGCTACTGTCAATGTCCCAGTGAATTGTTTTATTATGTGGTATGCGTGCTGTGTGTCGGCATTTGTTGCCTAGAAATTAGTGTACGCAAGTTGACAATTTCCCAAGTTGATGGTTCGTAATCACTGCAGTCAATTAGGGAGCTGATGGCTTTGCGTTGATGTAAATGGTAACAAACTACTGAACGTGAAATTGTATAGTAAATCACAGACAGTCAATAAAAGATGGGGTTTATTGCAACGTCCTGAAAAGGACATGCTATTATTGTTTGTATGCTGGTTGTCACTAATTTGGATGAAGGTCATGGGGGGTTGGGGGGGGGGGGGGAGGGGGGTATTGCTTCAACAGGGCAGAGTCTTCAGCTCAAGGCAGATATCAAACTTTAGACTCAGAGAAAAACTTCATTATGAAGTCTCGGATACTGCTAGTTGCTGCTGTTGAGCATCTAAAGACACACTATAACATTTCCTACAATATCAGCTGGGATTATAGGCATAGAGTAGATATTACAACAATAATATAAAAGGCAAGCTGGGAGTTCATAGCACTAGGAATAAGCATAAAGAAGGCAAGAGATGTTATAGCACTAGGAATAAGAATAAAAATGACAAGAGATGTCATAGCACTAGGATTCAGAATACATAAGGCAAGTGGAAATTCCACAGCACTAGAATTAAGAGTAAAAAATACAAGAGATTTCATAGCTATGGGAATATGAATACATAATACAAGAGCAGCTTTCATAGCACTAGGAATTTTGTGGAAGTGAAAGACGGTAAACATAGCACTTAACTTATAATTTGGAACACGAATGTTAAATCGGTACTGCTGTATGATTCAGAAACATAGAGAACAACCAAATGAATTACTAATAAAGTGTAAACATTAGCAAACAGGTGCCTGCACAGAAAATTGGTAATACAATAGCTTGACAGAATTACCAATGTAGATCTCATAGAGAGAAGTAAACGAATTCCAGTGAACCAAGTGGTGATGAAAAGACGCTTGCGCTGTATGGAACGCACGAGAAAACATGAGGTACAACTGGCTTGGTTTGGTTGAGTGGCTTTGCTCCAAAAGTGGATAAAGGACAGAAGAAAAAGGGGCACAGTAGTGTGGTGTGGCACGGTGGTGTTGTGTGGCACGGTGGTGTTGTGTGGCACGGTGGTGTTGTGTGGCATGGTGGTGTTGTGTGGCACGGTGGTCTTGTGTGGCACGGTGGTGTTGTGTGGCACGGTGGTGTTGCCTACCACGGTGGTGTTGTGTTGCACGGTGGTGTTGTGTGTCACGGTGTTGTTGCTTACCACGGTGGTGTTATGTGTCACGGTGGTGTTGCCTACCACGGTGGTGTTATGTGTCACGGTGTTGTTGTCTACCACGGTGGTGTTATGTGTCACGGTGGTGTTGCCTACCACGGTGGTGTTGTGTGTCACGGTGTTGTTGCCTACCACGGTGGTGTTGTGTTGCACGGTGGTGTTGTGTGGCACGGTGGTGTTATGTGGCACGGTGGTGTTGTGTGTCACGGTGGTGTTATGTGGCACGGTGGTGTAGTGTGGCACGGTGGTGTTGTGTGGCATGGTGGTGTTGTGTGGCACGGTGGTGTTGTGTGGCACGGTGGTGTTGTGTGGCATGGTGGTGTTGTGTGGCACGGTGGTGTTGTGTGGCACGGTGGTGTTGTGTGGCACGGTGGTGTTGTGTGGCACGGTGGTGTTGTTTGGCACGGTGGTCTTGTGTGGCACGGTGGTGTTGTGTGGCACGGTGGTGTTGCCTACCACGGTGGTGTTGTGTTGCACGGTGGTGTTGTGTGTCACGGTGGTGTTGTGTGGCACGGTGGTGTTGTGTGGCACGGTGGTGTTGTGTGGCACGGTGGTGTTGTGTGGCACGGTGGTGTTGTTTGGCACGGTGGTCTTGTGTGGCACGGTGGTGTTGTGTGGCACGGTGGTGTTGCCTACCACGGTGGTGTTGTGTTGCACGGTGGTGTTGTGTGTCACGGTGTTGTTGCTTACCACGGTGGTGTTATGTGTCACGGTGGTGTTGCCTACCACGGTGGTGTTATGTGTCACGGTGTTGTTGTCTACCACGGTGGTGTTATGTGTCACGGTGGTGTTGCCTACCACGGTGGTGTTGTGTGTCACGGTGTTGTTGCCTACCACGGTGGTGTTGTGTTGCACGGTGGTGTTGTGTGGCACGGTGGTGTTATGTGGCACGGTGGTGTTGTGTGTCACGGTGGTGTTATGTGGCACGGTGGTGTAGTGTGGCACGGTGGTGTTGTGTGGCATGGTGGTGTTGTGTGGCACGGTGGTGTTGTGTGGCACGGTGGTGTTGTGTGGCATGGTGGTGTTGTGTGGCATGGTGGTGTTGTGTGGCACGGTGGTGTTGTGTGGCACGGTGGTGTTGTGTGGCATGGTGGTGTTGTGTGGCATGGTGGTGTTGTGTGGCACGGTGGTGTTGTGTGGCACGGTGGTGTTGTGTGGCATGGTGGTGTTGTGTGGCATGGTGGTGTTGTGTGGAATGGTGGTGTTGTGTGGCATGGTGGTGTTGTGTGGCATGGTGGTGTTGTGTGGCATGGTGGTGTTGTGTGGCATGGTGGTGTTGTGTGGCATGGTGGTGTTGTGTGGCATGGTGGTGTTGTGCGGCACGGTGGTGTTGTGTGGCACGGTGGTGTTGTGTGTCACGGTGTTGTTGCCTACCACTGTGGTGTTGTGTGCAACGGTGGTATTGCCTACCACGGTGGTGTTGCGTGGCATGGTGGTGTTTTGTGGCATGGTGGTGTTGTGTGGCACGGTGGTGTTGTGTGGCAAGGTGGTGTCGCCTACCACGGTGGTGTTGTGTGCGACGGTGTTGTTTCCTACCACGGTGGTGTTGAGTGGCACAGTGGTGTTGTGTGGCATGGTGGTGTTGTGTGGCACGGTGGTGTTGTGTGGCATGGTGGTGTTGTGTGGCATGGTGGTGTTGTGTGGCATGGTGGTGTTGTGTGGCACGGTGGTGTTGTGTGGCATGGTGGTGTTGTGTGCGGCGGTAGTGTTTCCTACCACGGTGGTGTTGTGTGGGACAGTGGTGTTTCCTACCACGGTAGTGACGCCTGTCACGGTGGTGTTGTGTGGCACGGTGGTGTTGTGTGGCACGGTGGTGTTGTGTGGGATAGTGGTGTTTCCTACCATGGTGGTGTTGCCTGTAACGGTGGTGTTGTGTGGCACGGTGGTGTTGTGTGGCACGGTGGCGTTGTGTGGCACGGTGGTGTTGTGTGGCACGGTGGTGTTGCCTGTCACGGTGGTGTTGTGTGGCATGGAGGTGTTGTGTGGCACGGTGGTTTTGTGTGGCACTGTGGTGTTGTGTGGCACGGTAATGTTGTGTGGCACGGTGGTGTTGTGTGGCACGGTGGTATTGCCTACCACAGTGGTGTTGTGTGACACGGTGGTGTTGTGTGGCACGGTGGTGTTGTGTGGCACGGTGGTGTTGTGTGGCATGGTGTTGTTGTGTGGCACGGTGGTGTTGCGTGGCATGGTGGTGTCGCGTGTCACGGTGGTGTTGTGTGCGACGGTGATGTTTCCTAACACGGTGGTGTTGCCTGTCAAGGTGGTGTTGTGTGCGACGGTGATGTTTCCTAACACGGTGGTGTTGTGTGACACGGTGGTGTTGTGTGGCACAGTGGTGTTGTGTGGCACGGTGGCGTTGCCTACCACGGTGGTGTTGTGTGGCACGGTGGTGTTGCCTACCACGGTGGTGTTGCCTACCACGATGGTGTTGTGTGGCACCGTTGTGTTGCCTGTCACGGTGGTGTTGTGTGGCACGGTGGTTTTGTGTGGCACTGTGGTGTTGTGTGGCACGGTGGTGTTGTGTGCGACGGTGATGTTTCCTAACACGGTGGTGTTGCCTGTCACGTTGGTGTTGTGTGGCACGGTGGTGTTGCCTACCATGGTGGTATTGTGTGCCACGGTGGTGTTGCCTGTCACGGTGGTGTTTTGTGGCACGGTAGTGTTGTGTGGCACGGTGGTGTTGTGTGGCACGGTGGTGCTGTGTGGCACGGTGGTGTTGTGTGGCACGGTGGTGTTGTGTGGCACGGTGGTGTTGTGTGGCACTCTGTGTTGTGTGGCACGGTGTTGTTGTGTGGCACGGTGGTGTTGTATGGCACGGTGGTGTTGTGTGGCACGGTGGTGTTGCCTACCACGGTTGTGTTGTCTGACACGGTGTTTTGTGTTACACGGTGGTGTTGTGTGGCACGGTGGTGTTGTGTGACACGGTGGTGTTGTGTGGCACGGTGGTGTTGTGTGACACGGTGGTGTTGTCTGACACGGTGGTGTTGTGTGGCACGGTGGTGTTGTCTGACACGGTGGTGTTGTGTGGCACGGTGGTGTTGTGTGGCACGGTGGTGTTGTGTGGCACGGTGGTGTTGTGTGGCACGGTGGTGTTGTGTTACACGGTGGTGTTGTGTGACACGGTGGTGTTGTGTGACACGGTGGTGTTGTGTGGCACGGTGGTGTTGTGTGGCACGGTGGTGTTGTGTGGCACGGTGGTGTTGTGTGACACGGTGGTGTTGTGTGACACGGTGGTGTTGTGTGACACGGTGGTGTTGTGTGGCACGGTGGTGTTGTGTGACACGGTGGTGTTGTGTGGCACGGTGGTGTTGTGTGACACGGTGGTGTTGTGTGACACGGTGGTGTTGTGTGGCACGGTGGTGTTGTCTGACACGGTGGTGTTGTCTGACACTGTGGTTTTGTGTGACACGGTGGTGTTGTGTGACACGGTGGTGTTGTGTGGCACGGTGGTGTTGTGTGGCACGGTGGTGTTGTGTGACACGGTGGTGTTGTGTGACACGGTGGTGTTGTGTGACACGGTGGTGTTGTGTGGCACGGTGGTGTTGTGTGGCACGGTGGTGTTGTGTGGCACGGTGGTGTTGTGTGTCACGGTGGTGTTGCCTGTCACGGTGGTGTTGTTTGTCACGGTGGTTTTGTGTGACCCGGTGTGTTGTGTGACACGGTGGTGTTGTGTGGCACGGTGGTGTTGTGTGGCACGGTGGTGTTGTGTGGCACGGTGGTGTTGTGTGGCACGGTGGTGTTGTGTGGCACGGTGGTGTTGCCTACCACAGTGGTGTTGTGTGTCACGGTGGTATTATATGGCATGGTGGTGTCGCCTACCACTGTGGTGTTACGTGGTGCGTGACACGGTGGTATTAATTTGATAATGGCATGGCTGAGGTCAGACCCGGGTCTAATGCCTGCATTCGACGTCCGATAACTGAGAATAAGACTGGGGACATATTCCTCAGTGCACTCAAACCTAAAGCTTTGGGACAACGTTCTTTGATTTTCATTTACATTGTAATTCGTGAAGATACGAAAATATCCATAGAAGCTTTGGAGATGTGGTTTTATAGAAGAATGCTGAAAATTTCTTGGACAACCAAAGTTAACAATCTAGACATTTTTAGGAAAGCTAAGTGCAAAAACAATTTATAACAAACACCAGAAAGAAGCAGTCTTCATATTTTGGGCCAAATTATTAGAAGACAAAAACTGGAACATGTTGTGACAACCGTAAAGATTTGTAAAAAAGGGAGATGATGTAGTCGGTCACTTGTACATGAGGCACGATCATTACATTTGATATTCATGAAACGTAAAACACAACAATTTTATGTTCATCTGTTTCACCTTCGCCTGGTTCTGAGCAGACATTGGCTACCAAGACTGCCCAATCTTCAGTCATCTCGTATTGTGTGTTTTTTTTTTTGGTTTTGTTTTGTTATTTTAGCGTATGTTATATTGTTTCCCATCTGTTTAAGCTTATTGTATACATTGTTTTTACCCTGACTCTCTTGCCTAGTATGTTTTTACATAGTCTATTGTTTTTCTAATGGACCCTTTCTGCTATGCCCACATTTCAGTTATATGGAAGAAGCTGGCAAGCGAACTGCTTTCTTTAACTGATTCAGTGCCGATGGATCGCCTGATATGATCTCTTATTTGAACATAAGGACGATATATCGCTATACTAGGGTCATTGTGTTATCTTTTGTGGTATCTCCAGCAATGTCAGTGCTAAGTGAAGGGAAATCTATATTATAAGGCTTGTTCATTTTTTTTTTTACGAACATTTACATCGCGAATTGGTCTGATCAGTCATATTCGCTATCGTCATGTGCTGTAGTTATTATTCCTCTTTAACGCACAGTGTAGCAAACTATCATATTCAAGACGGCAAGGTGCCAATGAATTCTCTGCATCTGTCGTATTTTGATTCTCGTCCATAATTGTCTTCATTCATGCTGCATCCCCACCGCTGCACTCTAAAGAAACTCTGAAGAAGAAATTCTGAGGAATCAACTGTAATGAAGAAGCTTTGAGGCAGAAATTCTGAGCACGAAATTCCAGATCTTGGCCGATCAGCAACGTTTGTGCAGTCACACTGTCTAATTCAGTTTCCCCCCCCCCCCCCGTCCCCCACATAGGAGGGCAGGAATGATAAAATACTGGTTCCATCTCGCTGTCTATTTCTGACGGTACTTTCCTCCGTAACATCAGGAATTTTATCACCGCCATGGTCTCTGACTTCTTCATAGTCCTAGCAAATCGTTACAGCTTCATTTTAAGATAATAGGCTATGTTGTGTCGCACCCCATAGCGGGAGAACCCGTTGTCGAAACAAATGCATATTTTACACCTTCAGTGCAAATATGAGTACCTGTGAATGTGCCTACTTCAACATTCGCTTGTTGTTCCTTCATAGAGTAAAGACGTAAGGCAGCCCCTTGTATCAGTAATCTTGCTGAGACTTTTACTGCCATCTTTCGTTTTCTGTTCCTAAAATAACTACCTGAATGGCATCATTGAGTAAAAGCTGATTTTTCTTTATCTATAACCGGCGGTGTTGTCTTAGAAGATAGGGAGACGTGTAGTTTCATAATTCCCCGACATACCGATTCTGGGTTCGATATCTGCTGCCGGAGATTTGGAAGCAGACCGTTTTATGTTGTCTTCGCTGGTATGAGACGTCAGCTGTTTAGAAAGAAATGCAGACAATGAATTAGTAAACCACAAACAGGTAACAAATGCTGTGGTTGATTGCCTGTGGCATACATGCAACTTACTTTTTTGTTTTAATTTATCTATGCAACTGACGTTTAAAAACGTGGTTTACTGTGCGTGCTAAGAGAACATACGCTGAGAATGTATTATCATCATAGTCATCGAGTGCCTTGCCGGCTGACTTGAGCGATCATGCCTCTCCACAAATTACGATCTCCGACGTCATGGAGCAATTCGTATGTTGACTTTCTTCCGTGCCATGACACAAGACTATCGTGCATCTTCTCAAGCTGTCCTCTTCTATCTCTCTTTTCGCAAATCTTTCCGGTTGCCACAACATATTGACAAAATATTTAGAAGGTATACGAAAGCAAAAACTGTGTTTAAAAGACAAAGAAACTATCAACATTACATACAACTAAAACAATCCAAGAGAACGAAATACTAAGCTCGCCCTATTCGTCCAACTTTTCATCCAGTCTTCCATGATATTGTCTAGCTATTACAGAACAGCGGCAGTCTTCGGCCATTGCATTAAAATATGACACAGGAGAGATATATACGAAACAAGCCGTTTTTAGTTATGTCACGCGGGAAAGTATTTGCATTCAGATTCTTTCTGTGGCCATAAAAGTGGGCATTGGAGATAATTGGGTTTCTGCTGTATGTTGTTTGTGTTCTGTAGATGTACGTTAAGTTGACGGTAACTAGGCCTAGTTGTTTCTTTCTCTAGTTCTTCTTCTTGGTGCCTCCTCGTCTTCTTCTTTAACATCACTTATCTTCCTCCCCCACCTCCTTTCATCCCTGGAACTCCTTTATACTGAAAAGGGAAGGTTGGTGGACGGTGTCTCTGAGCCGAAGAGACTGTCATATGATGACACACCAACTAATCTGAGAATGAACGTGGAGTGCGTCAAGAACGGAATTGAGAATGGAGGTGGAGGGGTCACGACAGAATTGAGAAAGGGGGTAGAGGGGGTCACGACGTCGTTCCGCTGGCTGGAAGATAAACAGCACAAACATGTCATGATTGTAACGAGCTTAAACAGTATGAGAAAGGTGAAGACGGACAAGCTTCGATTAGTTTCAGACTTCCATTCCTCAATCAAGCATAGAGAGCATCTATTGGATTTGTTAACATGACATGCTGGTGTTGTGGGGAACGAGCAGGCGAACAGATTGGCTGGGTCTGCACACCTTGTTGGAGCATGTGTGCAAAAGGCAGATGTTGTTGGGGGAATTTTGAAATCGTGTGCATAGTGCAGAAGAACTAGTAGATCGTCACTGCTTGAAGAGAATGGTGCTACATGGGTGACCAAAGAATCTGGCCGACACTCAAAACTCGGAAAGTCCAGACGGAACGAACGAACCAACTTTATTTTCAAAGGGTTAAGAATTGGGCACGCAGGCCCGTCTAACATTCTGCCCTTCTATCACTCTCTTTCATACATTATTTCATTCACACATCATTCAAGGCTATCAGAGAACAGCAACAATATAAAAGATATGCATTATAAAGGCATGGGCAAAATGCGAACATCAAAACTACACGACACAGTAATATTAGATAATGGTCTGTCACTTGTTATTCAATCAATCAATCATGTGTCATGCCGGAAAGCGTGGGCGGTCATGACTCGCCATTTCACTCGATCACCAGTGTCGTGGATCAGCTCAGTGTTCCTGTCTCGTCCATGCCATGTGGCCAAGCCATCCAGGTATTTTCCTCTCGGTCTTCCTCTTGGTCTGTTCCCCTCGATCTTGCCAGTTGTCACTAAGTTCTCCAATCCATTTCTTCTCATAACATGTCCAAAAAATGTTGACTGTCTACGTCTAATTTCTCTAATCAGTTTACGATGTTCATTTGTCTCCTGTAGTACTTGGTCATTGGTTTTTCTGTCTGTCCATGGTATTCTTTGCATTTTCCTCAGAAACCACATTTCTGCAGCCATCAGATGCTTTTCAGCTTGACTGCTCATTGTCCAAGTTTCGCATCCATACAAAAGAACGGGCTCTATGTATCCCCTCAACACTCTTTTTCTCGTTTCAATTGACATCTTCTTATTGGTCAGAATGTTTTTCATCTTGCTAAAGGCTACTTTCGCCATGGCGATTCTTGTTCTAATCTCTTCAAGGCATCTCCCATCAGATGTTGTAACTGTTCCAAGATAATTGTACCGATTCACTTGTTGAAGAATATTTCCATTTACTTGTATATTACATTGTGGCACTTCTTCCTTCCTACTGACGACCATAACCTGAGTCTTTTTACAATTTAATTCTAACCCCAGTTGCTCACTGTGTAGAACAACCGCATCTACTAATTATTGCAGGTCCTGCTCATTGTCTGCAATTAATACTGTATCATCTGCATATCTAATGTTATTGATGTTTCGTCCTCCAATGCTGATTCCATTTATATCCTCTACATTTCTGAAAATATTTTCACTGTACAGGGAAAAAAGATCTGGAGACATCACACATCCCTGCCTAACACCTCTCTTAATTGGCTGATACTGTCCCACTTCATTATCAATCCTTGTTGCAGCTTGTTGTTTCCAATGTATGTTTTTTATAAGTCTAATGTCTTTCCCATCAATTTGTAGATCTGCAAGCATATCCACCATGCTGACATGTCTAACGCTATCAAAAGCCTTTGTATAGTCAATAATGCAAAGATGTATATCCTTGTTTACTTCTATAGCACGTTCAATAACTGTTCGCAGCATATACACAGCATTTACTGTACCCTTTCCTTCTACAAACCCGCATTGTTCTTCCCCTATTTCAGGTTGTATCTTCTTCCTCATTCTTTGCATGATAATTCTTAGCAAAATCTTTGTGATGTGACTCATTATACTAATTGTTCTATGTTGATCACATTCCAAGGTACCTGATTTCTTTGGGATTGCAATAAATATAGAGTTACATAATTCAGGAGGTATATCTCCAGTATCATATAATGTGTTCAGCAATCTGGTGACTTGATCTAGTCCAAATTCTTCTAAAGCTTTAATCATTTCTGTTGTGATGTTATCTGCACCTGTTATTAGCCATGTGGAATATACTGGCCTACCAAAAGGGGACTGGCTGTTATACTAGGGTTTTGTTATTATTATTATTATCTCTATTATTAAGGGGGAAGGTAATCCGTACTGAGATACTGTTCGAATAATTTGCGATTATATGTATAGGGATTGGTGATATCTTTGATTTCTAGACGGACACATAATAAGACTACTACTGGTACCATTAGTATTGGGACTAATCGCTGGCTGATGTAGATGAACACGGATCGTGTATTGGAATGTCCCACATGTTGTTATGTCGTTTCTTGACTGAACTCAAGTCAACTGGAAAGTATTTTGTTTTTTAATCTCTCATCCCTATGCTTATAACATACAAAAATTAAGTTGCATGTCCTTCACAGGACGTAGCAGTCAACCCCAGCATTTTCGCTGTTCGTGATTCCTGGGCAAATTTTACGTTCAGTAGTTTGCCATTGCTTTCTGAACGACCGGCTCTTATATCTTTTTTCGAAAAAACCAGCACCGCTGTGTTTTGAACCCGGGTATACGGGCTCACAATCCGCGTTCGCAAGTCCTTAGCCACAGAGACCGATTTATAACATATAGGCGACACCAAAGATGATATGGCCATAAGCTACCGGAAGCTACAGGGGAAAAAACATGGCGAAACTCCAATGCAGCGAGCCATACATGGTGATTTATGTGTTTAGCCTTGTGTTGATGTTGATAAGAATGACACTGTAAAGTATTTCTGAACTGTTTTCTTATAGTGTGGCTGAAGAATGTTTGTCCGCAATTGTGCTGATGTCCGCTTGTAACCTCCTGGCCATCCAGTCATACGTACTTGACATACGTACCCGCTATGCTATCACGAATCCAATGTATAACCCTCAACTTTGTTTCTGTAACCGTCAGTAACCACCAGTGTATGTGGTAAATGTAGAATAGCCCAAAACAATGATTGCATTTCACAAGAATATTTTCTTCGATATATCTTTGCCAATCCAGGTCATGGAAATAGTTTTTGAGAGCTATAATGAACATATTCTGTTGTCCAGAAGCTAATCATGGACAATTAGCAGACAAGTGAAGAATTATGTGGAGGCTGCCTAATTGTGGTTTTAAAGGAAAATAGTCCGCCATCTCTCCATCTCTCTCTCTCTCTCTCTCTCTCTCTCTCTCTCTCTCTCTCTCTCTCTCTCTCTCTCTCTCTCTCTCTCTCTCTCTCTCTTCTCTCTCTCTCTCTCTCTCTCTCTCTCTCTCTTGTGTTTTTCCACCCTCTCTCCCTGACATTTGACATTTCTATAAGATATCTTTGTCTCGCTCCCACGCCGTTTTTTGCATATCCTATTTACAGGACATCGCTGTCAACACCAGCATTTTACTGATGTTGTTGATGTCTTGGCAAGATTACGCTCAGTAGATTGCCATTGGTTTCTGAACGACAGGCTCCCAAACCAACACGTTAATACCCAATGCAACAATGTCTGCTTACAATCCTTTATTCTCTCTTTCTTTATAAAGTTAAAATATCGTATCTATATCTACTTCTTCCTTCCTCCCTCTCATTCCTTTCTCCGTCTCCCTCTTTCTTTATACTTTCTAGCTCTCGCCTCCATCCTTTCTTTCTCGCTTTGTCTCTCCCTCTTTCTCTACCCACCTCCTTTCCATTAGCCCTCCCTCTTTCCACCTCCTATTTCCCTTCATCTTTCTCTCTCCCTCCCTCTCTCTACCTCTAACTCGCCCCACCTCCTGGCTCTCACTTCCCTGCCTCTCACTCCCATCCCTTAAACCCCAGTTGTTTCTATTATCCCACCAAATACAGCCAAATAAACCCAATAATACATTCAGCGTCTGTGACAACACTAGCATACATGATCAATTCCTGACGCGATCCTAAAACTGACTGGTTGACAAACAAGTTTAGCAACACAAATGTCTCCCTAAAGGGGTAGATAGTAATTGAAATAAATTGGTGTGGTGTTTGCCATAAATGGCAATCACAAGATAACATTGTACTGTCCCTTTGGTTGTGTTGTTGTTGTTCTTTGTGTCTGCGCGTGTGTTTTGTAATCTCTTTACTCCTTACTGCCACTGGTTATTCTGGGGAATCCTGGGTCGCCAAGTTTGCATATTATTCCTAATATTGTATTTGCTGTCAGTTTGTGTTTCTGGTGGTGTATGTCAGACGAAGTCTATCTGCTGGTGTCTGGATCTTCCATCGATGTCTGTTGGTTACTAGATCAGTGATTTCCTTGGGGGCATGGGAGATGTGATTTCATAGAGGAATGCTGAAAATACATTGGGCAGACAAAATGGGTAGTGTACATGTTTTGAAGAGACTGAGACACAAAGGCAACATCTCACACACAGAAAGCGACAGCCGTCATCTTTTGGCCGCAGTATGAGAAGAGAAACAACTAGAACATGGGAAAACTTGACATATTTGAGGAAAGCAGAATGAAATACATGATAGCGTTTTCTCATTTTACGAAAAGGTCTCAGCACGCGAATTGATAGAAGCCATGTCAGCGCAGTGGCGAGCGATTGTCTCCTGTGGATAACATTGATCTTGTTTTTGAGAATATCCCCACCAGATGGCCTTGTTGATGACAGTGTGAAGGCCATGATCCAGAATTAACTAAGACAGCAGACTGGCATCTCTTCCCTTGACAAGGCTATCGTATTTCACACAGAAAACCTAGCCCCGCGATGATTCCATTACAAAATAAAAACGATAAAAGTGTTAAGCAAATATATATTGATTGACGTGATGTAGCGTAAAAGGGGAAAATAGTGTAAAGGCAACATCGAGACAAGAAAACACAGAGCTAAACTCAGACAGGCAATAAAAGAAAAAGATAGCTAGCAATACACACACAGGCTTAGATTAGCCTCGTCAGTCCAAACAATGATATCGTCGCGATGGAAACGAGTGTTATAAAACTATCTCATCTCGACAATTAACGCCCTGTTCCACATTCTGGAGTGTCTAGCTTCTTAACTGCTTGAGAACTGGAGAGGGGATGTGGGAGATACTACACATTTGATGGCGGATGTTTACTCTTGCATGGTGTATGTGTGTGAATGTGTATATACGAGGGAAAGTCATTAAGTAACAGAAATTTTATTATTAAGTGCAGTGAAGAGAATTCACAATGGAAAATCTTAGTTCATGACACAAGTTGGGTCTTATAGTCTGTTTACATTTTTCTGCCCCAAAATAAAATTCCATATCTCAATAACAAACTGAGGGAAAATTATGAGATTTAGCATATAACCTTATCATTATGTCACCCAACCAAAAAAAAAATTTTTTTTTTGTTCTGGAGATTGTACAGAAGATTTCAATGTTTGTTTATACAGCGGTATATAGTTTACGCCTGCTTCGTGGCTTAGAGGTTATGACTTTTCTCCGTAATCTCGTATACTCTCGTCCGTAACGTGATGACAGTGAGAATCAGCAGTGGTTCGAATCGCATCGGTAACTTACGGGGTATGTAAGCTGGCCGCTCAGAAAGCAATGGCAAACTACTGAACGTAATCTTGCCAAGAAATCAACATACAGCTGAAAGATGCTGGTGTTGACAGCGATGTCCTGTAAAGGATATGCAGCCCCAAAAAAAAAAAATATATATATATATATATATATATATATATATATATATATATATATATATATATATATATATATATATATATATATTTATTTATATATATAATTCTACGCCTCATATATATAATATTTTAAAAGTATTACAGCTTCACCAAGACACATCCGCGCTTTTTTAAAAATTGTCTCGTGGTTTCCGTTTTGGCAAAATGAATGGTCATCATCATTCTTGATGGATAAACAACACGTTTATCCATCAAGAATGATGATGACCATTCATTTCATCCAGTGGGGTTGAAGGTATGGAGCCGTGGGTTCTAATATGGCTGATAAGGCCTATTTTGGCTCGAAATGTTCTTTGACAATGTGGGCACAGAATGCTTGACGTTTCTGGAGGAGGATTTCCTGCAGTGGTTTTTCTGTCCTGCCTTTTCTTCACAGCTCATGCAGTCCTGGTTGCCTCACATATGACTGCACCCTTGCGTAATGATGCACGCCACGAATTTCGGTCTCTGGCTGCAGCCTCCCAGGTGTCATGATGAATTCCAAAAGCATTCAGTGAGATTTTCAGAGTGTCTTTAAAGCATTTCCTCTGGCCACCTTGGGAGCGTTTACCACAACGCAGTTCGCTGTAAAAAATTCGTTTAGGGAGCCTGTGATCTGGCATTCGAGTCAAGGAACCAGCCCAGCGAATCTGATTCTTCATCAGTAGAGTGTGGATACTGGGCATAGACGCTCTTTCTAGGACTTCAGTGTCTGGAATCTTGTCTTGCCATTTAATCTTCAGTAGCTTCCTTAGGCAGACTGTGTGGAAGTGGTTTAATTTCCTAGCGTGTCGCTGATAAACAGTCCAGGTTTCACAAGCATATAGCAGTGTGGATAATACAACTGCTTTGTAGACTTTTAGCTTTGTTTGCAGGCTTATTCCAGTTCTGTCCCATACATTCTTGTACAGTCTGCCAAAGGCCGCACTGGCCTTGGAGATTCTTGCATTCACTTCGTCATCAATTGTGACAGCTTGTGACACAGTGCTGCCAAGATAGGTGAATTTGTCCACAACACTTAGTCTATGATCATTCACTTTGATATTCGGTACAGTGTGATTATTCCCTGGAGCTGGCTGGTACATAACTACAGTCTTCTCCAAGTTGATATTGAGCCCACAGTTGGCACAGGCATGTGAGAAAGCTGAAACATTATGTTGCATGTCCGCCTCTGATTTGGCCTATAGAGCGCAATCATCAGCAAACAGGAGCTCTCTGACGGTGTCGCTGTTAATTTTGGTTTTAGCTTTCAGCCTTCTGACATTGAATAACTTTCCATCCATACGGTAGTTGATGTCTATTCCAATGTCGTCGTTCTCGAAGGCATTTATCAACATGGCTGAAAACATGAGGCTGAACAGTGCTTGTGCCAGGACACATCCTTGCTTCACTCCATTGGTGACAGGAAAGGGTTCAGACAGTTCACCATTTTCCTGTACTCTTGCCTGCATGCCATCATGAAATAGCCGCACTATTTGTACAAACTTTCGTGGACAGCCATATTTTGCCATAATCTTCCACAGTCCTTCTCTGCTGACTGTATCAAAAGCCTTGGTAAGGTCAATGAAAGTGGAGAACATTTCGCAGTTTTGTTCCTGACATAACTCTTGCAGCTGCCTTGCAGCGAAAATCATGTCAACAGTTCCACGTTCTTTTCTGAAGCCACATTGACTCTCGGGAAGAAGACCTTGATCGAGATGGGCTGTGGGCGATTGAGAAGAATTCTGGCGAGTATCTTCCCTGCAATTGAAAGCAAGGAGATGCCTCGGTGGTTGTCACAGGATTGGCGGTTTCCTTTACGTTTGTAAAGGTGGACTATTGACGCGTCCTTGAAATCTTGTGGCATGGTCTCGTTCACCCTTATGTTTGTAAAGACTTGGTGAAGCTGCTCTATTAGGACCGGCCCACCTGCCTTGTATATCTCTGCTGGGATGGAGTCAGGACCAGGTGCCTTGCCGCTGGAGAGTTGCTGGATCGCTTTGTTTACTTCCACTATGGTTGGCAGGTCATCAAGTGTCTCATTGGTGGGAACTTGAGGAAGGCAGTTGATGGTTTCATCATCGAAGAAGGAAGTCGCATTTAAGATGTTGCTGAAATGCTCTGCCCAGCGTTGAAGGATTTCTTTCTTATCGGTGACCAATGTTCTCCCATCTGCACTGAGGAGGGGAACTATGCCTGGTGATGTAGGACCATAGACCGCTTTCAGTGAGTCGTAGAAGTTTTTCATATCATGTCTGTCAGCAAAGCCCTAAATTTCATCAGCTTTGCTGCTCAGCCAGGAGTCCCGCGTGTGCCGAAGTTTCTGCTGCACTACTCTCTGAATGTTCTTGAAGGCATCTTTTTTTTTATGTTGACTTCGGGTCATTCAAATGTGCCTTGAGGAGAAGATGTTTCTCGGCCAGCAATTGGTTGATGTCTTCGGAATTTTCATCAAACCAGTCTTTATGCTTTCGGGGGGCTGGGCCCAGGATTTCCATAGCAGTGTTGTAAATTATGTCCTTTAGGGCTCTCCATTCTGTTTCTGTATCCTGTTTAGCTGCAGCATTGGGCTTGAGGCGGTCTTCCAGCATATTTTCAAACGACTGCAGCATTTTCTTGCTGTTTAGGCGGGTGACATTTAGCTTTTTTTGCATTTTCACCCCTTGAGGACGCCGTGGTGGCCTGATGTGAATGTTTATTTTCGAGACAATGAGATGATGGTCTGTCCAACATTCGGCACCACACATGGATTTTGTCACTCGAACATCTTGTCTGTCACTCCTCCTGACGATGACATAGTCAATGAGGTGCCAGTGTTTCGAGCGAGGGTGCATCCACGATGTCCTAATTCTCATGGGTAGACGGAAAATTGTGTTGGTAATCAGGAGATCATGTTCGGCACATGTCTGAAGGAGGAGGAGTCCATTGCTGTTACAATTTCCGACTCCATGCTTTCCAATAATGCCACTCCAAGAGGTGGTGACCGTGCCTACTCTGGCATTGAAATCCCCAAGGAGTATAAGTTTGTCTCCTTTGGGAACAGATGTTAGTACATTGTGCAGGTCCTTATAGAACTTGTTCTTGACATCATCTTCGTTGGTCATAGTTGATGCGTAGACACTCACAGTGGTTGCATGCTTCCTTCCATTCAGCAGGGGCAACTTAATGGTCATGAGCTTGTCGTTTATAGCCTTTGGAAATCCAGCTAATTTGCCGACCAGGGCCGACTTAATTGCAAATCCCACACCGGATTGGCGTCTTTCCTCGCTTTTCCTTCCACTCCAGAAAAATGTGTAGCCGGCACCTATTTCACAGGTTTCATAGGGAATTGAAGGTGATATATGACGTTGGATGAAGAATGACTTGCGCGATGACTTGGATTAAAGTGAGGAAGAGTTGCGCAATTCGTCGACCTCACTCTCTCGCCTGAGTCCATCTGAGTCCAGTGGCAAGACAAGTCGAGACGACTAGAGACGAATACAGGTGCAGTGGATGACCAGGGCGCTCTACGTGCCTTGCCGTGCTCATTACGTTCCACAACGCTTTGCAGGTAAATGCCGTCTTGCCCGTTGAATCAGGAATGATTTCTTCCGCGCAGTCTGCCGAGTCCTGTCTTCACATGCTGGTTAGGCATACCCTAGTTTACCACTTGGTTTGACACCAAATCGGTTACCCATGCCTGGTTTAGCCAGCCTCTCACAGCTGTTGCCCGGGGGTTGGCCGCTGTCGCATGCTGACAGCTACTAGGAGCCACAGGCACGAGCTGGGTGTCAGGCCTGGACCAGTGGGGGATGGGTCCTGAAAATGACATGAGAGTCATCCTTACCAAAGGTGCTACCAATGCCTGACACTCCGTACCTCCCTGGCACAAACTGCGCGCAGTTAAATGGATTGTTCAGAGGTGTCTTCAGTGTGGGTTCTTTCATGAAACGTGATTGTATAAATAAATATATAAATAAATCTTACCATTACTATAATATTAATAGCTAATATTTGAATGTGTGAATATTGTTCAATGGGATTGAATGTGAAATTGTGTACACTTCAACGCATCGCTATGAAGTTGTACACATATTTTTGTCAAGAAGCTGATCACAGGAAACTGTTTCATACTGTTACAAATCCCGAAAAAAGAACAGTGCATGCTTTGGGTTTGAGTAACCGGTCAATTCAACGATGGGTGCAAGAATCTGGAATGAAGCCAACACGCGATAAGCAAACGGTAGGTAGAAAGGCAATTCTAGACAGCTTTGACAAGGATGTCATCAGGCGAGTTATTATAAAAATGATGGATGCCACAGAAACAGTGACTGTAAGAAAAACTGAGGGTTTGGTTGAGAAAGAACAATAACATAGAGCTATCCAAAACAACTTTGTGGAAAATTATAAGGACATTAGGCTTCACTTTTAGAAAGTGCAAGGGAGGTAGAAATATCCTTTGCGAGAAACCGCATTTAGGAGCCATGAGAAGCAGATACCTACGTGAAATAAGGGAAATGCGTAAAGAAAATTATGACATAGTGTTTTCAGAGTGGATGGAAAGATAAAGCGTTATGTGCTCAGTAGTAAAGGACAGCGTTTGGTCACAGCCTATGCTGGTAGTACTCATAATGGCTTACAACAGAATGCTGGGCTCTTGTTCGTATCAAAGCATACAGACAATAGTGATTATCATAATGAGATGAATGGTAATGTATTTAGAGATTGGCTCGAGAATACAGTACTTCCATCCCTTGATAGACCGTCTTGTCTAATCATGGACAATGCATCATATCACAATGCTGTTGCCCAAGAAGACAAAATACCTACGGCATCGAGCACAAAGGAAGCAATAAAGATATGGCTCCGAAGACAGTTGTTGTCCCTTATAAAACAGGCGTGAAAAAGCAAGAATATCAACTCGACAAGTTGACAGAAGATCATGGCCATAGGTGCTTGAGACTTCCGCCGTATCATTCTCATTTAAACCCTATGGACTAAAATTAAAGGACAGGTGACAGCTGCCAATACTACATTCAAATTGTCTGACGTCAAGATACTAACCCAGTCCGCGCTATTAAATATTGATAAACGTTACTGGGAACAATGTGAGGACCATGTGTTGAAAGAGGAAGAGGACTATTGGAGAAAGGATGGATTGAATTTTATGCAACCGAGAGCAATCATCAACCTACTGGAATCGTCCGACACAGATTAAGGTCTGAGCAGATTGCAGACCTCAATCTACGTGCACACTTACTGGGATATTTTGCTCCAACTATTCAGATGAATTGCAGGCCCTAAACAGTACAGCTGCAGCACAATGTCAATGGCAACAGTTTGTATTCCACAGTGATGAAATTTCAATTCCGCAAGCCTTCAACGGTGACAAACAACTGTATTGAAAAAAAAAAAAACACACACACACACACACACACACACACACACACACACACACACACACACACTAAACGCATTTAATACCAACAGAAGAGTAATATTGCGGTGGAAAATGACATATTGTAGCATAACAAGAAACGTGAGAGCAACCACGTTGTCAAATTAGGGGACAACACACGTGCATACGAATCAATCTATAAACTTCAATGAAAAGAGGACCAACATCTTGGTCGTTAAGAAGAAAGCCCATTACAGAGACACTGACAACTATTTTCATAGTACAAAACAGGTAATCATGTTCCGTCTTTGAACAGTAAACAGAGTAGACAATCTTTCGCGAAGACTCAAAGCGGGTCTGTCACCCATGTGTACGTGTGAAAAAAAAACTACATAGACAGCTGAACAGATCCTTAAAAATGGAAACATGATGACTAAATTGCGGTATCATTTCTGGTCACTCCATACGGACAATAACGCACAGCTATTCGGAAGCTTCACGAACTCAATATAAAAAGCTAACATGAATACTTGTGTACACATTATTAACCAGCAGGTAAAGAAACAAGAAGGAAACGAAAAATAAAGTAAGAAATATATTCCTTCTACTTTCCTGTCAATTTACACAGTATTTACCCCATGCCTCTGTAAATTCTCTGTCTTTACTAATATTACACATTGCACCCCTCTCGGGATTATCCGTGGTGAAGTGGTCAAGCCGTCTTACTCGGGCTCTGAAGGTTGTATGTTCGATTCCGGGTCGCGTCCTTCATTTCACGAGTGCATTTTTTCGGAGACTCCTGAGGGTCGTTGCTGGAGATACGGAGTTCGTGCTTTGTTCAACGCTTTCCACGCTGCGGAAAGAGACTGAGCCATATGGGATAAAAACTCGGTGCAATGCAGTCGACCCTGTCGACTGTTAAGCTACTTCTTTTACTGCACCCACTCCCATACGAATCCGGATACGCCTTGTGTCGTCAACTGAACTGGCGGGTCATTCATTACTGTAAAAACAAGTTTGTTAGCGAGAAATCACTAGTTTTTCACCAAAACATAAAAGAAATGTCGCCGCTTTCGATGATTTAAGTTGCTTTTGGACGTATCAAAGACATATTCTTTGGGTGGGGGTAAATATAAGACGGCAAGAAAAATTTCATAACGATGCAACAGTTTTCAAAATAATTGATCGTGAATGACGGCATTCATTTCTGGACATACTATAACTAATACACCATGTAGGTGTCGTGATCGCCGAGCAGTTTGCACATGCACAATAGCAATTACAAAATGGATGCGTCACTATCATCTTGCACTGTGAAAGCACAATTCGTTATTAGTTGTTGTTGTTTTGTTTGTTTGTTTTTTTATTTTTATTTTTATTTTTATTTTATTTTTTTTATTTTTTATTTTTTGGAGGGAGGGGGGGGGGGGGGGTCAAAGAGTGTAAAATCTATAGAAGCATGATAGTTCAGTAATAGGTCAGTTGTCTGGAGTATGAATGGGTAAAAAGATTTCAAAATGGAAGATAAAAGTCATTTGGGATATCCAGGGCCCTATATTGGTGCATTTCCAATAAACTAAGCTGTGACTAGTGTTCGATGCAGTGAACAAATTGATGAAATCGATACGATCGAATCGCCGGGGATTTATCTCAAAAGGATTACTGTTGCTGCACGATAACGCCCATTTAATCGACATACTTGAAACATACAGCATACATTCTAGACTGGGCGTCATCGGACTATCACTATTTATAATCTTTGAAAGAACCTGTTCAGGATCAGAGGTTTTCAGATGACAATGAAGTATTGGAGGCGGTCCAAAATTTGTTTAAGGCCACACCGGAAACGTTTTTCTCGCTAGTGGACAGGTTCAAAAAGTGTGTTGTCAGACAAGGAGACATTATTGGGAAATCACACACACACGCACACAATTTTCTGACAGAAGGCTGTGGAAAGACATGATCTTCAACGCCACAGGACTATAAGAATGTGTAAAGTTCCGTTGTGTCCAAGAACCGACATTACAGCACACCGGATATTCCTATAAGAGCTGTGTCCTCACCTTCGACAACCAGCGAAGAGTTCCAATACTAAAGGCACCAGTTGCAATTTGATTGTGTCCGTCTGACCTTTCCTATGAGAACTGAATGCCTCTTCCTGCATCACCATTCTATCCAGACAATGATGATGTACCGTGTTCTTCTTCCACGCTACACACACGATCCCAAGGGGCCTTGACCACATCTGCCTTATCGTGCACCAATAGTCCACACGTAGGTGCCGATCCAGCCAATTTGTCCGCCTGCTCATTTGCCAACACACCAGCGTGCCCTGGGGGAAAAAATCCAGCGGATACTCCCTATCTTAGATTTATCAATTCAAGCATGCCACTCTGCTCGAAGCGACCCTGTCTTAACCCTGCTCAGCATGCTCTGTGAGTCCGTTACAATCACATGCGTGTGTTATTTATCCTGCAACTAGCGGAACGCCACAGCGAATATTTCCCCCTCCATTCTCAGACTAGATATCATGGTATAATATGCCAGGCTCTCCTACACTAAACACTGTCCATTAACCTTCGCAATGAACATCCGATTCAGTGTAATTATGATATTGTATAGGTTTGACATTTCTTCTGGCACTCTGACCAGTTCCTATCCTCAGTTAATGTTTTCAAGCATTCACACTTCTCTGATTGTGTCTTCTTCCTGAGACATCCACGATTTTCCTCTGATCAGACTGTGGTACTTATGTGTCCTGGGATTCATGCAGAAGGTGTTTCTTGTCCGCGGCCACTCGGTTATATGACTTTGGCTGCTGCACCTTGAGTCTGTCCGCAATAGTTGGAAACACCAGGATATATCTAATTGCTCACTATCGGCGTGTCCCTTGTCAATCCCAGGATCACCCGCATAGCTTAATCTATTATCTGCTCTAGTCTCGCTAGTTGGCTCATTGAGCAGCCCTAACCCATACTCAGTTACTGAGATAATCCGATGCTGAAATAATCAGATGTTGATGGATTATGTGCAACATTCTTTTATCTATGCCTATTGATGCCTTAGCCTTCAGTGCACAAGGTTTCTTCTTACATCTCGTAACAACTCCTTCAACGTGATCCTTAAATGAAAGTCTTCTGTCGAAGGTGATTCCCAGGACTACGGTCTCTGTTAATGTTTAATAACGGCATTTACTGCGACGTCCTGTAAAGGATATAAAACTAACTTTTATCAAATTGGCCGTGCCACGAAAGAAATGTGTTCCTTTCACGAGACAATTTCGTCGTTTGGAAATGAATAGAATGGAAACCAGGTTTGCCTAGAGTTTTGAGTTTTGCCCTTATCTGGTGTCCTCTAGTCTCTAATTGTTACTTCTAAGATAGACGGTTGCTTTTTATAAATTAATGTGATGTCTTTGAATTACGAGGGTAAGTTAATAAGTAAATCACAAATGGCTGTAGAAAAATAACTAAATATGATAACAATATGAAACCAGTTTATTTTTGTACATACGTTGTCCCTTTATTTCTCAACATAATTTCCCCCAATATTGATGCACTTATCCCATAGTTTTATCTGTCCTCCCAAACCGCTGCATAGAACTGCCTGCTCTGTTTTCTAAACCACGTTTTCACTTCACATTCAACTTCGGCGTTCCTCCCGAAATATCTCCCGCCAAGGTGGGTTTTAAGTGGACTTAACAACATTGTTGCGTATCCCTTACGGGACGTTGCAGTCAACACCAGCATTTTCAGCTGCTGTTGATGAACTAGGCAAGTGTTACGTTCAGTAGTTTGCCATTGCTTTCTGGACGACCGGCCCCTATACCTTTTTCGAAAAAAACCCAGCACCGTCGTGTTGTCGTAAGTTATCCATTCTTACTTTAGTGTCGTCCCTGGAGTGAGGGGAATCAACACCCACATTTTTATTAACCCAATATTATTGTCCTAGAGAAACCACTAGACTCCGTCCACAAAACTCCGTCGGTCTGCGGACACCTCTTTCTTACTCTCACTCACCCCTGGATCATGCCCCCTCTCACTCCTCCCCAACACAACATACTCAACAACTCTATCTTTAACAAATAAATACAAAATAATTTATTAAAGCAAAGAGTATGTGTGTGAGAAGCGTGTGTGTGTACTGTGTAGAATGTGTGTCGAATATTCTAGTGCGTATGTAGATTCAGAGCAGCAGATCAGGAGCCCAAGTCAGATGGTCATCACAGCAAGGGTACACCACAGCATGATAGCCTAGTACATGAACACCTCACCGATTGATGCGCCTCTTCTTCCAGACGTTGACTTTCTCCGGGATCCACTGGGTCGACTTGATGTATGATCCACCAAAATTATTTATTGTTTAATCTCAATCATGGATCTGTCACTCACTATAAAGACTAAGGTCCCTATAACTCAAATAAGTACGGATCGCTGTACCGTAAAACTAGGTTTCACTGTCACAGATCTCACATTTGTTCTAATCCATGTTCATAGATTGTCACACACAAGCTGGTCTAAAGTACTTCTTCACTGTACTAAATTATTCCACGAGAACTTCATGTTCAAATGTCTTTCTCTAGACTAACTTATTCCACGAGAACGTCATGTCCAAATGTCTTTCTCTAGACTCTGTTGTTCAGTGGTATGTGGTGAAGAAACGAGTATCACCCGACCTGGGTGAATCCCTATTGTAAAAGAATCGTTTATAATGTTTCTCTCACTTGAGCCCGGTTCGTATGAACCCTCTGGATTCTAGGCCTAGCATAAACAGTGCTGATTGTACTTTCTTCTGGGTATTCATTCATCTTATAAACATAACGTGAATGTTCATTGAATGTTCTTCTTAACGAGAGTTGACATCCATCAGTGTAGAGCTTCCTCATAGACGTAGGGGAACCTGTTAGAGAAAGAGACCACATCTGGTGAAGGTCGCCTGATACTAATCCCTACCAGCTGAAGGTAGGCCTACTGCCCTGCTCAGAGATTTTTATCAGTGAACCAACTCTGTCATAGAGCAGAGTTGCTCATCCCTTCCAATCTTAATCAGGTTATGACAAGGAAAGACCAATAAACAGCGTGCAGAACCCCAGTGGGCAACCCACTGAAAGATCCCACTATTGGACACTTTTCCCACCTCTCAACCAATTCCTAATCTCTCCAAATATCACCCTGCTACACTATTCGCACTAGCAGAGCTAATCATCACTTCACTACTCTAGCTAGTGTTACCAAGGCAACTGCTTATATTAATTAGGCTTAAATATTCTATCAATACTACCTTAAGCAATACCACATCATTCCTGGAAGGCCTCTACACTTTGCCATAAAGACACATGTTATTTAATTTTTAATTAATCTAACACTGTAGAGCTCTCCGAACTTCATAGCTGCGGTAACAAAACACGTCAACCCTAGTCAATTTCCTTGGCCACACTAATGTACACAAGTCTTGTATCTGTCAAGATCTGGGAGTGTTCCAGTGAAGTCTTTGATGTCACGCAGGTGTCCCCCAAGGGCACTAACTATTTCCAGAAATCTTATGTCCCCTTGGTTTAATAAATGCAAAAGTGATTCCCCTTGTTGCAACTTCCAAAACAAGGTAGCGAGTTCCTGCATTCTCCCAACAACGGGTTTCAATAACAAGCCGCCAATTCGTTTGATGTCGGAGAATTCTCAATGACAGACGGGACTGTTTCATCTCCCGAGTTGGGCAATTCTACTTGGATCCGACTTGTTTTTTCTGTATTTGTTAAAAACAATTGTGGCCTTGAAAAAATGCCGTGAATCAGACTGTCTGTATTATCATCATCTGGTTAATCCACAGTAATTTCATGACACGTGTTTCGAACCCGGGTATACGGGCTCACAAACCGCGTTCGCAAGCCCTTAGCCACAGAGACCGACTTAGCCGCAAGCGATTTCCCATAAAGCGGTGCATACCTGGGTAGAAAAAGTTACGATGGCGAGTCAATACGTAAGTCACACAGTTCTGAGGGATAGCACGTAAATGAAAACAAAGCACACAGTTCTATGCCGCCGGTTTGGGAGGACGGATAAAACGATGGAATAAAGGAATCAATGTTGGTGGAATTTATGTTGAGAAATAAAGGGACAACGTTTGTATAAAAATAAACTGGTTTCACGTTGTTATCATAGATAGTTATTTTTCTACAGCCATTTGTGACTTACTTTTAAGCTTACCATCGTATTTCGGTGTAATTATAATAATGCATTTTAGTATACGGGTTAAAAGACACCAGGATCGACTACATTGCATCAAGTTTTGTCCCATATGGCTCGGACTCTTTCCGTTGTGCGGCCTGCCGAAAGCGTCACACATGGCACGAACTCCATAGCCCCAGTGACGACCACCCCCCTCAAGAAATCTCCCGAGAAAATTGTACTCCTGAAAAGAATAGCCATAATAAAAGAATCCACTACTATCAGCGAGAGCTAATCACTTAGCTTCGAAGGTTTTAGTTACAAGGGGTTTCTCATAAGTCTTTAGCCTGACCATGAAGGAGTAGGCCGACAAAATTGAAATTTGGCACATGTATAGCTCATTTAATTTGTAATTGACATATTAATTATGAATTTTCCTCCTCAACTGGTTTTCCCGATATGGTGCATGGCGCAACATACCCTATTGACCAGATCTGCACTTCCAACGGTTTGTCAGAACAATGGAGAAATCAGACGCCAGGACTGTGATAAAATTCTTGATGTTACAGGGGAAAACATCTACAGAAATATACAGGGAGATGGAGCCAGTGTTTGAGGAAGTCTGTCCTTCGTATGCTTCTGTAAAAAACAATTGGTGTTCGCAGTTTAAGTGTGGCCATTCCCAAGTTGCTGATCTGCCAAGATCAGGACAACCGTCCTCAGAGGGCAATGATGCAAATGCTGCAAAAGTGAAGAAAATCATAGACCAATTTAGGAAAATGACAATTGCAGAGATATCGGGTTCAGCAAAACTGAGTAAGAGTACAGAATTTAGAATTTTACACAACAGACTGAACATGAGAAAAGTGTGTGCCCGCTGGGTCCCGCACCTGCTGACATGTAAGCAGAAGAAAAAACGGTTGATTGCTGTGGCCAGTTGCTCAACATATGGCGGTAGCAAAACATGTTGACGACCATGGTGACGGTAGATGAGACTTGGATTCACCATTATGACCCAGAATAAAAAATTGCCAGCATGCAGTGGAAAACCCCGGGCTCCCCAACACATGTCAAGCCAAGAGCACAAAAATCTGCAAGAAAAGTGATGCTGACAGATTTTTTTTTTTTTTTTTTTTTTTTTTGAGGGGGGGGGGGGGAGGGGAGAGAGAGAGACGTCAAACAAAGGTGTCATATTGAAAGATTACATGCTTCATGGCAACACGGTTAATGGGCAGTATTATGCAGATCTCCATATCAAACTAAGAAAGGCTGTGGCCAGAAAACGAGGGACATCGCGTACGCAAATTCTGCCTTTGCTTTAAGACAACGCGCCCTTCCATAAAGCACGGCTTGTGCTGAAACCTGCCAACAATTTAATATTGAAATTCTACCACACCAACATATTCTCCAGATTTGGCTCGATCAAACTTTTTTCTTTTCCCAAATCTTAAAAAAGAGCGAAAGGAAATCGTTTTGACTGTGACGAAGATGTCATACTGGCTTGTAATAACTAAGTTAGTTAAAAAAAAAAAAAAAAAGGTTGTTTTATTCTGAAGGTCTTTTCAAGGTCACGCAGAGATGGCAGAAAAGCATAAATTCAGGTGGTGGCTACATTGAGAAGTAATAAGCACTGTGTCAAATTTTAATTTTCTCCGCCTACTCATTCATGGTCAGGCTACAGACTTATGAGAGGCTCCTTGTATCATCATCATCATAACCATTATCATCATCATTGCTATTGCCTTGTCGACTGGCTTGGTCGATTAAGTTTCTTTACAGATGATCTCACACCGGATGTATCAACTGGAATCGTTCGATGCATTACATAACGACAGACTGTCAAAAATCTTCTCTCATCGTCTTTCTCAATAGCTCTTCCTCTTCTTCTCTCGTCTTCTTCCTCCGCTTATTCCTCCTTCTTATCCTTCTGCTTCTTCTTGTTCGTTTTCTTCTTCTACTTCTTCTTCTTCTGCTGTTACTCCTCCATTCTTTCTTTCCTTCTATCTTTCTTTCTTTCTTTCTTTCTTTCTTTCTGTCTTTTTTTCTTTCTTTCTTGCTTTATTTCTTTCTTGCTTTATTTCTTTATTTCTTTTTTCGGTATCCTGTCTTTCTTCTTGTACGTTATCCTTCTATTTTTCCCGTTTGCATATTCTCCACGTTAAGATCTACATTATAAATTAAACTTAGTTTCCGGCTCATTTTACTATTGTTGATTCCCTCTTCTTACCACGTGTAACTTGCTGGTTCCCTTTTCTTCCCGTGTGTAACTTGTTAATTCCCTCTTCCTGTTCTTAACTTGTTAATTCCCTCTTCCTCCCATGTGTAACTTACTCATTCCATCACGCAAATTTCCAACGACACATTCCCCTATTTCATGTAATGTTGTTTCCCTCCCTTCCTCATAGGCCTCCAATCTATTATATACTGGGTTCTGTAGCCCGCACAGAGTGGGCCTCCATCTGATGCTAGATATTCCATACGCTCCCAAGCGTCAAAGACCTGTAACATGATTTTGCGTCACAATACACCAGGGACATATCTTCAGCGTTATCTTGACCCGGGGATCGTGCTATTTGGGTTATCTGGCATCATCACTGGTGCCAATGTAGTTGTTTTTGTTTAATTCCTCTGACCTTAAGTTGTGTATATATTTCGGAGATTTTGCAAATGTCCCATTGGTTTTTGTAACTTCAAAGAGAACTAGCGTTCACGGGATTGGCTGGTTTATCGGAAACTCGTTTCTGCAGTTATGGAATATATATGAGTTAATAACAACCCATCTGAAGTAATTTTCATAAATTGCCGTTAAACCCGGGAAGAATAACGTCTCTCAGGGGGAACGGAAATTGTGTAGTTGACCATAGATGTTTATAGCAGGTCAGAAAATTGGGTCAGACAAGATAAATGGTGTCCTTAATCTATTCCGAATTTGTACCTTCCAACACACCGACGTTTGTGGCTTAAGGGTTAGTGCACAGTTCCACAATACCCCGACATACCGGGTCGATGGTACGAAATCAGCCGCAGACGCTTTGGGAGCAGATCGGTTTGCTTTGATTTCTATGGTGTGAGCGTCGATTGTTTCTTTAATATATATTTGCTACAATATACATTTATACATCGCTATAAACATCACAGTTGTGTGCCATATTATAGTTTTCACCACTATAAATCATCATAGCTGTGTGCTATATTACACAGGTATTCACGATTATGAAACATCACAATTTTGTGCTAAGTTATACAATTATTAACCGTTATAAAACATCACAATTGTGCGTTATATTATACATTTGTTAACCGCTATAAAAATCAGAGTTGTGTGCTATATTATACAGTTATTAACCGCTATAAAACATCACAATTTTTTTTCATCCCTACAAAAAAAAAATAGTGTGTTCATTGCTATAATGTCAGGATAACAATCTAATAAACAATTAATAACACTATATTATAACAGTCAGTCTCTATACCTTTAGCAGGCAATAGCGAAATATTATAGTATTGAATGTCTGTACATTATGGCAGAAAAGAGGAGCGGCTGGCCGAGTGGCTAGAACGCCGGACTCTCATTTGGGAGACTCGGGTTCGATCCCTCGGTAAGGTGTGGGATTTTTTTCTGTCGGGGGCAAAAAGAAAATCCTAACCTGCACAGTTCGCGGCGACTGCACTAGCCAGGCGGCCTTTATTCCTCGGGCTCAAAGACCCCTCTGCCATACACCGCAAGGTACTATATTGGCAGTAAATGACAGTTTTTTATGGCAGAAAAATACCTATCTAGTACGACTATAAATAGCATTATATGATAGCAGACAAGAGCGATATGTTAGTCTGTGAACATAAAGCTTTACTTGTCTGTTATAATCTACAGGCGCTGTGGCAAAGGATTTATCCACGCGATTTCCATTCCCGCATACCGCGTTCACAACATAGCTGCGGGATATGTAGAAGCAGATAGCCTTGCGCTGGTTTCTATGTAATGGTATGAGTGCCGGTCGTTCAGAAATCAATAGCAAACTACTGAATGTAAATAGGTAATGCGTCAGCTATAATGGGCATGTATTCACCACTTTAAGTAAGTGAAGGACCTTGTAACACGATGTCCATTTAGGCATATGGTGCTAGACTCATATTGTTTAGACCAGTCGGCACTCGATGGGTGATGTGGTCAATACCACGACAGCCGCCTTCGCTTCCTAAGAAATTTACTTCTATAACTTTGAGGCAGGGTCGACCTGAGAGTCCAGGTAGTTTGTTTTATTTTTAAATCGGCCCCGATATGGATTCGAATCCCTGACCACCGGGCCGGCAGGCGAGCGCCTGGACACTTCACCATGGCTCGTATTCCCCGATATAACATATCGTTATTGTCTGCTAAACAGTTCAGTTATCGCCATAACATATCGTTATTGTCTGCTATACAGTTCTGAGATCCACCACGATAACATATCGCTATTGTCTACTATACAGTTCAGTGACACATAACTATAACATATCGTTATTGTCTGCTATACAGTGCAAAGATACACCGCTATAACATATAGCTATTGTCTGCTAAACAGTTCAGATATCCGTTCTTTAACATATCGTTATTGTCTGCTATACAGTTCATAGATCACTATAACATATCGCTATCGTCTGCTATACGCTTCAGAGATCCACCGCTTTAATGTGTAGCTATTGTCAGTTATACAGTTTAGAGATCTTTATAGCATATCGTTATTGTCTGCTAAACAGTTCAGAGATCGCTATAGCATATCGCTTTTGCCTGCTATACAGTTCAGAGATCCATTGCTATAACATATCGCTATTGTGTGCTATATTGACCAGCTTTTCAAATCTATATTAGGTCGCTATAATGTATAACTATAACCTTCTCTTATGCACATCTATTCGCCTCTTCTTTTGTGCGAACTCCAACATAACATACCATTAGCTGCGGAACTTCTTTGTATGCATTCCTGCTTTTACGCATTATTTTGTTTGTTTTTTATTGAAACGTCGCAAACCTTCACACCTGATACAACTGTAGAATTTCTAATTACATTTGCCTGGCAGCCTTTACTCGTGTGGTCTGACCGTTATGTGTTTGGTCTTTCATTTCAAGAGGAACTTACTGCAGATGTCCTATGTAGGTGAAAACACGTGTGAGTTCATAGCCATTTCTCTGTTGTGCACGTGCGAAAAAGTATAGCGAAAATAAACACATTTTTTGGAGTATTGGGGATACGTGGTATCGCAGTGTTTAACACGCTTGTTTTCCGGCCAGGTGATTATATTCGAATCCCGTTCCAGGCGGAAATGTCGTTTTTGATTGACCTGTGGTTGTTGACTAACTCAACCTACAATATGGGCCATGTTATTTTTGGGGACGTAAAGGCGTCCAATGTGATACTGACAGCATCTGACATCAAGAGCCAATTGCGCTAAAATATAGAGCCAAAACCATATACGTAGTACACATCCAGGCTTAGAAAATGGCTTTTTTAACGTTACTTGCTTACTAGGATGTTCAGAAACTACTGAACGTAAAACGTGCCAAGACATCAACAACAGCAGTAAAATGCTGTCATGTAAAGGATGTGCAACTTAAAAAAAAAAAAAACTTACTAGGATATTTGTTTACAATTGCTAAAAAAAAAAGGGGGGGGGGGGGTTACAAGGTGGATCTACTTCATTTCACCAGGTTTATCCCCAAGCTCAGCTTCTCTCCGCAGAGCAGCTAATCGCAGACCGAGTCTAGCACAAACTTCGTAGCACCGGCGACGAGCTCCAGGAGTCTCCAAAACACAAATGCACTCACGAACCGAATGGCGGATTCTGAAAGTCAACTCTCGACCGTCTAAGCACAAGGCAGACGTGATTGCTAACAATAAGATAATCGTTTTTGCTTTTTAAAGATCTTTATTTTTAATTAAACTTATATGTTAACTGATTTAATATCTAAGAATAATATATCGCCAAATGTGATCTCCCATTAGGACAGAAGGACGATATATGCAATAGTGGGATCATTGTGTTATTTGTTTTATTTCTGTGTATCCTCTGCAATTTCAGTGCTCAGTGAACGGACATTTACATTATAACACTTGTTAATTTCGTTTTTAAACCATGCTTGGTCCAAACCTACTTTGTGTTTACCACTGAATCAGTTCATATAGTAATTGTAGAAGTCTAGTGGTTGGAGATCCCGCTGTGGCTTGAAGGTTACTTGGACCAGGCCACTATACAAGTGGAATTTACGTGTCATGTAACAATCCCCTATTGTGGCAGCTTCAGTTGTTGAGTCTCCTTCCAAGAAGTAGTGTGTGAAATATTAAATCAAGAATCATCATTGCAATTGAGACATTTCCACATGTGCTCAGTTCCTGTCTACAGTGGCCAACGAAGAGTTCCCATGGTGATGGTGCCAATGACTGCCAAAAGGTTCGTCTGCATTTTGCTCTACAGATTAAGTGGCGTTCATACACTCTGCTTGCTAATTTTTTTTCCCGTTCTCTCGTTTTGATCTCAAGCGTAGTCAATTCACGTGGCACTACTTCTAAAGCACTGGAATGATATGTACATGTGGATTAGCTTTCACTATTACCAATACCCCTTGTCATCAGGCGAATTCAACACCGGCTTTTGTGGAACTTGTAATTTACGCCCCCAAGTCAAGGACAAGAAATCAGGATTTTAGTACCAACTGATCAGCGTTGGGGTTGAACCCGCCAATTTGGCATCAAGAAATCGGAAGTTTAAAAGCGAGCGCTCTTATTAATTCGGCCATGCTGACCTCCACTCACACTTGAATCAGCCTCTCCATATGAATAGCTGCTGCTGCTGGGTCCTTTGTCTTGCTGCATTAATTCCCATGGAGCTGTCACAATGTTATTCCGCAGAGCCAGTCCACCAGCCTGTTCATTTGCTCACAGACCAGCATGCCGTGAGCTGAACATCCCAGATATTCTCTTCACCTTCAATTATTCGAGCTATGCAAGCCACTCTCAACCATAATCTCATCTCATCTAATCATGTTCCTCTTGTACCTTGCGGTAACGAGGTGAAGTATAAACAGCGGAAGAGTGTCAGTTTATGGGCTTCATGCAACAATATTCCCGTGAACTGTTATTCCATCTGTCCATAGTTTACGTGGTCGGCCTCTTCTGTTTCCAGTTGGTGTGTACATCATTGCTTGTTGTGGTATACTGTTAGCTGGTAACCTACTTGCATGGCCAAGCCATTTGACTTGGTGCTTCTAATGAAATCTAGAGCTGCTATAAACCTCCACTTTAGTTCTGATGCCTTCATTTCCGATTTTCTTTCTTCTAAATACATTGATTATTCTTCTCAAGAATCGCATTTCTGTTGTGATTTCCATCGCAATTGCCTTAACGACGATTAATGCAAGAATACATACTACAAATCATAGGCAGCATGATAAATGACAAATCAGTATAGTGGTCCTCTTTGTGCAAGAAGATGTCGACTAACACTGTAAATAAATGGCATCAAACTAATCAAGTCTCATAGCAGGAATATCCTGCAAGTATGTCAAGTGTTAGGACCGCTACACTTTTGTTGGCCTGAATGCACGAAGGAATAGATGACCAGCCTGGCTCGTTGCGAACGACTAGAGTTCGAACCAGTGTCCACCCGTGCTGATGCCGTTCATTGTAAGCAGAACGCCATTACCGTTACACCAACGTGTCCTGCAAAACTGGTAGCATGATAATTGGACAGACAATGTAACCTTGACCTTCTTGCTACAGGAAGGCGTAAAACCACTACAAAAACAGCGGACATGAAACTAAACACCAGTTTGGGAGACTTCCAGAGGTCTGATGTTAATTAACGTGTATGCCTGTACCACAGCATATAAAGTATACAAGACAGAAATGCCTGTTTAAAATAGTTAAGAGAAAAATATGAAGCAAGAGTTATGAAATCAAACAAGCATATTTCCTTTCGCTAATTGTTCTTAAAAATATATCCCCCAAGGCCATTTGTTTCAGGAAAAAGATAACCTTGAATTTTAGAAATGTTTTTGACAATCAGGTTGTCAGGGATAAGCAATTCCTGCCTTGTAACATAGAGTTCTTTAGTTTCAGTGCATATCACAAGCTGGAGTCCGTCCTTAACTCCCGGTGCATATCGCAAGCTGGCGTCATTCCTTAATTACCGGTGCATATCACAAGCTGGAGTCCGTTCTTAATTCCCGGTGCATATCACAAGCTGGAGTCCGTCCTTAATTCACGGTGCATATCACACGCTGGAGTCCGTCCTTAATTCCCGGTGCATATCACAAGCTGGAGTCCTTAATTCCCGGTGCATATCACAAGCTGGCGTCATTCCTTAATTCCCTGTGCAAATCACAAGCTTGAGTCCGTTCTTAATTCTCTGTGCATATCACACGCTGTAGTCCGTCCTTAATTCACGGTGCATATCACACGCTGGAGTCCGTCCTTAATTCACGGTGCATATCACATGCTGGAGTCCGTCCTTAATTCCCGGTGCATATCACAAGCTGGAGTTCTTCCTTAATTCCCGGTGCAAATCACAAGCTTGAGTCAATTCTTAAATATCGGTGCATATCACACGCTGGAGTCAGTTCTCAAATCTCGGTGCATATCACACGCTGGAGTCCGTTATTAATATCCCGGTGCATATCACAAGCTGGGAGAGTCATTATGTCCATGCCGTAGCCAGTTAGATTCCATGTCTCTGACTTCTCGAAACGGAACAATTTGGAAATGTGTGTGGTAGCAGTGAACACAGCTTTGGTTCAGAGATACCTGGTAGGGAATACAAATGCAAAGAATACCGTGGATGGGCAGGAAAAAGAATGAGACAGTTATACAAGGAACACATGGAAACCGTACATTACACTTGGACATTGACAAGATGTGTGGGCATGTTATGAGGAGAAATAAACTAGAAAACTCAGTGGCCGACCGGTACACATGCATGAAGAAAGAACAAGGAGAAAGTAGCGAGATAAGTACTTGGATGGCTTGGTCACGTAGTATTACCGGGACAACCCCAGACAGATCACCGTGTGAGATGATAAACCATGAGTATCGACGCTTATCGGCATGGCGCATGGCGGTGACCAATTGAGAATGCGCTATAAACCGTATTTTGCTGTTGTTGCTGTCGAACGAGTGGCACCTGGGCTTCCGCCCTTCACCTGATGACTTGCAGTGATACGTGTAAGTTTTCTTCAGCTGTTTTTTTTTTATTCCGTACAGTGTTCCTTTGATCTGGCTCAGGTGAATGCAGCAATTTCCTGATATATGCAAGCTGAACTCTCAAAGAGACGAGATGTTGGACAGTCTCGTAAGGATAGTTACAAAGTAGACACTCCAGTATGAGCTGTGGCTAGAGGATGCTCAGATGCATGTTAACTGATATGTTATGTGTTCGAATTCTGAAAATTGTATTATGGTTCACGGGTAGATAGCGCCGGTTACCTTGGATGGAATTTATCTAGAGAAGTTACTTAGTCGCGGTTCCAGCGTCACGGAAAGGGTCGCCCCATTATGCTCAGTTCCTGTGCCAGTGAAAATCACACAAAATTCTCCTCACTGCCCCACGTGAGAAGTAGAACAGACAGGTGTCTCGACAAACCAACAACCCGCATACGAATACTATGCATAATGCCGCTGCCAGAATGGTCCAGAAGCGGCAGTCATTAGAAAACCAGCAGCCACACATTACTGCATGAGGCAACCTGGTTAGTTCAGTGACCGGCCGGTCGCCATTTTTCTGAACACGCAGTAATTCTGAACCGCGGATATATGTAAAAGCACTCCACACGAAATTCATAGCTAACAGTGTCGCTCCACGCACTCAACTCACTACCAGTCCATCATGAGGAAAATGCGTAAGCAAACCGATGCCACAAGCATAAACACACCCGAGGCCTTAACAGATCAACCGCCTTTCATCCATGTTGAGAACTGGAAGTCATTTGTCATGAGAAAATACACCTTAAATAAATGCAAGCTGAAGCCGGACATACTGACCTATGAGGGCACAACTAGGAGTGACGCACTTCCCTCGTTAGAGGAGCGAAATAGTTGTAGTATTAGGCTCACTCCTTTAATATTGTTTATGTTGCTTTTGTGGTCAGGACCGAGCGTATATTTGGGTAACTCCCTCCGTTTTCTACAGCGTTCTTTATTGTCAAGTAAATGTAGTTGTTGCAGATGTTTACCTATTTTGATCAATGTTGCCACGGGCTGTTGTTCCTGTCAAGATCACTTGTCAAGACCACATATAGGCCCTTCATCTGGCGTGTAATTACCATTTATGTTAGAATGAAGAAGTCATTACTAGGTATTTTAGAAATACCAACGTCATTACTAGGTATGCTAGAATGACCGGCGTCATTACCAGGTATGTTAGAATGATCAAGTCATTACCAGGTGTGTTTGAAATACCAACGTCATTACCAGGTATGCTAGAATGACCGGCGTCATTTCCAGGTATGTTTGAATGAACAACGTCTTTACCAGGCACGTCATAATCACCAACTTCATTACCAGATATGTTATAATGACCAACATCATTACCAGTTAAGTTAGAATGACCAACTTTATTGCCAGATATGATAGAATAACCAGCTTCATTACCCGATATGTAAGAATGACCAACTTTATTGCCAGATATTTTAGAATGACCAGCGATCCAATTCATTATTATGGCCAATATAAAATTTGTGGCTAGAGTTATCTTGCCAAGGTCATTACTGTTCTATGGAAAATCGACTTGTCAGTGTGTTTATGTGCTGTCTTAGTATCCTCAAGCGTTCCGTAACAACTTCTAGACTGTATTATCCCTTTTATGCTCATTGTTTTCTCTTACAGACAGTGAGTCAGTGACGGTAATGTTCTGGAATCATGACGGAAATGCCTTTAACAAACAACTTTCTTCAGAAGTGATAATGCTCTCTCTTTCTTCTTATCACCATGTCGTGTGGCCTTGGTGATCATGTCTGTTCAGACTTCTGTCTCGTATACTGCCAGTCGTTTCTGATACCGATCCTCAATAGTTCCTGGTTTGACCATTTACAAGATTGACCTGTCATATGCAAGACTGACCCATCAAATGCCCAAGGTGCAGCTTTATCGTTTAACCACAATGGAAACACAGCACCAGGTCTCCCGCTGCACACGATGGATTATACACAAAGGATTATATGAGACTAAGTATACCACTACGTAAGAAACACACCGGAGCCGCCGAAAGATGTTTCTTCTTAACCTGACGCTGTGAAACATAACAAGGATGGAAGAAGAGGCTAAGTCTAAGATAAGCAGAAGAAATAAGGTAAAAGAGGGGAAGACGGTAAAAGAGGGGAAGAGGGGAGAGAGGGAACGAGTAGCACTAGAAACTATTTCTTTCTAGTCGATCGTTTATATGTAAGGAAGTAAATATTACATGTGTTATGGATATGACATTTTCCCATCACATACACGAAAAATGCACTTTTGATAACTCCATTAGCATATTGTGCTTGCAAATTCACGATGCACGTTGGCGTCGTAGGCAACACAACGAACAACAAGAGCTGTCCACACAATAAATTGCAACAACAACCCATTAATAACTCGATAGCGTCTCCTAAGCTGCAGCCAATCGATCATGAGCAGTGAAGTCACGTTCTGATTTCCTGATAAGCCATTGGTTCTGAACATCTATGTGTCCTTTATGCAAGTTGTTTGTTAGGCTTTTGTGCGAGAAAAAGGCTGAAGTTAAGTGAATTTTGCGTCCCGGATGATAAAACTATGAATTCGTAAACGTGTTCTACAATAAATTGTGCATGCTCTAGATTTCTTATGCACACTTCATGGGTTGTCAAAGTATCCTTTGCCCTCTTCTTCTTCTGATTACTTCTTTTTGTATTCACTAACACGGATTATATGTATGTAACTTAAAGGAGCGTGCGCGCGCTAGTAAAGCTGAGACAACGAACTCCCATTGTAATGTCATGAGCAAAGAAGGACGCCGGTACGACACCTGGGCTCGTTACTTGCCAAAGTGAGGGAAAGATTGGCCACCTATTCCTCCTTGCTCACAGGCCTACAAAATGTGATGGGGCTTCATATCACAGACCCATAGCAGGAAATTTCTACGGGATAAAACAGAAAGTAAAGTACCACTTTACACGTATAAAGGCATATCAGGAAAATCGTGGTAACCTCATATTTGTTGTGATATATTTTCGCAAGCCGACAACGTCGCTGAGAATATTGCCCGTAAAACAACACAAGAGTGACACCGCAACAGAGCTGGTTTGTTCCCCGCTTCTAAAACCTGAATATCCAATGACTTATTTGTTCAGAAAGCACACCTCATATTCGTAAGCATTTGAACGGGGAAAAGCTAGGATAAAAAACAAGCAACGACCGGTTCATGGTCTCATTTGTGCGGACCACACCTTCTCGTCACGAGAATAAGGCCAACTGTGAATACTGAAAATGGTAGCTCCTAAAATATCTACCAATGCAAGACAATAAACTTTAGAGAGAAAAGGACCAACAAAACAAGTAGCCAGTGTATTTGGAAATCCAACCAAATCTAGGACCTGACATCTCGGTGTGACATGTGGTGATTGGAGCCATTCGAAAAGAATCAAGGGAGTGACCTGATCCAATTAGATCCAGACCTGACTTTGGTGAATGTATCAGCTTGACTGAGTGAGACAGCTAATATAGTGAGGCCAATTACTAGCCAAAAGGAACTTCTTGCAAATTTCTTCACCATTAAAGGACAGGTATCCCACATTACTTAGTTCTATCCGTATAAGTGGGGAAAATCAGTGAGCCATTAACCCGTATCCTGGAGCAAAGGAACTTAAGAAATTATCACATATATTTAGCACTGACTGATTGCTGCAGAGATCCAAGAACTTGATGGTGGACCAATCAAAGTGTATCCAGTTTTTTTTATCCACAGATTATAAATAGGCCACAACAAGAGGCATTATAATTATAATAGAAAACTGAGACAGCATTGATGGTGATGGATTGTGCAGTGGGCACAGCCAGGAAATAGATATATAGTTAGAGATGAATATGTATATAATCTTGTTAAGTTAATGCACTGATTATGTATGTTTATGACATTATTGTTCAATAACACTAGTTAAGTGTAATAAATTTGAAAATAAGGGTCATTGTCGCCTTTGAGAGTTCTCTTGTCTTAGTAAAATTGTGTTAAGTAACAACCCTAGATTAATAACTATTTAGATGGTAGAGGAGAGGCAAGGAACCACCAAAAGATATATTGGAGATACACAGAAAACCTTCCATTGGTTTCCTGGAGGTATTCCTTGGTCCTCCGAAACTCTATTTAATGGTCTCAAACCACTGAGCCAGTAACACCTAAATTAATTATAACGGGCAAGATCACATTGAGAAAGAGGAACGTATTATCCTTTATTTCTTTGGGGTTGTCCAAACAACTATCATACATCCGACATTTGTATAGACCAATCAGAGTGATGCGATCGATAACCTGATATTTGTATAGACCAATCAGAGTGATGCGATCGATAACCTCATATTTGTATAGACCAATCAGTGTGATGCGATCGATAACCTCATATCTGTATAGACCAATCAGAGAGATGCGATCAATAACCTCATATTTGTATAGACCAATCAGAGTGATGCGATCGATAACCTCATATTTGTATCGACCAATCAGTGTGATGCGATCGATAACTTCATATTTGTATCGACCAATCAGTGTGATGCGATCGATAACCTCATATTTGTATAGACCAATCAGTGTGATGCGATCGATAACCTCATATTTGTATCGACCAATCAGTGTGATGAGATCGATAACTTCATATTTGTATAGACCAATCAGAGTGATGCGATCGATAACCTCATATTTGTATAGACCAATCAGTGTGATGCGATCGATAACACGCCGGCCGCCGTTACCTTCCATGATACTTCGTGGTACTCATATTAGGCTGGATTGACATATCATTTAAAGTCAATGGAACAAAACTCTGCCTCTATGCGAATTAAAGCTCTTGTATGTGAATTACGGAACACGGACACAGAGCAACCAACACACTTTGTACGGCAACGAAGAGTGAGGATAAAACATTCTGTCATAATTATTATTCAGAAGCATTATTGCCTAAATCTCCATCAACAACAAAAGGCTTAATTCATGTCTGACATATGTCGTTGCATCTCGTCAGTTGCAAACTGCAGAGTCATGTATCATATCAATTGAACACATAGATCATATTTTGGCTGGAATGCGTAACACACAAAGACACCGACTCTGTTCGAATGTGGAGTATTTGTTATCCCCACGGTATTCACAGTCTCAATGAAGTCTTTCTTTTTCACATAACACAGGTTTTAAACGGCTAATTGTTTAGGCGTCGCCGTATTTGAGTAATCATGTGTCGTTCGTCAAATAGTTTTCTTTCTAAACTTTGTGGCGGCAATTTAGCAGTGGTTAACGAGATGCAGCAAACTATGCCAGGCAATAATTTTTTCAGCCTGATGTTTGTTGATTTTGTGTTTACATTCACTGAGGATATACATTGTTTTTAATTCAATAACTTCACATATTGATTGCATTTGGTTGTTCTTGAATTACTCTCACTTTGTGAATCACTGGCATACCAGTTGCTACTCGAAGAAAGAAGGAGTCAGGCAGATGCGCACCGTGCATCCTTAATGAACTTCACTGTTTGACGTCTGTTTGCAACTGATGTACCGAACATGTCAGTTGAACCTCCACTCGTAAGAACTAGGGAAGTAAATCAGTGCAAGCTGACAAACTAGAGTATAGGGCAAGAATACAAACATTCTTGTAGAGCATAGTTCTACACGTTTCTAGGAATTTTAACTCAAGTCTTCCTTGTCAGTGGTGTTCTGAAGCTTTGGTGAAATTTGGTCTTGTTTTCGATAAATTTGATGTTTGCTTTCTCGGAATGTGATCTTCAGAATGTTTTTTTTTTTTTTTTTTTGTCGAATTTTTGTTGTGATTTTTTTCCTGACGTTGGGTCTTCATGTCTTTGTCAAATTTCAACAAATATCGCAGCTTCTCTATACACGGACAAAACGCAACGATTTCATATTTTATGGCTACGGGGTAAGAGAAAGAGTAAATCTGTCTGACATTGTTGACGGCGTATTAAAGAGGAACTTTCTCGAAAACAAACCTAGAAAGCATATAATTCATATCACTTAATAAAACACCCGTATTTTACTTCTCTCTTTGCCTGTTTAAACTTGCTCATTTTACTTCCATTTTAAATTGCTGCTAAATATTTGTCTGTTGATGGTCTCGTCTTCCTCTCGTTTGGGAATCACCGGAATACCAGTTGCTATTTGAAGGAGGAGTGAGGCAAATGCGTGCCGTGCATCCTTAATGATCTTCGCTGTTTGACGTCTGCTTGCAACTAGTGCACTGATGTCAGTTGATCCTCCACTCGTAAGCACTAGGACAGTGTTAGCATAATCAGTGCAACCTGACAAAACAAACCGGGAATGTTTTTAAGGCAAGTTTGCGAACTTTAGTGTAGAGCATAATTATTTACGTTTTCTTGGAATTTGATATTCAGGATTTGCTTGAAATTGGTGTTAAGGAGTGTTCGTGAAACTTGGTCTTTACATGTACGGGAAATTTTGTCTCTTTTCTCGAAATTTGGTCTTCACGGTTTTTAGTAGAATGTTTTCTTCCGCATTTTATGTCATGTTTGGTCCTCACATTTTCTTGAAGACTGACTTTTGGGTTTTCTTAAATGCTATCTTTTCTGGTTTAATAAAATGTAGGCCTTCGGATATTTTTTGACATTTGGTTGCAATCATATCACGGTTCTGCCAAATGGAGTAGGCTTCCATGTATTTCCACAGATTTCGGTCCTTGTTTTGGATCAATACGCTTATCTTACTTCTTGCCACCTTCTTATGCTACACTGCATCTTTTCACCCTGCCTACCCCTGTTTTGTCTACCGCTATTCTTTGCAGTCGTCGCATGTTTTCTAACGTCTCTCTTCTCATTACATGAACAATGAACAATGTTTGTCAGTTTATTGCAGTTGTATATTAAGCTATACTTTCTTAAACCTACTTCAGGTTCCCTCAGGACATGCTCGTGTCTTGAGTAACGAGCAGACGGACAGATTGTTAGGGGTATGTTGTTTGGGGTATGGTGTTTGTGCTATGATGTTTGGGGTATGTTGTTTGGGGAGAACTTGTTCTGGATATACTGCTTGGGTTACGCTGTTTGAAGCATACTGTTTGGGGTATAGTTTTTGGGGTATGTTGGACAATACTATCAGGAATAAGCTGTATGGGATATGCCGTTTGGCTTATGCTGTTTGGAGTATGTGCTGTATGGGATATGCCGTTTGGCTTATGCTGTTTGGAATATGTGCTGTATGGATATGTTAGCAAAATCAAAGAAGGCAATAGCAGTTAGGCTAATAGTTTAAAACATGTTCTCATTATGACCTCACATGATACTCTGCAATAGTTGACTCCTGTGGATTATCATAGTTTAAACTCACAGGCAAGCTAATACATATAAATAACATCAGAGGGAAGCTGAATGGCAGAAATTAAGAGCGGACAAGGCCAAGCGAAAGCTGCATGTCGGAAGATGAAAGGCAACTCATCTAGTAAATCACTTTCATGGAATGTTAGAGAGAAAGTACTGAAATGTTTATCGAACCACTGAATGTTAGAAAGTACTGACATGTTTTATCGAACCATTGAATTTTAGAACGTACTATTATGTTTATCGAACCATTGAATGTTAGAAGTACTGAAGTGTTATATCTAACCTGTTCCGCCGTGTGGGCTGTGAATCTCAGAATGTGAACACATTAGGAAGAACTTGATGACAGCTGGGATGTGGTTTTTGAGATGCATGTTCGGCCAGAATAACTAACGATTTTCTGGAAGAGGCTTATGAAATTAAAACATGATAAACGATTGCAGGAAAGACAATGTTTCATGGTTATACTTTCGAGAAGAGAGGCAGTGGAGAACATACTGACCACTTGAAAGATTGAGTGAAAGAGGTAGAGACAGACCGATAGAAAAGAGGTATGAAGGACCAAGACCATGGTATGGAGAAATAAAAACAGAATTGATCTATAACATCAAGGACCGAGATCTGTGGAACAACATGAACGCCAATATGACTTTGAATACACATGATAACATGTGCATTGTGATACTTTAAGCTGTAGAAACATTTATGTTTACGTACAGCACTGCACGCCAACTGGTAAGTTTAAAAATACTAACCAGACAAGATGCATATCCTTTACAAGACGTAGCAGTCAACTCCGGCATTGTTTTACTGTGATTCCTGGGCATCTTTACGTTCAATAGTGTATGATTGCTTTTTGAAAGACCGGCATTCATACCATTGTAGGGAAATTAACGCAAGGCGATCTGCTTCCAAATCGTCATCAGCTGTGTTTCAAACGCGGTATGCGGGATTACGAATTGCATTTTTAACCCCTTTGTCTCAAAGTCGGCAGGATGACACTGTCAAAGAATATACATTTTGACTGAATAGTAATATAATACTGTCTGCTATTCCTTATTTCCTTTGCAGTGACCATACTGGTCGATGATTGTAGCCAATGTCCCTATAAGAGTATGGCCATACTGGTCGATGATGGTAGCCAGTCTCTATAAGGTATGCTATGCATTGTGTATAAATATTAAATGACACTTTCAATCCCTAAAGCCACTAACAAACGACAAAATCAGACGTTTGTCCCCCAAAAGGAAAGTAATCATGGTTGTCAAATGCGACCTTCCTGCCACCAGATAGGTGAGATAGCCTCCAATTTTGGTAGCTTCGAAACAGAAGAAACATTTCTCGGCCTTGATATTGTCAAAAGTTAAGGTATTAACTCGTCGTCCTTGTTTTCTTCTTTTCTTTCCAACCGTCTGCCGGCATCCTGGAGGTATCAGGAATAACAGATGCCGTTTTTGATACGTTAGACAAGTAATAATATTGTTGGACTGTAACCCTATCCATGAGTATAATTTTCTTGTTTCCTCGAGTTAGTGATATATCCATCATTACAGAGTTCTGCACTATTCTTATCGTTGTGCGTTGTTGTTAGATATAAGTGTACGTATGGTCGGGCAGTCTTTCTGTCTGTATTGTATGTCTTCTTGCCTGTCTGCCTGCCTACCTGCATGTCTGTATATGTGGCTGCCTACCTCTCTATGTATCTGTGTATGTATATCTATGTATCGCTCTCTCTCTCTCTCTCTCTCTCTCTCTCTCTCTCTCTCTATCTACCCCTTTATCTCTCTCTTATGTCTCTCTCTGTCTCTCTCTCCCCCTCTCTCTCTCACTACCCCTTTATCTTTCTCCTATGCCTCTCTCTGTCTCTCTCGCTCTCTCGCTCTCACCCACTCTCTCTCTCTCTCTCTCTCTCTCTCTCTCTCTCTCTCTCTCTCTCGCGATCCTTTTATCGACCTCTTCTTTCCCACCCCACTTTGCGTTTTTCTGTAAACCCCCTCCCCCGCCCTTCATGTCTGACTTATCGAATTAGTATTATATTGATAACACTCTGAACCGACCATGCGAAAAATCAACACAACGGAGTTGTATACACGTGGGTTGTTATGTTCCGTCAATAAATCTGCTGTGCATGTTCGCATTGTTTGAAATGCGGGCAGTGTTTGTAATTGAATCCCAGCTACTTGTCGATTAATCACCTTAAACATGTTAAGCTATTTGGCTTTATTATGTGTTTTTATGATTTAGCTTCTCGGCACTTAGGAGTAAGTGCTCCAGATATGTAAACAAGCATTTGGGAGGTAATGCTTAGGAATTAGAGGCAGGTGGCGATTTGCATATTAAACAAAAGAATCTGATATGCAAAGACAAAGCAGTTCTATCAGGATTGATTGGTGTGTGCGAATTATTGGTGGAAATATGAAGCATACACTAGTCACGTGATGTGGTGGCTTGTGTTAACGTATAATCTGTATGCGATTGTTACGTGCGTCATAGGAAAGACAAAGATCTGTATACATGCCTTGTGGAGTATTGGGTATATGGTATTACCGCCATACTTGTATCGATGACTCTAACTTGGCGGGTGATGTGATTAAAATCACGGCGACCACATGTGAATCTCATGATGTTTACTGGTATTGAGTCTTAGTCAGGGATGCTCCGTGGCGACGTGGTCAAGCCGTCTGCCTCGCGCTCCTGGTATTGGGACAGTCTGGAAGCCGAGATCAATTAAATTTCGTTTCTATTGGGATTCAAACTTCTGACCAACAAACCCGCAGGCAAGAGTCTTTGATTACCGTAACACCCTAGTCTGTAGCATATTTGTTGTATGTTCGTATTTACAAATACATGTATTTGCTAATCCTCATCGTATATTAAACTAGAGGTTAGACGCACACAGACACTTCACTCGGGCATGCTTCCACAGTGACTCAATGAGGAGGGCGGACGAGCCATGGACCAGGCTGATATACTGAATGCTCTACAAGAAGTCAGACTTTTGCGAGAACCAAGTGATGACTGTGAATCTACAACCATGGTCAGTCTGCGAGAACAGCAAGTTAAAAGAGGTGTGGCCAGACAAAAACACTGTACAGGAAACCAAAGAAGATTAATAAACCAACACAGACCTGGTACCGCTACATGTTGCGGGATGTACTGAGGAGAGGATCCGAGCACTTATCGACTGAATGGTTCGATGTGCAATGAGGATGATCTGTCGACTTACTAACTAACTAGACGGGGTTCCGAACTGTTCAATTTATAGTATATACTGGTACCTTCTGGCGTAGGGGTTAAGGACGTTGTTCGTAATTCCGAATATTCTCGTACGAAACGCAGTTGTGCGAAATTCGGCAGCGGTTGGCGTCGCGCTCGTTACTTACGGGGGTATGTGAGTCGGTCGTTCAGACAGCAATAACAAACTTTTTTTCTCTTCGCATATCCTTTACAGGACATCGCTGTCAACACCAGCATTTTACCGCTGTCATTTATTTCTGGCAAGATTACGCTCAGTGGTTTGCCATTGCTTTTTTATCGGCCGGCTCAAGTATCCCGTAAGTTACCAACGCGGCGAGAACCGCTTCCAATTCTCGCGTGCTGCGTTACCGTATGTGGATAAACGCGATTACGGAGAAAGTCGCTTAACGCCTAGGCCAAGGAGTCCGGTTAATGTCAAACTACTGAAAGTAAAAACTTGCCAAGACATCAACAGCGGCTGAAAATTGCTGGTGTTGACTGCGATGTCCTGTAAAGAATATGCGGAGGAAAAATTGGTATCTTGTTCTGAAAGACGATAGTCTCTTATAGTGTGTATCAAAACATGCGTAATATCTCCATAGCACAGGCCTGGGCCGAATTGTAGAAGCCATTTGTTGCCCGTGAAGCATGATCCCTCTCTTGGTCTGCCTAACAGTGTGTGTGTGTGTGTGTGTGTGTGTGTGTGTGTGTGTGTGTGTGTGTGCGTGCGTGTGCGTGCGTGTGCGTGTGTGTGTGTGCCTTCTCTGTGTGTGGGATCATCACTATTTTTTCGTCACATACTTTTTATGTACACATTTTTCTCCATGTTTAACATTTTTATGAGACTGCTCATGACAATTGTCAGTGTATGTGTGTGAGTAAAGTGTGGAGTTTGTTCATACTAGTTTCAATGCTAACGTGAGACATTTTGTATGTGTCTAGATGTGAGGAGGTGTGAGTGTGTGTGGAGGATGTGTCTGTGTGTGGGGATATGTGTGGGTGGGGGATATGTGGGTGGGGGTATGCGTTTGGATGGGTCGGGGTGTGTGGGTTTTGGTGGGTAGTGATATTTGTGGGTGTTGGTGGGATGTGTGGATGGATGTGTGGGGGTGAAAGTAGGGGTATGCGTTTGGATGGGTTGGGGTGTGTGGGTTTTGGTGGGTAGTGATATTTGTGGGTGTTGGTGGGATGTGTGGATGGATGTGTGGGGGTGAAAGTAGGGGTGTGGGAATGGGTGTGAGGGATGTGTGTATGGATGGAGGATATGTGTATGGGACGGGTACGGGGAATGTGTGTCTATGTGGGTGGAGATGTGTGGATGGTTTGAGGAAGTATGTTTGGGTGGCGGGGTTGTGTGGGTAGGGGATTGTGTTGGGTGGACTGGGGATGCAAGGGCGAGTGGGGAGAAGTGTATGGTGTGTAGGTTTGAGATATGTGTGCGGTGTTTTGGTGGGGGATGTGTGCATGGTGTGTGGGTGGGGGGTATGTTTGTGGTGGGAAGGGTGAGGATATGTGTGTGGGTGGGGGATAGTGTGTGGTGTGGGGGATGTGTGTGATGGGTGCGGGGAATGTGTGCATGGGTGGGGTATATGTGTGGGTGAGTAGGGGATGTGTGGTGGTTGGGGGAAGTATGTGTGGGTGGTGGGGGTGTGTGGGTGGGAGATGTGTGCGTGGATGGGGAATGTGTGGGTGGGGTGTGTGAGTGGCTTAGGGATGTGTAGGTGGGTGAGGGATGTGTATGTGTCGGGGTGGGATGCGTGAGTGGGTGGATGATGTGTGTGGGTAGGGGTATTGTGATCGAGAGATGTTTGGTTGGGAGTGGGTGGGTGGGAGTGTGTGGGTGCGTAGTGGAGGATGTGTGCGTGAGTGAGTGTGTGTTGGTAGACGGGTAGGGAATGCGTGTGTGAGTGAAGAGAGGTGTGTCGTGTGTTGGTTGGGGATATTGTGTGGGTGAGGTATGTGTGTGTGGATGGGGATTTTTGTGGTGTGTGTGTGGATGTGGATGAGGATTTTTGTGGTGTGTGGGTGGGGGTATGTGGGGTGGATGGGTAAGGGTATCTGTGTGGGTGTGGGTGGGAATATTGTGTGGTAGGGGATGTATGTGATGTGCGGGTGGGCGATTGTGTGGCGGGCGATTGGGTTAAGGCATGTGTGGGTGGGTGGAGGATGTATGTGTGGGTGGTGGGGTGTGTGTGTGTGTGGATTGGGGATGTATGGGTGGTTAGGGAGATGTGTGTGTGTGTGTGTGGGGGGGGGGGGGGGTAGGGAGATGTCAGTTGGTGGGAATGTGTGTGTATGTTTTGGGGATGTGTGAGTGGATGTGCGATGTGTGGGTTGGTGGGGGATTGTGTGCGTGGGTGGGGAATATGTGGTCGATGGAGATGAGGCTGGGGGATGGGTGGTTTGAGGTGTGGGTGGGGAGAGGATGTGTGGGTTAGGATGTGTATGTGGGTGGGCGTGGGATGTGTGGGTTAGTCGGGGAATGTTTGTGGATGGCGAGTGTGTTTTGGTGGGGGGAACAGGTGAGGGCAGTGTGTGTGGGTGGGGGATGGGTCGGTTGGTGGGGTATGTATGTGTCCCTTGGTGTGTGTGTGGGTAGGTGGGGGTGTGTGTGTGGGTGGGGTGATGTATGGGTAGGTGGGAGATGGGCCTCATAACATGGTAATTTGACTTGTTTATGTTTACTACATGCATTTCACAATGTTTATTTTTCTTCCTATGTAAATGTATAATGCTCTTGATGAACGAAAGACGAGTGATTGGAAGGGCCGAATGTAAGACGGGCCTACGCGCCCAATTTATGACCCTAATAAAGTTGATTTGATTTGATTTGATTTGATTTCAATTGCGCTCCTCCACCCAAATCCGTTGGCACAAAGTTAGATATCGGGTTTGGTGAACGCTGCCCAACATTCGGCGCTAACAGAAAGAAGGGAGTGCTGTCATACGGTAGCTCAGGCATATCTAACACCTGACTTTTGTTCAATTTATACAGCTATACCTGACTGCTGTTCAATTTATACATAGGTATCTTACTCAAGTTCAATTTATACAGCGACATCTGACTCCTGTTCAATTTGTACAGCGATATCTGACTCCTGTTCAATTTGTACAGCAATATCTGACTCCTGTTGAATTTATGCAGCCATTTCTGACTCCAGTTCAATTTTACAGCGATTTCATACCCCTGTTGAATTTGTACAGCGATTTACTACACCTTTTCAGTTTATACAGCGATATCTGACTCTTGTGCAGTTTATACAGCGATATAATAGGGAGATGCATCCAAGACTTGCCAAGTGTGTCAATTTGTGGGCATATTGTAAACAACTGGTTGTGTTCCGATGACATGGTTTTGGTCGCTGAAAATGAAAGATAAACATAATTGCACCAGACGTTCAAACCAAAGGACTGAATACTAGGGGAAAAACATATAAGTAAAGGTTATAACAAAGAAAGAAACAGGTCGACCAGCATGGAGATGAAAGAACAGTGACGGGGGGGGGGGGGGGGGGGGGCGTGGTTCCCGGAAGAGCAGTGTACCGAAAATACAAACTTGAAGTGAATAGAACCAATCTGAAAGAGATCGATGTAATTAAGTATGTGGATACTTTAACTGCAGAAGATGGAAGATATTTTCTTCTTCTTCTTCTTCTTCTTCTTCTTCTTCTTCTTCTTCTTCTTCTTCTTCTTCTTCTTCTTCTTCTTCTTTTTCTTCAGCGTTCCGAGCCATTGAGGTTCTTTGCTGCAGATACAATCCGTCTCCATTCGTCTCTCTGGTGGACCTTCTCTTGCCAGTCGTTGATTCCAAGTGCTTGTAGGTCTGTATATGCATTATCTCTCCACCGCCTTCTTGGTCTACCTCGGGGTCTACGGTCATTTATTTCCTGAGTGTAAGCGAGTTTTGTTTCCCTATTATCTTCCATTCTTTCTATAAGCCCCAGCCATTGTAGTCTATTAGCCTTCATGATACCAGTGATTATTTTAAGAAAGTTAAATGAAGAATAGCCGAAGACAAGGCAGCATTTCTTTAGACGAATATTCTCTGCACTATCTGTGTCCTTCGTGGTGAGGGGTTGTCGTGTGTGTGTAAAGAATGACTGTCGTATTAGTTACTTGTTCTTCTTTACCACTTTAGTGTCGTCCCTGGAGTGAAGAGAATCAACACCCACATTATTTTTAATTCAATATCTCTATTCTGGAGAAATCCAGCAGACTCTGTCCACACACTCCCTCAATCTGAAGACACCTTCCTCTCACTCTTACTCACCCCTGGATCACGCCCCCTCTCATTCTTCCCCAACATAACATACTTGACAACTCTCGCTTCAACAAATAAAAACAAGAAATTTATTAAAGCAAAGAGTATATGTAGGAGAAGTGTATGTGTGTATAAGGTGTAGAATGTGTGACGGGTATTCTAAATCGTCTATAGACTCAGATCAGTGTTCAAGAGGATATTCATTCTCATCCCTGTGCTGAAGACACACCAGCACCATGTATCCCATACAAGTAGCCTCACCCAGGTGATGCTCCTCCGGTCACGTGAAGACTTCCTCCGTTGTCTCTGGAACCACCAGGATGCTTGGACACCCCTGACAAACACTGTCTAATTAGAGTCTGATTCACACTATGAACTTCCTCGGTTATTTAACGGATTGTTAATCAGGAAATTTTAATCCTATTGTTAGTGGAGAAATCTTAATGGATCTAGAGTCACTGGTTCTAAAGATTCCTCATATTAACACCACAATCTAACTGTTCTGGGTATCAGTATAAATTATGCAATGTTCTGACTGTTTATTGATACATCTATCACTTGGCTAAACCTCAATCTCGTCAACATGTCCTGCTCAGCAGAAGCCAGGTTCCCGCAAACCAACTTGGGTATAAGCCCTATGTAGCGGCCTCTCAGCAACCTCTGTCTTCAGATGCTGAGCCCTCCTTGTATAAAACTTTGAACCTGCTTCTTCGTAGTAAATCATCGCACACTCAAGTGGAACACTCAAGGGGAACTGTACATGGAACCTGTAGAGCAGATAACATCATGGTGAGGGCAACTCAGTCCTGGCCAGAATTAGGCAAGTGTAGGCTAATAACAGCACTCAGATCTATAACAGAGATCCGATCTCTGTCATACGGCCAAATAACTCAGTCATATGATCTGAGACATGGCAACACCAGGAAAGACTAAAGGAACGGGTAGAAACCCAGCAGATGCCCTACTGGAAGATCCTACCATTACACATTCCCCTCCTCCCTCTCAACCATCCTTAATCTCTCTAATTATTATTCCACTACATTGTCCTCAACTTCCCGAGTAAAATGATATATAACACAAGCTACTTGAAGCCACACAATAGAATACTAGTGCCGACGCTCCTATGATACTTTCTAGCACCGCACTTATAGAACATTCTATCACTAATCATAATACATTATATCACTGCACCTATAATACATTATATCACCACACAGTACTGTACTCTATTCCTAATCATACTCTTAAGTTAGATATAATTAATTGCCTACCATATGTCTATTCCTGTTGTTACTCGAGAAACTAGGCAATCCGATTGGATCTATGTCAGCGGATAACTATCACTACTAAGATAGCCCAGTCCCTCTAATATAACACAACTCGGAATAATCCCCAATCCGAACACTTCGGAATGTTTTTCTCGACTCCCTCTACCTGTTTACTGCACTGGGTTTTATATGGGTGCTTGAGTGAGTCACCAGAAAGTCCAGACGCCAATCAGTCCAGAATCTGGCTTTGTCCTCCTGTTTCCAGACTAACCAGAGTCAATTAGCTGTCAAGTTTCCTTTTCATCTGTGGAGTTCTTTGTCTCATCCAACAAATATCCGGGTTGTCTGTGAGCCAGAGACCTTTCTCCCATTACAGAATCCTTCTGACCTCTAGCAGACATCTGTCCATTACTTTCAACCGCCAACTCCCGTTTTGTAGACAAATGTTGCCAATACACACCTCTCGAACAACATCCTGTCATCAAACTGTCGACTGTGTGTAGACAACTCGACGTGACTCCCTTTGATCTCATACACACTGTCGACCAGGTGCAGAGAATCTGTACCGACGTATTTTCCTCAGTTTGTTCCCCATCAAAGAGTCAATTGTGTTAGCAAAATAATGTCGGGCCTGATTGTCATCGATCGACTGACAAGTTAATTTATCCTGTGACAGGGGTAAAACAGGTTCTTAAGAGCTATATTGGGCCAATTCTGCTGTACGGAAGCAAATCATGGACAATTAATGGGCTGGTGAGGAATTATGTGGAAGCAGCGTAGATGTGGTTTATAGAACATTGATCAATACACAGTGAACGGATAGACAGAGTATTGAAGATATCTTGAAAGACGTTAATTCAGAAAGAGAACTAGTCACCCGCATCAGAAGACGAGTGTTAACATGCTTTGGGCATGTCACGGGAATGTGAAGGCTGGAGTGTAGTTACAATGGGAAAGAAGTCACAACGGGATAGCTGAAGTGTGTAGTCACAACGGGGAAAGTAGTCACAACGGGAAAGCTGGAGTGTGTAATCACAACGAGAAAGCTGGAGTGTGTATTGTATAGTCAAAACATGAAAGGTGGAGTAGAGGAAAAGCACAGAGAGACCAAGAACAATCAACATTAGAGAGGGCAACTCACCCGTGACCCACGGTATTGTCATAGTCCACGACTGTTAGATGCCGAAGTCACCGAAGTGCAACCGATCGGCGTGAGATTAAAGTAGTAGTAGATCGTCAGAGATTAAAATCAAAATCAAATCAAATCAAATCAACTTTATTAGGGTCACAAATTGGGCGCGCAGGCCCGTCTTACATTCGGCCCTTCCAATCACTCGTCTTTCGTTCATCAAGAGCACTATACATTTACATAGGAAGAAAAATAAACATTGTGAAATGAATGTTGTAAACATAAACAAGGTTAATTACCATGTTATGAGGCCCATCTCCCACCTATCCATACATCACCCCACCCACACACACACCCCTACCTACCCACACACTCGACAACTCGACGTGACTCCCTTTGATCTCATACACACTGTCGACCAGGTGCAGAGAATCTGTACCGACGTATTTTCCTCAGTTTGTTCCCCATCAAAGAGTCAATTGTGTTAGCAAAATAATGTCGGGCCTGATTGTCATCGATCGACTGACAAGTTAATTTATCCTGTGACAGGGGTAAAACAGGTTCTTAAGAGCTATATTGGGCCAATTCTGCTGTACGGAAGCAAATCATGGACAATTAATGGGCTGGTGAGGAATTATGTGGAAGCAGCGTAGATGTGGTTTATAGAACATTGATCAATACACAGTGAACGGATAGACAGAGTATTGAAGATATCTTGAAAGACGTTAATTCAGAAAGAGAACTAGTCACCCGCATCAGAAGACGAGTGTTAACATGCTTTGGGCATGTCACGGGAATGTGAAGGCTGGAGTGTAGTTACAATGGGAAAGAAGTCACAACGGGATAGCTGAAGTGTGTAGTCACAACGGGGAAAGTAGTCACAACGGGAAAGCTGGAGTGTGTAATCACAACGAGAAAGCTGGAGTGTGTATTGTATAGTCAAAACATGAAAGGTGGAGTAGAGGAAAAGCACAGAGAGACCAAGAACAATCAACATTAGAGAGGGCAACTCACCCGTGACCCACGGTATTGTCATAGTCCACGACTGTTAGATGCCGAAGTCACCGAAGTGCAACCGATCGGCGTGAGATTAAAGTAGTAGTAGATCGTCAGAGATTAAAATCAAAATCAAATCAAATCAAATCAACTTTATTAGGGTCACAAATTGGGCGCGCAGGCCCGTCTTACATTCGGCCCTTCCAATCACTCGTCTTTCGTTCATCAAGAGCACTATACATTTACATAGGAAGAAAAATAAACATTGTGAAATGAATGTTGTAAACATAAACAAGGTTAATTACCATGTTATGAGGCCCATCTCCCACCTATCCATACATCACCCCACCCACACACACACCCCTACCTACCCACACACACGCACACCAAGGGACACATACATACCCCACCAACCGACCCATCCCCCTCCCGCACATCCTCCACCCACACACACTGCCCTCTCCTGATCCCCCAACCAAAATACACTCGCCACCCACAAACATTCCCACCACCAACCCACACATCCCACGCCCATCCACATACACATCCTGACCCACACATCCTCTCCCCACCCACACTTCAAACCACCCATCCCCCAGCCACATCTCCATCGACCACATATTCCCCACCCACGCACAATATCCCCCACCAACCCACACATCGCACATCCACTCACACATCCACAAACCATACACACACATCCCCACCAACTGACATGTCCCTACCCCCCCCCCCCAGAAAACACATCTCCCTAACCACCCATACATCCCCAATCCACTCACACACACCCACCACCCACACATACAACTTCCACCCACCCACACATGCCTTAACCCAATCCCCACCACACAATCACCCACCCGCACATCTCATAACCCCCTACCACGCAATATTCCCAACTCACGCACCACACACACACACATATCCCTCACCAACACATCCCCACTTACACACCACACACATATCCCCCACCCACATACCACACAATAGTCCCACCCACACCCACACAGATACCCTTACCCATCCACCCCACATACCCCCACTCACACACCACAAAAATCCCCCACCCACACACACATACCTCACCCACACAATATCCCCAACCAACACACCACACACCTCTCCCCACCCACACACGCATTCCCTACCCGTCCACCAACACACACTCACTCACGCATACATCCTCCACTACGCACCGACACAACCCCACCCACCCACCCCTAACCAAACATCTCTCGATCACAATACCCCTACCCACACACATCCTCCACCCACTCACACATCCCACCCTGACACATACAACTCCCTCCCCCACCTACACATCCCTTAGTAGTAGATTGTCAGTTTTCAGTACATCAACATCAGTAGTTATTTTATATGTGACAGAATTATAACGGTATTTAGAATTATATCTAACTAGCTGACCCTGCCCGGCTTCGCCCAGACCCTGGTGGGGAGCATCTCATTTAATTCATATAAGTAGTCATATAAGTTCTCGTTCCCGTTACCGACTGACTGTCTGTCTGTCTGTCTGTCTGTCTGTCTGTCTGTCTGTCTGTCTGTCTGTCTGACCCGGCCCGGCATTGCCCAGCTCCTGGTGTGGAGCATCTCATTTAATTCATATAAGTAGTCATATAAGTTCCCGTTCCCGACTTTCTATCTGTCTGTCTATCTGTCTGTCTATCTGTCTGCCTGACCCTGCCCGGCTTCGCCCAGTCCCTGGTGGGAAGCATCTCATTTAATTCATATAAGTAGTCATATAAGTTCCCGTTCCCGACTTTCTATCTGTCTGTCTATCTGTCTGCCTGACCCTGTCCGGCTTCATTAAATTCATACAACAAAAAAAGTAACTTAAAAGAACGTTCTTCCACACACCATCCATTATTTTTAATGAAAACTCTTTCTAATCACCTGCATGACTACGGTAACTTCTTAAGCAAAAAAAGATGAGTTACAATGTTATGCATTGTGCATCATTTTTATGAAAACTTTGAAAATGCCTTACAGATTGTATCATTATTTATTATAACTCATATGCCGGTACATAACTATGGACAAAGAGTTTATAAATCTTTGAAAACGATGCCACAATATGACTATAAGTTATACAGAAAAGTTATGCCCCTTGAAATAACTTTTACAGAGTTAGGTCCCCTGAGATATATGAAATTATGATGAAAAATGAAAAATGAAATAATACTGAGTAAGCAGGCGATTTCACACTAACAAAATATCACAGTTGGCAGCTCTGGAATGAAAGGAAGGCGTGTAGAAAATTGCATCTCAGTCGGATGGGCCGTTCGCGAACGTATAAAGGACATACAGACAGAAATACATATATTTGGACGGAGATCCTTTTTTATATATAAGAAGATGTTTGACATGTTTCATTTACAAAGGTATGAAATTCATCAGCATTATTTCTATTGATGTTTAATTGCCTTGATGTTGAAATTCAGCAAAGTAAATTAATATTTAGCTGGCCTCCGTGGCGAAAGCCTTACGGACGAGATTCGAAAGCCCGCTTACACGCGTTCGAAACACAGCTGCTACCGATTTGGCAGCAGACCGCGTTGCGCTCGTTTTTTTTAACTAGTTGCTGTGGGTTCCATTCGTTCAGAAAGAAATGGCAAACTACTGAACGTAAACTTGCCAAAACATCAACAGCAGTAAAATGCTGGTATTGACAGCGATGTCCTGTAAAAAGAATTTTCAAACAACACAAAAAGAAGTTATTTACGTGCAGTAGCATTCATAGAGTGCAGTGCAAGAGCTCAGCGTTGTGAGAGTAATGTGCAATAAAGATGTACCCGTGTTGGGTAATGGGCACTATTGTACTCACTGCCACAAGAAGGAAGCTACAAGAAGGAAAGTGGAGTCTCAGGGCGTGTAAGGCTTCAAGTTGATAAAAGTAACGTTCTGTAAGTCAAAGTAATGTTATTTTCTTTCACTCGCTTTGAACTCAAGCGTCTTCCCTAAACGCTTCCCTACTGCACTGAACTGGTTTTTGCGTGTGGATTAGCTTTCCCTATTAACAGTATCTCTCGCCAAGAGGCGAACCGATTCCTAATTCAGAGCTGTGAATTCGACCCCATGACAGCTGGGAAGGCAGGGAATTATGCTAGCGACTACGCTGCTACCTACCTGCAATTCATCATCATGTGTTACTCTAATAATCGTGGGCGGTCATAATTTGCCATCTCACACAATCACCAATCTCTAAAGTCGTTGATTAGATCTGTGTACTCGTCACTTGTCCTTGTTATGCCATGTGGCCAGATCCGCCATTTATTTATTCTCCCTTTGCGTTTCCATTGCTCTTTTCCCGTCGTTTGCCAGTTACGGCTAAGTTTTCAAGTTTATTTATCCTCAAAACAATTATGTATTTTTCACTTCTTACCTCTACATGGAATTACGTTTTATTAAAACTAAATCAAGCAAACAAGCGGGATGAAAGCAGATTTACATAAATATAAATAATCGCAAAATTAAATGTTTGATATTTCTATTTACGCGCATTTAATTTACATTAAAACTTCAAAGTAAACACCGTCATCTGGGCGACATACCGCGCCTTTTTAGCTTCACTCTTGCAGATTAAAAATCACACTCGACTGGTTCCGTACCTTGAACTCTGAACCCTTTAATGTCACTCTTCAAGAAATAGGATGAGCTGTGCGGACGATATACGAGCGTGATTCAAAAGTTGCATTGGGTACACGTTCAGTGAACTGTGGTATTTTTATATAAAATATAAACTACATGCCAGTCAAACATCAGTTAACAATGAATAAATTGGAAATGCCGCAAACTTTGACTATCGTGGCTGCGTAATCAATAATGGACACTGCTCTAGAGAAATCAGACGTTGGCTGGTTATACCAATGCTGAGGTTAAACAGTATTTCAGAACCTAAAGCAGAACAGCAAACCATTTATAAATCAAACGTTTGAAAACAGCTTTCCGGTAGCAAGATAAAAGCGTGAGTCATAGATCATTTCACAATCACTAAAGAATATGGGATTTTTTAGCTTAACGTTACAGGAAAATTGTGGACCGAAATTCTAGTGGCCCGAAAAGAAGAAAAATACATTCTACAGTACTGTAACAATTGGTTAATAAACAGTATGATGTCTCGGAAATATGTTGGCCTGATTAAATATGGCAGCTGCATGGAAAGAACAGTGATGGGAGGCGTGATTTCTGGAAGAGACAGGTCGACCAGCATGGAGATGAAAGAACAGTGATGGGAGGCGTGGTTCCTGGATGAGACAGGTCGACCAGCATGGAGATGAAAGAACAGTGATGGGAGGCGTGGTTCCTGGAAGAGATGCTCCACACCAGGAGCTGAGCGATGCCGGTCCGGGTCAGACAGACAGACAGACAGACAGACAGACAATGTTAAAGTCTCCGAGTAGTATAATTTCCTTCCCGAAAGCGAAAACCACATCCATCATGGTAGTGAAGTTTTCGTACCAGACGTGTCCAGCACTGGGATTTCGATAGAGGTAGCCAATTATCAGGGGTGTGCGGTTTTGAAGTTTTAGCGCTAACCACATACATTCTATTTCGCAAGTTTCAAAGTCTAGCCTACGGTGAGCATTTAGTAAATTAGAAACATAGGTTACTATGCCTGTCTCTTGTTTCCTACAGGGATCGCTTCTAAAAACTTTGTACCCTTTAATAGATATGTCCTCATCTGAAATGTTATCATTAAGTCTACTTTCACTAAGGCCGAATAAATGAAAATTTTATTAAGAATAGAAGATAATTCTGGTAGCTTGTTAAATAAGCTGCAAATGTTTAAGTGTCCAAGGCGTATTCCTGACTTATTGAGCCAGTGTTGCCACTTCTCAGACATTTCATCTATGAAGAAAGTGTAAATTAGTCAAAGTTAAGCAAAAATACAAGATCATAAAAAAATCACAATTACATTAACTTACAAAATATCAGTAATACAAATCGATATGTAAATGACAATATTATAACGATATAACTAATTAGACCAACGAATATAATGCAAACACGGAACAAATCGAATTAAAGAACATACAACAAATAATTAACCTGAAAAAAAAAACTATTTTACAAGCTAAGTAACCAACTGTTATCCAAAAGAATTAATAAATGACCATACAAGTCAATGTCTCTGTTTAAAGCGGAGTATCCCACACGGGAAATAAAACGTTAAACAATAAGCAGAAGGAAGAACAGTGAAGACCCCCTCACTCACAGTAAAAACACAATGAAAAGTATTATAAAAGCTATACAGCTAAGTACTATCAATTAATATAAAGTCAAAACAAGTCAATGTTTGTAGTTGCTTATAACCTAATACGTTACTAGATCAAGTAGTAACCAAACATGCAGATAAACGTTCTTGGAAAGGCTCTTTCTTGTACCGAGATCCGGTGTAGATTTGTGCTAAGTTGCTAGTAAATACCAGGTTGTGTTGGTTGTTGGTATAGCGACATTATAAGTGCTTGTGTTAAGTGCTAAGTGTAGCTGGGCTATACCGTGTGAGGTGCAACCATTCTGGGTTACAATGAAATGGGTACTGATGATGTCTCATGGGTATGTAATGACTACCAACTAGAGCCTCTGGTTGGTGGCTGTATGGAGATGAAAGAACAGTGATGGGAGGCGTGGTTCCCGGTGAGACAGGTCGACCAGCATGGAGATGAAAGAACAGTGATGGGAGGCGTAGTTCCTGGAGGAGACAGGTCGACCAGCATGGAGGTGAACGAACAGTGATGGGAGGTGTGGTTCCTGGAGGAGATGGATTGAAGACATTGCAGCCACCATGTCCAGTGAAAATGGCAAAGAGATCCAGACACTTTTCCGCGGGCCGTAATGAAAGCAACATTCTGCAAAAGACCTATAGCATGAGGATAGTTTTATTCACATTTTCTCTAATCAGTATACGCTTTTCAACTGTTTCTTGATGATCTTTCTTATTTACTTTTGTCCTTCCACAGAATATTAGTAATTCACCCAGACACTAAATATCTGCTACGGTGAGATGTTTCTGGGTTTGTCTGTAGTCCGTTTCACATCGGTTTGTCTGTAGTTCGTTTCATATTCATATGTCTATATTTTTTGTTTTTGTTTTTTTGGTCCTCAGAGCAGTTGTTTATTGGTATGTTAGCGTAGTGGCTAGACGCTAGCCTTACAGTGCCGTTGTCATGGGCTCGATCATATTACAAATTATACCGGCTCCCATGTTCATTCGGCCTGAAAGTTGTGCCAGGAAATGTCTCGGGAAGGAAAGGCGTCATGTGTGATGTTGACCATATCACCCATCATGTGACGAGTGGCTATATAAGCATATGAAACTAGCATCAAATGCGCAGTGCACCTTAGGTGTGCACTCACTTTGTTCATCATGCTAACAGCCACTTTTGGCGCCACGATTCTTGCTCTAATCTGTACATCTTTCATTATATGTTTTAAAATAAGTGAGTTGCATATCCTTTACAGGACGTTGCAGTCAACACAAGCAATTTTTGCTGTTGTGATCTCATGGCAAGTTTACATTCAGTAGTTTCCCCATTGCTTTCTGAACGACCGGCGCCCATAGCATTTCGTAAAAACCAATTCAACGTGGTCTGCTGCCAAATCGCGCGCAGCTGTGTTTCGAACACGGGTATGCGGGATCACGAACTGCGTCTGTAACTCCTACGCCACGGAGCAGCTCATTCTATGTTATGACTGAAAATAGTTGTACAGATATAAGTATGACTGAGAGACCGTATGACAGTAAACGGCACTACCTGCTTTCTGTTAGCGCCGAATGTTGACCGCGCTAACCAAACCGGACATCCCACATTGTGCCAAAGACTTCGGGAGGAGGAGCGCATTTGGAAGGATACAAGCCTTACCTAGTGTGAGAAAATGCAACCTAACGACTTAATGCCACGGCTGAGTAAGGCTGAGTCTTAAGAGGTGGTCGGCAACTGGCCTATGATTGAACTCCGACAAACGGACAGTTATAGTATTGCTTTGCTGATCCGTCAGTTTCTGCAGCTTGAGTAAACTAGACAGGCCGAGAGAGGAGTCTTGCTGCATAGGCAACACATGGTCTCTAAATGCAGCCAAGGCTTTGTGCTATGGGGAGGTAAAACTCCATGTTGCGAACTATAGTCTATCAAGACAGCAAGATGCTAGTATAATTCCATTTACTTGAAAGTTGCATTGTGCTATTCGTGTATTGATGTTCCCATGGACTCTGTTATTCCCTGCGTCCATCGTTTACGTGGTCCGCCTCTTCCTCTGGAGATGATTATACAGAAATAACCAACACGCCGATTTAAAAATAAATACATGGTATCCAATGCCTGTAGAATGTGTGTCATAAAAGTATAATTCAGATGGCAGGTCGGCGTGGTTGAGAGGTTTAACTCGCTTAAAGATATTTGTCTGACGGTGTCATAGTGGTTCATTCCCCACGCTGGTCAGCGGGACATATATCTTCACTCTTCGTTCAGAAAGCTTTAGCAAACTACTAAACTTAAATTTGCCTAATAAATACAACAGCAAATTGTATGACCTGGATTCTTTACATGCGAGCAATTCCAATTATGTCGTATATTAAATTTGTGCTCACACTGACGTTGTAGTGGGTGCGGGTTGAAATCGCCGGTGCTCACAATCCAAACACGCAAACCAAGACACAAATGCCTCTTTTATACTGAATAAAGAAAGGTCGTTGTACACACAAGTCCACAGCTGGAAATGGCTCGTAGGAAAGTAAATTTAAAGCTTGTTTTTGTGTCCCAAAGGAGTGGGAAGTTTAGAAGCATAGATTTTGCGAATTTAACTAAGAAATAAGTGCTGTATGTAAACATTCTAAATCGTTAAACGTTTTTTTTTTAAATTTCAGGAGCTGAAGTCATCTGGTTAAAGATCACGTTACCAAATTAAAATTCACATACTCTACGCAGCAACCGTCTGGGTTTGAGATATTCGCCAGTAATCGGCCTTGATTTGGTAATTTTCACCAGTAGTCGGTCCTGGCTTGGACTTGTTCTCCAGTAACCAGTCCTGATTTCATAGACGTATTTAGCAGTATTCGTCAATATTTCTACATATTTAGCAGTAATCTAACCGTTACTATTTGGACATATTTAGCAGTAACCTTCACTCTTTGGACATATTTAGCAATAATCGTCATTATTTTGACATATTTAGCAGTAATCGTTACTATTTGGACATATTTAGCAGTAATCGTCACTATTAGGTCATATTTAGCAGTAATCGTCACTATTTGGACATATTTAACAGTGATCGTCGATATTTGATGGGCATATGTAGCTGAAATCTTCCCTATTTGATGGACATATTTAGCTGAAATCTTCTCTATTTGATGGACATATTTAGCTGTAATATTCCCTATTTGATGGACACATTTAGCAGTTATCGGTCCTGATTTCATGGAAATATTCTCGAGTAACCGGCCTTTATTTGGTGAAAGTATCCAGCACCAACGGACCTTGGCTTGGTGAAGACATTCAGCAGTAACAGGACAAGAAATGACGGTGAGTTTACTGTTATATATCTGTTACTGTGGTTTGTAGTTTATACTGTCTGTATCGTATTTGTGTGTGTATACACGCTTCACAGCAAAAGCAGTAGGATAAAATAAGAAACCTATTCTATTTGTCTAAGAAAGCACTTTACAGCACAATCTTCCTACCAACTCTGTGCTACCAATGCCAAACCTGGACAATGACAGAAAAAGAGAAAAGAAAAGTCACAACAACAGAAATGAGGTTCCTGAGAAGAATACTCAACGTATCAAGAAGAGATAAGATCAGAAATGAAGAAATCAGGACTAAGGTGAGGGTTAAAGCAGCACTAGATTTTATTAGAAAGCAGCAAGTCAAATGGTTTGGCCATGCAAGTAGGTTACCAGTCAGCAGCATGCCACAACAAGCAATGATGTACTGACCAGACGGAAACAGAGGAAGAGGCCGACCACGTAAACGTTGGACGCAGGGAATAGCAGAATCCATGGGAATGTCGATATACGAAGCCCATAACCGGGCACTCTCGCGAAGTTTATACTTCACCTCGACACCGCAAGGTACAAGAGGAACACGATGAGATGAGATGAAATTCTATTTGTCAGGTAGAGCTTTATATAACATGTAATGTAGGAAGAAAATACTCCACACGTCATGTCGATAGCGTCGGCAGTAATGGTTCGACATTTTACAAAATGTCTTGAATCTCGTTAATTATATCATTTGTCCAAGCCATGGATATATTTCGTTTGTTCTATAAATACAATAATAATGAGAAAATAGTGATAAAGTGGTATATGCAGTAGACATTTGCGTTAAAGTTATATATGCAGTAAAAATAAATGCATTAAATTGTATATACAGTTAACAAAATTATCGTTAAAGTTATAAGCAAGACCAATTTTGTTTTATGCGTGTGAAACATGCGCAATAATCAGACAAGCTAAGAAACACCCAATGTCAATGGAAATGTGGTTTCTGTGGAACAAAGAATACTATGGACGGATTGAAAAATGGCTTGGCAGTTATTCAAGAAATACATTAAAAACGTAAATGTATTAAATTAGATGTGGACTGTATATATTTTTTGCACGTTGAGGAACAAACATAAATGAAATCTTAGTGATAGCTGGAAAAATTCATGGGGAGAAAGTACGGAGAAGACAGAGAAACACATCTGGATGGCTTGGTCATAATGGTATTATCGTGAAAAGAACACAGACCTGATCCAAAATTGGTGATCGTATGAGATAGAGAACCCACGCTTATCGCCCTGGCACGTGATGATAGTGATGATTATCCGATTCTTATTTTGTTTCGCTTGGAATTCGCCTCCACCTGTAATCTCCCGGCTCTGTGGCGAAGGGGTTACAGACGCAATTCGCAATCCCGCATGTCATGTTCGAAACACAGCTGCGGGCGATTTAGCAGCAGACCAGACCGCCTTGCGTTGGTTTTCATACAATGGTATGAGTGCCGGTCGTTCAGAAAGCAATGGCACACTACTGAACGTAAACTTTCCAAGAAATCACGAACAGCCAAGAAATCACGAACAGCCAAATAATGCTGGAATTGAATGTGACGTTATGTAAAGGATAAGCAACTAACTATAATTTAGTGTCCTACACGAAATTGCGCTGTCATGTACAACTGCTGTCTGCCCAGATGGCAGGGTCCTAGTGAGTGATTTACCACAGTATCGTAGTGCGGTTTCACGTGCTTGTCAACACGTGCCCATTGCTGTAGAAGCTATCTTTAGCTTGGTGTGCATGAGTCGAGTAAACCTGTTATTTCCTGCTGAATCAAGTAATTTAGGCTTGTCCAGTTTTGTCAACTAGATTTATTTTTTGTTGCGCTCGCTCGCTTTGAACTCAAGCGTAGTCCACACACACTATTTATAGTAGTGATGGACTGAATTGTGTATGTGGGTTAGCTTTCCCTATTACCAGTCTCCCTCACCAACAGGCGAACCCACTCTGACTTCAGAAGTACTTGTAATCTACGTCCCCAAGTCAAGGACAACGGTCAACATTTTAGTCCAGCTGTCCGGTGTAGGGTTGAACGGCTTACCTCGGCATCAGCACACCGGATGTTTAAAAACACGCGTTCTTATCCATTCAGCCATGAGTACCTGCTTCAACTAGATCAGTGGTTCTCAACTTTTTTGGCCCATGCCCACATTTTCAGAAAGTCATCCCCCCCCCCCCCCCTTTCGTATTTCCTACCTAAAAATTTGGCCCGTGCCCCCCTTCACCATATTTTCAGAACGTCATTCCCCCCTTTCTTATTTCCTACCTAAAAATTCCGCTCCCACCCCTACACAGTATACGTAATAATGGAAGCTAAATTTAATAGCACATACTAAAACAAGTCTAGACGTCCACATAAAACGTGATTTGTGGGTCTACTTACTTTATAAAATGAATTTTTGAAGGGGTGAGACGTACAGAACCGTACAACATGAAGGAAAAACAATATCAAGTAATTGGTTCTTGTATTAACGTGATCTTGAAATAATCTTAATTCTCTCCCCCCCCCCCCCAGGAAACCCTAAAATTCCCCCCTGGAAGGGGGGGGGGAATTCCCCACCGGCTGAGAACCACTGAACTAGATAATCACGCTGTGGTTGAAAATGTGACTTTCTCTTGCTTCTATTATTGTTTAGGGGTTATATGTAAATTGGGCTCATGTTATGAGCACGGATAGTCGCCTGGACTCTTTGCTTGCCAAAGTGAGGGAAAGATGATCATGTTTGTCCTTACTCTGAGGCCGAGAAAATATGATGACACTATCAATTAACGTACCCATGGCAGGACATTGCTTTGGAGCCCGTTTTGGGATACACAGCTTGGGGTATGCTATTTGGGTTATGCTGTTTTTGGTATGTTATTATTTGGTATGTTGTTTAGGTTATGTTTGTTGTTGTTTTTTTTTAATGCTATTTTTTGCGGGGGGGGGGGGGGGTATGCTGTTTGTGTTACGCTGGTTTTTGTTTTTTTTTAAATCCTGTTTGTGTTTCGCTGGTTTTTGTTTTTTGGTATGTTGTTTGGGTTATGCTGTGCTTGTTATTTTTGGTATGCTGTTAGGGTTATACTGTTTGAGGTATGCTGTTTGTGGTATGGTGTTTGGGATATCGTGTGTGGAAAATGCTATTAGAGATTCTGTGTTTGGGGTATGCTGCATGCCCTTTTTTAAATTGGGATATCTGTCTGTTGGTATCCAAGAACATCCTGTTGTCAGTTTGTCAGCCTTTGATTTCATGGTACACCTCTGTGTTGTGGGATCCACGATCATATAGCTCTTTGTTCTTAACATAACTGGGACAATAAATATACGAGGGGGCTTCAAATCAAAACCTTAAAAGTGTGATAGAAATTACAATAACCTTGTCATTATCTTGTGACCTGTCAATATTGTTGTTAAGGATGTCGTTTAAGAACATGATATATATATTTCATGATGACGCACCCTTATCTTGAACGTTCGAAACTGTACGATATTCATTAGACTCTCTATTCAGTGACTGTTAGATAAACCCGGTGTCAAGGAATTCTCACCAAACATCTTGTTCAACTGCTAAGCAGAGATTGAGAACCCATGGAATTACCCGAGTTGGTCGTTTATATACAGTAGTATTAATGGCTGCCTTTCTTTGCACCGACTTCTTATCATGTTTCTGTCCCTAAACGCTATCAATTTAGACACGGAAACGATTACGTGTGATCAAACGCCATTTGGTAATCTTTAAAAACTGTATCAGTTACCTCCATCATCTTCCTCGCAAACGCATTTGTGAACAGGGCACGCCTAATAACTTCACATTCTGGCTGCAGTTCAAGTCTGGGGTACGCTTGCCTTGGCACCCCACCTCGCCAGGTATTTGTACTATTATACTAGGAACATTTTAATAACTCCTTGAGAAAATCTTCCATACAAATATGGCTTTTTTTTTTTGGTCGAGTCAAACCAAGGCAAAAATTGCATTTTTTGTGTGTTTGTTTGTAGGAAGTTAACTACTTTCGCAAACGTGCACATTATTAGATAATACACATCTAATCTTATATATAAAAAAGACTTGTGCGTATGTATCTCTGTATGTATTTATGTATCTCTGTCCGTATGGCCTTTATTTGTTCGCGAACGGCCCATCCGATTGAGATGAAATTTTCTACACGCCTTCCTTTCATTCCAGAGCTGACAACTGTGATATTTTGTTAGTGTGAAATCGCCTGCTTACTCAGTATTATTTCATTTTTCATTTTTCATCATAATTTCATATATTTCAGGGGACCTAACTCTGTAAAAGTTATTTCAAGGGGCATAACTTTTCTGTATAACTTATAGTCATATTGTGGCATCGTTTTCAAAGATTTATAAACTCTTTATCCATAGTTATGTACCGGCATATGAGTTATAATAAATAATGATACAATCTGTAAGGCATTTTCAAAGTTTTCATAAAAATGATGCACAATGCATAACATTGTAACTCATCTTTTTTTGCTTAAGAAGTTACTGTAGTCATGCAGGTGATTAGAAAGAGTTTTCATTAAAAATAATGGATTGTGTGTAGAAGAACGTTCTTTTAAGTTACTTTTTTTGTTGTATGAATTTAATGAAGCCGGACAGGGTCAGGCAGACAGATAGACAGACAGATAGACAGTCGGGAACGGGAACTTATATGACTACTTATATGAATTAAATGAGATGCTCCACATCAGGAGCTGGGAAATGCCGGGCCGGGTCAGACAGACAGACAGACAGACAGACAGACAGACAGACAGACAGACAGACAGTCGGTAACGGGAACGAGAACTTATATGACTACTTATATGAATTAAATGAGATGCTCCCCACCAGGGTCTGGGCGAAGCCGGGCAGGGTCAGCTAGTACTTTATAAAACATATTCACAGTAAGATTTGGAAAAGAAAGCGCGCATTTTCCATTAAGTGATTTGCACATGGGCAAATTCTAGTAGTGTATTATTTCTACGTGATGTTTTACCTTACTTTGTAGAGCATAATAAGGGACTACGGAAAAAAGGAGAAGAAGATAAATATATTATAAATGTCTTACTTCTCACCGGTGTTCTAACCTCGTCTTCTCTCTCTCTCTCTCTCTCTCTCTCTCTCTCTCTCTCTCTCTCTCTCTCTCTCTCTCTCTCTCTCTCTCTCTCTCTCTCTCTCTCTCTCTCTCTCTCTCTCTCTCATTCTTTGCTCATACAGACGTGGGTGGTCGGAGTATATTCTCACAAAGTACCAAATGGCGCAAAATTTTTTCCTCGAAATCTGATTATTCTTTTCAGCTTTTTTAGTGAAGCCACGATGTCTCGAAATGTCTGTTACTATGTCCTGAACATATCCCACTCATACATCGATCTTAGTTTGGATTATGAGATCAGTCTATTCAGAAAGGGGGGGGGGAGGAGGAAGAAAGAACGTAAAACAAATGAAGACAATAACTTTTTTTTTTTGTAAATAGCCCACTAGATGACACGTGAGAACCAGACAAGGTCCATTGGTCCATTATATATAGAATCAAACCAGTGATGTTAACTTCGTCTCTTTTCCATGAGTCCCTAACCATAGAGGGAGACCTAACAAAATCACACGGAGTAAACAGAGACAACACTGTGTAATATGGGGAGAACATGGAGGGAAGAAACAACAGGAGATAATAATACGACAGCTGGACATGAGTTGGTAGAGATCATATGCTCCAAAGGGAGACAAAGGGTAGAAGAGAAAAGAGGCCTTTAAAAAAAAAAAACGAAAACTCATCTTGTTCGCATCCTTGGGTATGCAGAAAGACCAAAGAGAGTACTTCTTCTTCTTCAGCGTTCCGAGCCATTGAGGTTCTTTGCTGCAAATACAATCCGTCTCCATTCGTCTCTCTGGTGGACCTTCTCTTGCCAGTCGTTGATTCCAAGTGCTTGTAGGTCTGTACATGTATTATCTCTCCACCGCCTTCTTGGTCTACCTCGGGGTCTACGGTCATTTATTTCCTGAGTGTAAGCGAGTTTTGTTTCCCTATTATCTTCTATTCTTTCTATATGCCCCAGCCATTGTAGTCTATTAACCTTCATGATACCAGTGATTAGCGGGGACTTAAACAGATCATAAATGTCTTTGTTACTTCTTTTCCACTCTCCGCTTTGTGTATCCCTAATGGGTCCAAAGATGCGTCTTAAAATTTTGTTCTCAAAGGTTTGTAACAAGGCTTCGTCTCCTTTCGTTGTACTCCAGGTTTCAGAGCCATACAGCACAACTGGTCTGATCAGTGTTTTGTATATTGTGATTTTGGTGTTACGAGATAGCGCCTTTGATTTTAGTAGATGTTGTAGTGCATAGTATATCTTATTTCCAGAGTTGATTCTAGTTTGTATTTCTTCCCTTATGATGTTGGAGCAGTTGAAGATTGTACCCAGGTATTTGTATGTTTCCGTTCTTTTAATGGTCATATTATCTATTTGTATGTGGCCAGAGTTTCTAGCCATTCCGTCTCTTGAAATTACCATATATTCTGTCTTATCTTGGTTGATAACCAGCCCCATCTGTTGGGCTTTTCCCTTTAAGTGAGTCAATATTTCCAATGTCTTTTGTTCACTTTGCCCTATAATATACAAAGAGAGTACTATAAGACAAAATGATTGGGGGAAGAAGTAGACAGAGGAAAACAAAATGTTTAAGCAGATCTGTAATTGCAGAGATACCAGAAAGTAGACAGAGGAAAACAAAATGTTTAAGCAGATCTGTAATTGCAGAGATACCAGAAAGTAAGGAGAGCAGCAGAAGGCAGGCAAAGTGGAAAGGAATCCGAAGGCTTCGTCACCAGAAGTTTCAAATATTTGATGATGAAGCTCTCTTAGCCTGAATGATCTGAACATTATATATGATCTTCGGGTCACACTCAAATAAACCCAGTGCCGTTTTAAGGAGTGCTATTCAGTATCTGCTACCTGAGCTTGAGTTACGCAGTTTTTATGTATTAGTATTATTGTCTTTTTAGGCATCTTCTGGTCATGTTTTTGATCCTGAAAGCTATTATAGACACAGACACGATTGTGTGATCAAAAGCCAGTTTTTAATCTCTTAACTGTATCAGTTACCCCCATCTACTTCCTCGCAAACGCATTTGTGAACAGCGCGCGTCTAATAACTTCACATTCTGGCGGTAGCTCAAGTCTAGGGTACGCTTGACTTCTCGCCCCATCTCGCCAGGTGTTTGTACTGTTTTGCCAGGAACATTTTCATAACTCTTTGAGAAAATCTTCCTAACAAATCTGGCTGTTTTTTTTTTTTTTTTTTGCCGAGTCAAACCGAGGCAAAAATGTCTTTTTTTTAGGAAGTTCACTCACTACTTTCACAAACGTGCACATTAGGTAAACACATCTTTAAAGGTTATAAAACTATTCACGGTAAGAGTTGGGAAAGAATGCGTGTATGTTCTCTAAGTGCTTGCAAACGGACAGATATGTTTTGTAAAGGTTTAGCCTTGCATTTTTTAAAGATTTATTTATTACATATTTATATTATATTATATTATTTATTATATTTACACTTTTACTTTATTAACCATGTGACAATCGTGTATGCTCTGTAAGTGTTTGCAAATGGACAAATTATACTTTTCGTAAAGTATATTTGTATTTTTATAGATCTACTTATCTATTTATATTATATTTTTGTTATATTCTATTATTTATTATATTTGTATTCTATTTTATTGTAACAACGAAAAGAGCCAGCGTATACTTTGCTTGTATGAACATGGGTATTCGGAATGTATTCTCACACAGCACAAAGTCGTCTAAATTATTTCTATGAAGTTGATATAATTTCTCCGCCTTATGCACAGATGTCTCGAAATCACGTGTTTATGTTAATATAACTGTGTTCTGGACACATCTCAGTTCATATAACTTCATCAAGTCCTTGCTAAGTGACATGGTTCATAAAACTTCATCGAGTCCTCATTAAGTGACATGGTTCATAAAACTTCATCAAGTCCTCATTAAGTGACATGAGTCATATAACTTCATCGAATCCTCGTTAAGTGATATGATTCATATAACTTCATCCAGCCCTCGTTAAGTGACATGGTTCATATACTTCATCCAGCCCGCGTTAAGTGACATGGGTCATATAACTTCATCAAGTCCTCGTTAAGTGACATGGTTCATATAACTTCATCGAGTCCTCGTTAAGTGACATGGTTCATATAACTTCATCGAGTCCTCGTTAAGTGACATGGTTCATATAACTTCATCGAGTCCTCGTTAAGTGACAAGGTTCATATAACTTCATTGAGTCCTCGTTAAGTGACATGGTTCATATAACTTCATCCAGCCCTCGTTAAGTGACATGATTCATATAACTTCATCGAGCCCTCGTTAAGCGACATAATTCATATAACTTCATCCAGCTCTCGTTAAGTGACATGATTCATATAACTTCATCGAGCCCTCGTTAAGTGACATGATTCATATAACTTCATCCAGCCCTCGTTAAGTGACATGATTCATATAACTTCATCCAGCCCTGTTTAAGTGACATGATTCATATAACTTCATCGAGTCCTCGTTAAGTGACATAGTTCATAAACGTTTAGTCTCCTCTACTTCCCAAGACGTTTCTTGGTACCCAGTTTATTCTGCGTCGACCTGGGATCGCAGGACGGTTTTAAATTCCGCAACCATGCGCATTCGAACCCATGACAAACGAGCCGGCAGGCGAGATTTTATCTACCAAGTTATTGCGCCGAGTCTATCACGTTTACCATCACCCCTGCAGTACAGATCGCTCTTTACAATGTGGGTCTTCCACCATACATCTGTTACATATTAAGACGTGGGACCGTTACTTAGAACCATTACTTAGGGCCGTTACTTAGGGTCGTTACTTAGGGCCGTTACTTAGGGCTGTTACTTAGGGGCCGTTACTTAGGACCGTTACTTAGGACCGTTATTTAGGACCGTTACTTAGAGCCGTTGCTTAGGACATTTACTTAGGGCCGTTACTTAGGGCCGTTACTTACTATCTCGCTGTACTTGTGCTTATGTTTGATTTCCTTGCCTCAAACTAAAGTTGACTGTTCTCATATTTTAAGGAAATTCTTCCGTCTGTATTGTATGCTTTCATATTTTAATGCAATTCTTCCTTCTGTATTGTATGCTCTCATATTTTAACGAAATTCTTTTGTCTGTATTGTATGCTCTCATATTTTAACAAAATTCTTCCGTCTCTATTGTATGTTCTCATATTTTAACGAAATTCTTCCGTCTGTATTGTATGCTCTCATATTTTATCGAAATTCTTCCGTCTGTATTGTATGCTCTCATATTTTAACGACATGTTTCCGTCTGTATTGTATGCTCTCATATTTTAACGAAATTCTTCCGTCCGCATTGTATGCTCTCATATTATTATTAATTAGACCCAGTGTTACAGACCACAATCGGCACGCTCTGGGGGGTATAGTCATTATCACTCCGGCCGCTGTTACTTCCCCATATATTTCTTGAAGAACTGTCTTAATTTTTCTCTCGGTCCATAGTATTATCTATTTCCTCAGACAGTCCATAAATAAACACGCATAGTATTGTTTGGCGCTCATAGAAGGAGAAGAAAGAAGCAGAGATTAGAGGACGCACTAGACAACAGAAAATATGTTATATAGTTACCGACCGGGATTGGAAGTGACCTCCAAATGGCGACAGCGCCTCTCTGCAGGAACAAGTGTACTTCGACGCATGACCAGCTAGACCATGCTGTTATTGGGTGTAAATTGTTTGAACTGTTGGCTCGTAAGGTAGAAACAGCAACAGGCAACTCTTTGTACAGCGTAGAAACGACTTCAACACGTAAGCGTCGCAGTGTACATTGTAACTTTATTGGAGAACTCACGGTGAATCAATCCCGAACACCAACCTAGTCTGACCTTTCACTCAATGTGCGGAGCTGCAAGATCGTTGTTTGCATACATCGCTATTTGTCCCTGAATCTCTAGCTATCTACTGCCCTGTCGTCATCATGCTAGCTGTCCCTTCATGCCGTCAACTCAATAATGTCAAAAATCAAAGTTTGTTCAACTTAGGCCTCTCCTCACAACATATTTACTACACACAAGACCGGCCTCCCTTGAACAGGGTTACCCATCGTCTCCCATGACTGTCAAATCTAACTGGTGATATTGTCAGACGGTCACTCAATCACTGGCTGATTTATACCAACTTTTCAGCTGCTACAAATCCCCTATTGTTCTTCTCCTACTTCTGGTTGTATTGTCTTGCTAACGTCGTGCATGATAATTTAAAACAGATCATAATTAGCATGCCCCCCCCCCCTCCTCTTCCCACAAAACCTACCTTTGTCACACTTCATTTTCAAAATCACACTTTTGCAAAGTCTTCTGCGAGATGAGACGCACGAGAGCTGAAATAAATGTTATCACAGCGAGATTGACACCTTGTTGCCAAATTCGTTAGAATGCAACACCAACAATCAGCACTGACCCTACATCAAACATCTGATACAACAGTAAAAGAGCGACCGAGAATAAAATGGATTGACATCAAATACATTGTACAATCGCACGGAAGACACTATCCAGTGCCACCCATCGGGCGCTGGAATAACTCCACAAAACGTTTGACGGCAAAATTTGATAATTATGATAAAATAATAGAAACATTAGCAGCTCTGGGGAATTTGGACAAAGATGAAATTACTAAGTTATGCAGTGTTTTTTTTTTAATCACTGGTTTCATTCCAGAAGACATGAAAACATAGTTCATCACATGACCCAAAACATCAACGTTCATCGCATTGCCTAGAATATCAAATGCTCAGGTTTCAGAATATTTCTTTGTTCAGCCATTACCAAAAACTGAAAACGTACTTTAATATCATATGTCAGAAATTACATAATAAATTAGACATTGGATCACAGAAAAGGATTTTGGTTTTTTAACGAAATGTGGAAGACGAGACGTTGTGTGAGAACATTGGCTGCATACATACATACACATATGGGATTGCGTCAGTTCAATTGCCACATACATACACAAATGAGATTGCGTCAATTCAGTTGCTACATACATACAACTATGGGATTGCGTCAATTCAGTTGCTAAGTACATACTAATACGAGATTGCGTCAGTTCAGTTGCTACATACATACACATACGGGGTTGCGTCAGTACAGTTGATACATACATATACATATGGGATTGCGTCAGTACAGTTGATACATACATATACATATGGGATTGCGTCAGCACAGTTGATACATACATATACATATGGGATTTCGTCAGTTCAGTTGCTACATATATACACATATGGGATTGCGTCGTTCATTTGCTACATATATACACTTACGAGATTGCTTCAGTTCATTTGCTACATGCATACAACTATGCGATTGCGTCAGTTGAATTGCTACATACATACACATGGGATTGCGTCAGTTCAGTTGATACATACATGCATACACATGTGGGATTGCGTCGTTCAGATGCTACATACATACCCATGGAATTGCGTCAGTCCAGTTGCTACATACATGTATACACATATGGTATTTCGTCAGTTCAGTTGCTACATACATGCATACACATATGGGATTTCGTCAGTTCAGTTGCTACATACATGCATACACATATGGTATTTCGTCAGTTCAGTTGCTACATACATGCATACACATATGGGATTTGGTCAGTTCAGTTGCTACATACATGCATACACATATGGGATTGCATCGTTCAGTTGCTACATACATACACATACGAGATTGCTTCAGTTCAGTTGCTACATACATACACATGTGGGATTGCATCAGTTCAGTTGATACATACATACACATGTGGGATTGCATCAGTTCAGTTGATACATACATATACATGTGGGATTGCATCAGTTCAGTTGATACATACATACACATGTGGGATTGCATCAGTTCAGTTGATACATACATACACATATTGGACAGCGTCAGTTCAGTTGCTAGACTTTCCCTATTACCAGTCTCCCTCACCAACAGGCGAACCCACTCTGACTTCAGAAGTACTTGTAATCTACGTCCCCAAGTCAAGGACAACGGTCAACATTTTAGTCCAGCTGTCCGGTGTAGGGTTGAACGGCTTACCTCGGCATCAGCACACCGGATGTTTAAAAACACGCGTTCTATCCATTCAGCCATGAGTACCTGCTTCAACTAGATCAGTGGTTCTCAACTTTTTTGGCCCATGCCCACATTTTCAGAAAGTCATTCCCCCTACATACATACATACACATATGGGATTTCGTCAGTTCAGTTGCTACATACATGCATACACATATGGGATTGCATCGTTCAGTTGCTACATACAAACACATACGAGATTGCTTCAGTTCAGTTGCTACATACATACACATGTGGGATTGCATCAGTTCAGTTGATACATACATACACATGTGGGATTGGATCAGTTCAGTTGATACATACATATACATGTGGGATTGCATCAGTTCAGTTGATACATACATACACATGTGGGATTGCATCAGTTATGTTGATACATACATACACATATTGGACAGCGTCAGTTCAGTTGCTAGACTATCGCCTGCAGGCCTGGCGGTCGTGTGTTCGAATCCGCATCAGAGTGACTTTTTATATTGATCTGGTCTCCCAGGTGGATCCATCCAAGAATATGCACCGGGAAATGTCTTGTGTGTACCGGAAATGTCTTGTGTGTACCGGTAAATGTCTTGTGTGTACCACCAGGAAATATCTTGTGTGTACCACCAGGAAATGTCTTGTGTGTACCACCAGGAAATGTCTTATGTGTACTAGCAGGAAATGTATTGTGTGTACCACCAGGAAATGTCTTGTGTGTACCAGCAGGAAATGTCTTGTGTGTACCAGCAATTGTTTTGTGTGTACCAGCAGGAAATGTCTTGTGTGTACCAGCAGGAAATGTCTCGTGTGTACCAGCAAATGTTTTGTCTAACACCAGCACATGTTTTGTGTGTACAAGGAATTTACTTGTGTGTACCACCAGGAAATTACTTGTGTGTACCATAAAAATTAATAGTCTATCATACCAGAAAATGTAGTGTGTAGAAAATGTCTAATGTGCACAAGGAAATTACGTATGTACCAGGAAATTACGTGTGTGTACCGGAAAATTACGTGCGTGTACCAGGAAACTGCGTGTGTGTAACAGGAAATTACGTGTGTGTACCAGGAAATTAGTGTGTACAAGAAAATTACGTGTGTACCATGAAATTTCGTGTGTACTAGGAAATTTCTTTTGTGTACCAGGACATTTTGTGTGTGTACCAGGAAATTTTGTGTGTGTACCAGGAAATTTTGTTTGTGTGCTATGACATTTCTTGTGCGTACCATGACATTTCTTGTGTAGCGGGAAATTACTTGTGTGTACCAGAAAATTACTTGTGTGTACCAGAAAATTACTTGTGTGTACCAGAAAATTACTTGTGTGTACCAGGATATTACTTGTGTGTACCAGGATATTACTTGTGTTTTCCAGGATATTACTTGTGTGTACCAGGAATGTCTCAGCCGTATGTTAAAACCGATTCTATGTAACAAGCAAGATTTGTCTAACTTTCAAGGACAAGGACTTATTGCACACAATTTTCATTTGATACAATGCTGTGCCTGTGCTATTTTTTTCATCTGTGTGGTGCACATTTCATATGTTATGCATGTGCCTAGATATCTGAATTTCTGCACTTTCTATGTTGGAGTAACAGCAAAATGTCATTTACTTTAATTGCACATGTAGGCACAATCTGTTTATTTGCTGTTACCATGACTTCTGCATTTCTATTATCCAAGCTAAGGCCCATTTTATTTTCACTTTCTACAACCACTGTATCATGTCCTGTAGTTCATTCTGCATTGATGCTATCAAGACGGTGCCATCAGCATAACTTAATTTATTTATATTATGTCCATCAACCAGGATCCCTGACATATTTTCTGTAGATCTCACATGTTCACTGTAAAATTATAAATCAAGCTTGGCAGCAGTACACCAGGTCACAGTAAATGAAACTCAGGCAGGCAAGGAAAACGACATTGACGTAAATTAAAGAAAATGAAAATGTGTGATTACCAACGCGTAGAAAGTAACAAGCCCAGTTTTGACACTTCAGTAATTAGAATATATGCTTCAACAAATTAAGATTTTCTTACCTGGAAAAATTAATAGCTCAGGAAAGCAGGTGTGACTGAGAAATAAGAAAAGAAGATACATCGCTAACGTAATATTCAACAATATGAAACAGTCTCTCATTGTTAAGTTTTAGTATAATTTTTTTTTTCTTTGCATATCCTATTTACAGGGCGTCGCTGTTAACACCAGCATTTAACTGCTGTTGTTGCTGTCTTGGTAAATTTACGTTCAGTAGTTTGCCATTGTATCTGACCGACCGGCTCCCATACGAACACGTTAAGACCCAGTGCGACGCGGTCTTCTACCAAATCGGTCACAGCTGAGTTTCGAACGCAAATAAGCGAGCTCACAAATCGCGCCCGCAAGACCTAGGCCACGGAGACGGGCATAGTATAACTGTTACACGTTATAATAATTCAGAGTGAGCAAGTATTTTATATTCTTCTTGTGCTGCCTTTGATGTTCCAGTTTAGTTTAGTTTAGTTTAGTTTAGTTTAGTTTAGTTAAAAGTTATTATGCCTTTTTAAAGCACAAACTATCGTCTGTCAAGACGGCAAGGTGCCAATGTCAGTTTAGTTTAGTCGACCGATCAACATCACGGCACAAGAGTGTAATCAATAAGTGCTCCGTTCTACTCCTAACTCAAGCCTGAGTCCGGAAATCTCAGCTCAGTGCACGAACTCCGTAGCACCGTCGAGGATCCTGAAACGCTTTGAATAGATTTTTAATTCGAAATTTTGCCAGGGCAGCACCGTTAGGCTACTCTTTTTCGATTTACAACTGCCGAGGGATTTTTTACGCGCGCAACAATACACACGGGCGTCCGATCTCACTACCCAGAGACCAGGGGAATTTTGTTACTAGAAGTCCACGTGAAAAAAATCTTGGCTCTCACCGGGGCTTGAATCCGGGACCTCCAGCACTCGAGGCGGACACCATACCTCGAGACCACTTCAATGGACTGTAAACCACCAACCAACTCACGTCAAGCCTTTTGTAGACGTGTGTTCTACAGGAAGATGTAATAAGTCAAGTGCTAACCCTCCTTAAGTGCTCCTTACGGCAAGGTAGGATAGTGTTCCTATTCTTTGCTTCCCATAGGCGCCAGTAGCCTAGGGACGACTACTACATTGACTCTTTATCATCTTACATAGCAAGTCGCCATTGAAGGGGAAATGTGAGGGCGAAAGAGTTAGAGAACGTCATGAATATACATGAAATTGCACCAGGGTATAGTCAGGATTCAGCCAAGCAGAATGTGTAACGAAGCGCTGGTAGCAACTGCTGTGGTCATTACCGAGAACATTCATTGGGGAAATGCCAGTGGGGGTGGCGGTAGATTGGATAACAACTTTGTGGGACTGGAGGAGTATGTATACGATTACAATAACACTCTGGGACTAGGGACTGGAGGAGTATGTATACGATTACAATAACACTCTGGGACTAGGGACTGGAGGAGTGTGTATACGATTACAATACTTTTTGAGATTAGGGACTGGAGGAGTATGTATAGGGTTACAATAACACTCTGGGACTAGGGACTGGAGGAGAATGTATACGATTACAATAACACTCTGGGACTAGGGACTGGAGGAGAATGTATACGATTACAATACTTTTTGAGATTAGGGACTGGAGGAGTATGTATAGGGTTACAATACTTTTTGAGATTAGGGACTGGAGGAGTATGTATAGGGTTACAATAACACTCTGGGACTAGGGACTGGAGGAGAATGTATACGATTACAATAACACTCTGGGACTAGGGACTGGAGGAGAATGTATACGATTACAATACTTTTTGAGATTAGGGACTGGAGGAGTATGTATAGGGTTACAATACTTTTTGAGATTAGGGACTGGAGGAGTATGTATAGGGTTACAATAACACTCTGGGACTAGGGACTGGAGGAGAATGTATACGATTACAATAACACTCTGGGACTAGGGACTGGAGGAGAATGTATACGATTACAATACTTTTTGAGATTAGGGACTGGAGGAGTATGTATAGGGTTACAATACTTTTTGAGATTAGGGACTGGAGGAGTATGTATAGGGTTACAATAACACTCTGGGACTAGGGACTGGAGGAGAATGTATACGATTACAATAACACTCTGGGACTATGGACTGGAGGAGAATGTATACGATTACAATACTTTTTGAGATTAGGGACTGGAGGAGAATGTACAGGATTAGAATAACTTTATGGGATTAGATACTGGTGTAGTATGTATACGATTACAATAACTTTATGGGATTAGGGGCTGGAGGAGTATGTATAGGATTACAATAACTTTATGGGATTAGAGACTGGTGGAGTAAGTATACGATTACAATAACTTTATGGGATTAGAGACTGGTGGAGTAAGTATACGATTACAATAACTTTATGGGATTAGAGACTGGTGGAGTAAGTATACGATTACAATAACTTTATGGGATTAGAGACTGGTGGAGTAAGTATACGATTACAATAACTTTATGGGATTAGAGACTGGTGGAGTAAGTATACGATTACAATAACTTTATGGGATTAGAGACTGGTGGAGTAAGTATACGATTACAATAACTTTATGGGATTAGAGACTGGTGGAGTAAGTATACGATTACAATAACTTTATGGGACTAGGGGCTGGAGGAGTATGTATAGGATTACAATAACTTTATGGGATTAGAGACTGGTGGAGTAAGTATAGGATTACAATAACTTTATGGGATTAGAGACTGGTGGAGTAAGTATACGATTACAATAACTTTATGGGATTAGAGACTGGTGGAGTAAGTATAGGATTACAATAACTTTATGGGACTAGGGACTGGAAGAGTATGTATACGATTACTATAATTTTCTGGCACTTGTGAAGTATAAAAAGTTAGCTGCATGTCCATTACAGGACGTTGCAGTCAATGCCACAAATTTTTGGCTGTTTGTGATCTCTTGGCACGTATGGTAGTTCAATAGTTTGCCATTACTTTCTGAACGACCGGCACCCATACCATTTCATAAAAAAACTAACGCAACGTAGTCTGTTGCCAAATTGCCCGCAACTGAGTTACGAACACGGTATGCGGGATTACGAACTGCGTCCGTAGCATCTTCGCCACGGAGGAGTATACGCCACTGAGAAGTATACTATAAAAAAATATATTGTTATAGGACTAGAGATGTTAACGATTCCTTGGAAGAGGAGTAAGTACAAGATTACAATAGTTTTCTAGGAGTCGAGATAACAACCCCCTTAGGGGACAGGGTATATAAGATTACCTTTCTGAGACCGGAGGAATAATCTAGGATTCTAAGCCTAATGCTAACCATTCTGTGTGTGCTTTACTGAAATATGTCGTGGTTACATCCATATATGTCTCCCGAATGATGTGAAATTCCAGTATCGCTCCTGCACACTCTGCTGATTTCTGCACTTAGATGTGGACAGGGGAGCTCTGCAACAGTCCATGTGGAGATAACACTTTGCTACCGAGTCCGTATAACAGTCCATGTAGAGATGGCACTTTGTTACCGGGTCAGTGTATAACTCCATGTAGAGATGGCACTCTGTTACCGCGCCGGTATAACAGTCCATGTGTGGATAACACTTTTCTACCGGGTCGGTATAACAGTCCATGTGGAGATGGCACTGTGCTACCGGGTCGGTATAACAATCCATGTGGAGATGGCACTTTTCTCCCGGGTCGGTATAACAGTCCATGTGTGGATGACATCTTTCTACTGGGTCGGTATAACAGTCCATGTGGAGATGGCACTTTGTTACCGGGTCGGTATAACAGTCCATGTGGAGATGGCACTGTGTTACCGGGTCGGTATAACAGTCCATGTGGAGATGGCACTCTGCTACCGGGTCGGTATAGCAGTCCACGTGGAGATGGCACTGTTCTACCGGGTCGGTGTAGCAGTCCATGTGGAGATGGCACTGTGTTACCGGGTCGGTATAACAGTCCATGTGGAGATGGCACTTTTCTACCGGGTCGGTATAGCAGTCCATGTGGAGATGGCACTGTGTTACCAGGTCAGAAGAAAAGTCCTCCATCATGCCTCTTTCATGACATAGGCGACCTGGACGCCAGTGCATCGCATTTAGTTGCAAGTTAGTTGCATATCCTTTACAAGACGTCACAGTCAACCCCAGAATATTTTGGCTGTTTGTGATTTCTTCACAAGTTTATGTTCAGTGGTTTTCCATGGCCATCTGAACGAAAGGCACTAATAATATTGTATGAAAACAGCCCAAGGCGCTCTGCTTATAAACCGCCCATAGCGATGTAACGAACGCAGCATGCGGTTTTACGAATTGCGTTTGTAACATCTTAGCAACAGGTCCGGCATTTAGTTGAAACAATATTTTAAATGTTTCACAACAATGCAGTTAGATACATCAGCTTACTTAAAGACGACAGAGCTGCCTATATTCCCAGCATTGTTGTTGCTTTTAACGGTAGGTTCATGTTAATTTCCCCGACATTATTTCCAAATTAGCTTGAGCATACCCCCATATATTAGTATCACAGAAATATCAGGGAGTATAGTTGTTCATGCGTCAAAATGCACCTTTTCCTTCAGCGGGGCGCTGTAATTTGGAGGTAACAGATTCGAGTCCCGGTCGGCAACTACAGCGTTCAACTTGTCAAGGCGTCCTCTATTCCCTACTTATTCCTTCTACTTCTATGAGTGCCAAACAATACATTAGTGCAGTGACTAGCAAGCTTTCATGCCGGCTGGTGGGCATATGTTCCAATCTCTATCGACTTGTCGGGTTTTTTTAAAAAATTAATTGGGTACCTGAAAATGCTATGGGAGATAAAGAAGGCCGGTGTAATTTTACTAAATTCCCATCGAGTCCCAATAGTTCTAAGCCTAATACACCCCGAGATGCCTACAAGGCTCCTTTACTTTTCTGCACCCCCCCCCCCTCAGGATTCCTCAGGATCCCATGGACAGTAAAGAAGACTGGTGTGTAAGTATAGGAAGAGGTCAGCTCACAAATACATTTGATTACTCACAACAGAACATTTTGTGGTCATGTTTTAAGCCGAGAAGGTCAGAAGGTTGTGACAACGGGGAAACTCTACGGTACGGGGCACGGATGGACACAGGAAGAAATTACTGAATGGGTTTGACAAAATAGATAACATGTGTCTTCTACTGCCGAGCTTTTACTGGAATCGGAATACAAATTACAAAATATGACAGAAGCTCAGCGGCGGCAGGTCTTAGTCAGATATGACTGAGTTACCGTATGACAGTAGACGGTACTACCTGATGTCTATTAGTCCCGAATGTTTGGCGGCGTTCACCAAGCCGGACACCCCGCGTTGTGTCAACGGCTTCGGTGGGAGGGGGGAGGAGGAGTGCAATTGGGATGGTACAAGCCTTATCCTTGTGCGAGGTATTGCAACCTAAAGACTAAATGTCATGGCAGGAGAGACCAGGCCCTAAGCCTTGGTTGGCAACTGATCTAGGATCGAGGCTCCCACAGGCGGACAGTTAGAACATTGCTTTGCTGATTCGGCAAGGTGCCAGCCAGTCAGTCAGTCAACGGATGGATAATTAAGATGCAGGCTACCATTTCAATCTAAATCTTCATCAAAGAAACTTCATCTAATAATACAAACATATTAAAAGAGAAACTAACAAGGCGGAATATTTCCCAGAACTGGGAGTTTTGATACTGATAAAATGCGGTAGTAGTTATCAAGAACATAATGACATGTTTGCTGTGCAACAAGATCGCCTACGCCGGTCGAAAGGCACATTATAATATACCCACCGGACATGTACTAACACTCCTAGAGTCCATAACGTGGATATCATCTGCCCTTTGATCGTGATTTGTCAGGCGTTTGTTGCACGCTTCCTGTTTTGTGTTTACACGCATCTCTTTGATGTTGCTTTCCAACATGATTTGTCACATATTAACCTCGTCTGCTTGCTTTCCTGTGCTGCATTAATTGCTAACGGTAGTACATGATGAACCAGATGTTTGGATGGTGGTGGCTGGAAAGTCTGGCAGTTAATACTTTCTCTTAGCTCCTGTCACCTGGGCTAGGGGAATAAAGTAATTTTTAGATAAGTTTTTTAGTAGAAATTTTGCTGCGCGTGTTCTTGTAAAGACTAACTGATGTTTGTATCACGTGGTCTTGTAAAGACTAACTGATGTTTGTATCACGTGTCTTGAGACCTAGCCGTCTCTGCGGAGAATTGGTTACGGACGCAATTCGTAATCCCGCTTACCGCATTCGAAACACAACTGCGGGCGGTATGACAGCAAACCACATTGCGTTCTTTTTCATAAATTGGTATGAGTGTCGGTCGTTCAGAAAGCAGTGGTAACTATTGAACGTAAACTTGCCAATAAATTACAAATAGCCAAAACATGCTCGGGTTGTCTGCGACGTCATGTCAATGATATTCAACTAATTTGGGACTTACATAGCCACTTTCCTACCTGCTTACTTTCCTATCTACCTACCTACCTATCTATATGCCTGCCTGTCTGATTGCCTGAATACCTGATGTTCGAATAAAACGTGTATGAAAGGAGAAATACAAGATGGCTAGAATGTCAGACGGCCGTGCCTGCCCATTTGTGCTAACCCATTGAAAATAAAATGGTCCATTTGTTCGTTATGTCTGTCTGTCTGTCTGTCTGTCTGTCTGTCTGTCTGTCTGTCTGTCTGTCTGTCTGTCTGCTTGCCTGTCTGATTATTTGTCTGCCTGCCTAACTGCCTACCTGCCTGCCTGACTTTCTGCCTACCTGACTGCCTACCTGCCTGCCTGACTTTCTGCCTGCCTGCCTGACTGTCTGTCTCTCTGTCTGACTGTCTGTCTCTCTGTCTGACTGTCTGTCTCTCTGTCTGACTGTCTGTCTGCCTGCCTGGCTGTCTACCTGCCTTTTACTTATATCTTATGGGCTGGTACTAGTGGCAGCCTGATGTGACGGGCGTTTGCATTTTCATGTACGTGTCACGTGCCGTCCAGACCTTCAGCTCATTCTCTAGCGAATCATACCCCACCCCTCCCCTCCCATGTGCGGGTCATTCTTTTGCTGCGCTTTTACTCGACCCAGAGAGCCTTCGCCGTCTCATTGTCATAATTTAGCTCACCGCTCAAAGGAGAGGCCCAACAAGTCTATCAGCCTGTCCATGTCCTCCAACACCAACATACACTGTGCAGAATTAACTCACATGCCCATGACCTTATTTTCCAACAAATGAAGCTACTCCACTATGAACATAAGCAATGTCCAGTTAATGTAGCAGGCTTTGCCAGGCTGTCGTGTACCGTATGTCGTTCAATACTACATTCCACCCATCGTTTCTCCGCCGATACAACCCCACCCCCACACTCATATGTACTGTAGCAGCAATACAGCTTAGCGCTGTCTACTCTCCAATAATGCATGGCTGTCTTAAAATATCTTGAATCAGCAGCACAACTTATCACTTTTGTCCGCCTAGGCTAATGCATTATGAGTAGAAAAGGTTTTCCTAAAGCACTATGAATGGTTCCTGTTTCACGCAATTATTCATTTTCTATATATGTTAGTTCATTTTTTCTCAAAAGTCAGCCATCATGTCCGAGGCAACGAAACGAAATGTTCCCATACCACAGGTAGTGGAAAGAAATCTTGCAGGCAGTTTTATCTGGCGTTAAGAGTTTTAAAACAGCCTTACCACGAAAGGTTTGTTACTCAGGGGTAGAGACCGTAGTTTCACAGTCTCGTCATACCAGGCTCAAAGTCGTCTGTTGGATATTTGGGAGCCTTGGCCTTTGCGTTAATTTCCACAATGATATATGCGTCGGCGTTCAGGAAGAATAATAAAGTACGTCAAAGTACGTCAATTTTTTTTTCTATAAAATCACCAACGGCCATTACATAATGAAGTTGATTGGCACGTCATGTAAAGGACACACACCTACCTTTTCTTTCAAACCTCGATCTCTTGCACATGTATTTTAACGATATAACTATGTTATCGCAGTAAATGTGCTGAGATCTGGCCGTGAGGACCGAGAACCGACAAAAGAGAAGCGAACCACTAACAACATGCCAGAGGGCCTAAGTGGATCGGATGGGCCCCCAAAGGAGTATGTGGGAATACGTCTATACAGACAATGAAAGCTATATCACTGTCTGTTATCCAAATGTTTGTAAACATGAATCAGACATGCGACAAATAATCTGTTTGTTGGTTTTCTAGTTTTGAATTGTTGCCCGAGCAGCGGCAAATTTGACGCTCCCTTTACGATTTCAAATGCTGAGATTTTAACGTGTATTGTGTACGCGGGAATACTTAAGTCTCTCGCCCTTATCCATGAAGGCTATGCGTTCTATCCACTACCTAGGGATGCAGTAAATAGGAAGGAGGGGGACACACCATACGTTTGTTTCTAAAAATAAACAATACAAAGTCCACATTGTGATTTTACCCACGTTTACACAAGCTAGAGCCGCACATCTTAACTTGATACTCCGTCTTAGCGTCGGTGAACTAGCGCAGAAACTACAATATTACTGTGGCTTCTATACTCCGCCTTAGCGTTGGTGAACTAGCGCAGAAATTACAATATTACTGTGGCTTCTATATTCCGCCTTAGCGTCGGTAAACTAGCACAGAAACTACAGTATTACTGTGGCTTCTATACTCCGCCTTAGCGTTGGTGAACTAGCGCAGAAATTACAATATTACTGTGGCTTCTATACTCCGCCTTAGCGTTGGTGAACTAGCGCAGAAATTACAATATTACTATGGCTTCTATACTCCGCCTCAGCGTTGGTGAAATAGTACAGAAACTTGTAGTACTCTGGCTTCTATACTCCGTCTCAGCGTGGGTGAACTAGCGCAGAAACTACAGTATTACTCTGGCTTCTGTACTCCGCCTCAGCGTTGGTGAAATAATGCAGAAACTAGTAGTACTCTGGCTTCTATACCCCGCCTCAGCGTTGGTGAATTAGCGTAGAAACTACAATTTTACTCTGGCTTCTATACTTAGACTTCTGCCGTGTGATGTGTTGTCAGCTTCATCAAAAATGATCAACAATTTCTGTTTATTAAATGCCTAAGGTGGTGCTAACCTAATTATATAGCCTGGGATCTTTTTCGTTTGAATTAAATTACAAAAAAACGGCACGTTTTTCCCGCCCGAAGCTGACGCCATAAATTGCTGGGACGTGCTGAAATGTGCATGTATTGCCACATTGCTGTTTTCCCAACGGGTGTCTTCTCTTTCTATTTCCATGTTTTCAGACCTGTTTTATAAATCGCTGAACCTGTTACGTATTCTTCCTCTTCGGTCACTTGTATACGTCAGTTGGAAATAGTCCAAAGAAAGCAGCAGTCAAGTTCAGCTTGTTGACATGCCCATAGATTGTGTCCTCAAGTGGAGTGGCTGAAGGAAAGACTAGTGTTTTTCTGTTCCCCATATGTTGGACACTCATGTAACAAATATTTAGCCGTCATTTTACCAGTTCGTTACATTCATCAGTTTCTCCTATCTTTAGTTTATTCACTATGTGGTGCTGCAGTCGGTTGTGTTCTGTTTAAAGTACGAAGTTTATTACTTGTTCTTTTGGGTTGAGTGGGATATATGCATCATCTGTCTGGTAGCCCCGATGCTCGTATTCCCACTTGGTTCTATAATTGTTTCTTATAAATCTCTTGGCCTCTTAAAGATAATGTCTGTAATAGACTGAGGTAGTCTTCCGCCTTCCTTCGCCCATCTACAGGCTTTTGTTTCATTTCCACGTATGTAGTTTATGTGAAGGAATGCATTGTAATACACTTTTTTTTTAAATTGTCTACTATATCATCCTCCCCCGCCTTCTTCTCCTCCTCCGCCGCCTCCTCCTCCGTAGCAGCAGCATCAGCATCATCATCTAGCGGGTTCTTTGCGTAACATCAATTTCGTCACGGGTCAAAGATTTTGTCCTTTCCAGTTCTCATGCAATTTCGTGGTAGATGTCTTCAGCGTCCTGTGTCTATCTTCGTGAGCTTTGACCCCTACTTTATCTTTCATGATCTATGGCTAACACCACTGGTCACTCTAAACAACAGCGCCATTTAATATGGCCAAACTATTTGTTTCTGAGATAAGAGATTATGAACCAGTTTTCTTCCATGATATTTCATTCAGGTCTTGTAAAATGTCATTTTACCTACAGCCACCTTAATATACGGGTTACTCTAACATTTAAGTTCATAACGCCGATTGTATCTTTTACTTAATACGAAATAGCCCGCCGCGCACATTCCAATTTTGCTTCAGAAAAGATGCTTGTTCGATTCTACCCCAGCTTGATTGCTAAAGTTATTTTTAATGATCCTAATGTCCTATTTGTGCCTGACTTCGTATGAGGTCTGTTTCCAGGACATCTTTAGTATTTTCCTGTATACTTCGTATTTTCTATAGTGTGCAAGTTGTTTTTTTTTTATAGCGTGCAAGTTTAGTGTTTTCTATAGCGTGCAAGTTTATTGTGTTCTATAGTGTGCACGTTTTGTATTTTCTATAATGTGCAAGTGTTCTCTTTTCTATAGTGTGCAAGTGTTCTCTTTTCTATAGTATGCACGTTTTGTGTTTTCAATAGTTTGCAAGTTTTGTGTTTTTATAGTGAGCAAGTGTTGTGTTTTCTATAGTGTGCCCGTTTCAGAACAGCCTTATTGTATATTCGAATCAGTTTTCTTACCATGAGAGCCAATCTATAGCTGGATGTCAATTGCCATAAATCACATATTGGGGGGGGGGGGGGGGGTGTCACAATATATCCTCACTCAAGGCGGATAACAGGGTTCTTTAATTTTTCACTCAAACAGACTGATACCATTAGTATTAAGACTCTTCTCTGGCTGTTGAAAATGATGTCAAAGCACTTATGGGAATTATAAGTGATGCTATGTCGGCTCTTGACTTAGTTCACAAGTCTGGGTTGCTATTACTAAGTGCGAATATTTCATTGTGTGTAAAATTTCTTTCTTTTAAACAGTTACATGTGTACTTCATGAACTATTAAAAATGCTGAAAGGAAAATCAGGGCTAGGGAGAAGGAGAGATAAACAGGACGTCCAAACTAAGTCAGAAGCACAAATTGATGCTTAGACTCGGAACTGAAGATGTTGAGGACTGGGGACACATTGTTACTGACAACAGGCGACGTTGCTGAGGACAGGGAATATTGTTGCTGGGACTGGGGACATTGTTGCTGATAACCGGGGATTGTTGCTGACAACCGAGGATACTATTGCCGAAAACCGGGGACATTGTTGCCGAGGACCGGAGACATTGTTGCTGAGGACATTAACACCAGCCTTCGAACTAACGTCATGACGATTATGATAATCTTGATGATGATGATGTTGACAATGACGATGACGATGATGACGACAATGAAAAAAAATAGAGGGTTATCATCATCATCATGTGCCATGCCGATAAGCGTGGGCGGTCATGTTCTGCCATCTCACTCGATCATCAGAGTCGTGGATCAGCTCCGTGCTTCTGTCTCGACCATGCCATGTGGCCAAGCCATCCAAGTACTTAATTCTTGGTCTTCCTCTTGATCTGTTCCCTTCGATCTTGCCAGTTGTCACCAAGTTCTCCGATTCATTTCTTCTCATAACATGCCCAAAAAATTTTGACTGTGTACGTCTAATGTCTCTAATCAGTTTACGATCTTCATTTGTTTCTTGAAGGATTTGTTCATTGCTTTTTCTATCTGTCCATGGTATTCTTTGCATTTTCCTCAGAAGCCACATTTCCACAGCCATCAGATGTTTTTCAGCTTGTCTGCTCATTGTCCACGCTTCACATCCATATAAAGGTAAAGATTCTATGAAGCACTTCAAAACTCTTTTTCTCGTTTCAATTGATATCTTTTTATTGGTCAATAGAGGGTAGTGAAGTGATATGATCAGACTACTTCATAAACCAGTGTTCCATGTAAATGACATAATGATGATGATGATGATGATGATGATGATGATGATGATGATGATGATGATGGCTGATGATGATGGATGATGATGATGGATGATGATGATGGATGATGATGATCGATGATGAGTGATGGATGATGAGTGATAAGTGATGGATGATGAGTGATGGATGATGAGTGATGATGATGAGTGATGATGATGAGTGATGATGATGAGTGATGATGATGAGTGATGATGATGAGTGATGATGATGAGTGATCATGATGAGTGATGATGATGAGTGATGATGATGAGTGATGATGAGTGATGATGATGATGATGAGTGATGATGAATGATGATGATGATGATGATGATGATGAGTGATGATGATGATGATGATGAATGATGATTAGTGATGATGATGATGATGAGTGATGATGATGATGAGTGATGATGATGATGAGTGATGATGATGATGATGAGTGGTGATGATGTTGATGAGTGATGATGATGAGTGATGATGATGAGTGATGATGATGAGTGATGATGATGAGTGATGGCTGGTGACAGTAATGATAATGAGGGTGATTATTATGATGCAGATATAAATAATAATAATTTTGATGATGATGATTATGACGATGATGATGATGATGATGATGAGGATGAGGATGATGAGGGTGAGAATGATGAGGGTGAGGAGGAGGATGAGGAGGAGGATGAGGGAGGAGGATGATGATGAAGATGATGAGGATAATGATGATGATGATGCTGAGGATGATGTTGAGGATGATGATGAGCAGGATGATGATATTACAGGAACTTCAACACCAATTTCGTGATTAACATGATGATGATCATGACAGTTTTAATGATCACAGCGACGCCGGCACTATTAGGGACGTTCATTTGAAACCCGATCCAATGGCTTTATTGCAAACGCATGGAAGAAACATTAACAGGGGTGGTAGAATTAAACGAAGCATTCATTTTGAATGAATTATGCACCATGGGTTGGTCAGAAGAAGTCGCCGTAGGCATTCAGGCAAGCATCCCATTGCTTAGGTAGGCGGCGAATGCCGTCCGCAAAAAAAGATTGTGGTTGCTCACTGAACCAAGTGTTTACCGAGTTCTTTACGTCTGCATCTGTGTGAAATCGTTGCCCCTTGAGAGCTTTTTTAGAGGTCCGAACAAATAAAAATCACATGGTGACAGATCATGACTATAGGCTGGATGTTGCAGAATTTCCCACTTCTTTATTGCTAATACTTCCTGCACAACCTTTGCGACATGCAGACGTGCAACAAAATCACACCGCGAGAAAACATGTCGGGTCGTTTATTCTTGATGACATTTTGTTTTTTTGGTCTAGTGTTTGCAAGTAGTGGGTAGAGTTTATGTTGACACCAGATTCTTTAAAGTCGGCCAACAATAGCTCTTCATGGTAAAAAAAAAAATGCGCTCAGCGTAACCTTACCAGTAGAAATATGTAACTTGAATTTTTTGGCTTTTGGTGATCCAGCATGCTTCCATTGCATGCTCTCTTTTTTGCTGCTCGGCTCAAAGTGGTGACACCATGATTCATCGCCTGCCATTATGCGGAAGAGAAAAACATCACCCTCCACTCTGTAACGCAGTAAGTGGTTCAAACACCGTCCCATGAGCTCCTCTTTTTGGTCGTCGGTCAACATCCGTGGTACCCACTGTGAACACACCTTCCGATATTGCAGTTTCTTTGGAACGACCTTTTGAATTGTCCCAATTGACACATCAAATTCTTTCGCTAGCGAACGTATGCTTCGACAACGGTTCATTTGTACTGCTGCATCAATTTTTGCGATGGTTTTTTCTGTTGCAACAATATGCGCTTGACCCGGCCGTCGAAGATCTGTCGTGAACTGACGTCCTTTCCGAAACATTCGTGCCCAGTCTGTCACTGTTGTCTTCGACACACGTTTGTTACCGTACGCTGCCTGCATTCTTCTATGAATGTCCACAAACATCCTTCAAATGAAAGAAACTGAATCGCGGCTCTCTGGGCTTCTTTGGACGGATTTTGGATCAACCCGGCCATGTTCTCAACGATCAGAAACAGAACCTATGCATTATGGGACGATAAGCACGTGCTCTTCTATTCATTGGTCAGTACTTATCACATGACTATGACATGATCATGTTCAACGTATGCAATTACGCTCGGTGCAGCACGAACGGAGTTCAAATGAACGCCCCTTATACTAATAGAGAATAGTGACGTGAGATAGACTACTACTAAACCAGTCTTCGAAGTGAATTACATAATGATGACAGTGGTAATGATAACGAGACAATTATAACATAGGACAGTGGACTGAATTGATGAGATGTCTTCGACACCGATCATCAAACTGACGGATCTGATGATTAGTTTCCCTAGAAACCACTCTTCATTGACGTATTCGAGGTGGTACATCTTGATTGTGTACGCGATATGTAATTTTAAACAGAATCTAATTAAATGTTCACATGTGAATCTAAGTTAATTGCGATGCGGGTATTTTCTTTTTTGAGTAAAATTATAAAAAAACATTAAAATTTTTACCCGTCCGGAGCTGTTCTCATAAATTGTATGAACACGCTACACTGTGTCGGCCCTTGCTTGCAGCTCCTGTTTCACCTCAAGCAATTTTTTTCTTCTCATTACCTGAAGCACTTTTTTAAACTAATTTAAATATAACGTAAGAAAAACAGGTCCAACAAAATTAGAATGTCTGAAAAACGTCTGGCTATTATGTAAGTACCCGTTCTGTAGCTCTAGCGTTCTGTTTTAGCATTAGTAACATTCAAATGATGTTAATGTTGATTACGATAATACTAGGATTGTAGAGTGGCAGGATCAGACAACGACAGCACCAGTGGTCACAATGAATAACCTAGTGATTACGACGTTGATGATGATGGTCATGGTGATGATGATGATCTACACGACGATGATGAACATGACGACGATGATAATGGTCATGACGTCTGTGATAATGATCATGATGATGATGACGACGACGATGATGATGATGACGACGACGACGACGATGATGATTATGATGATGACGATTATAATTATGATGACGGCGATGACAACGATGATAATTATGATGATGGTGATGATTGTAATGACGAAGATGATGACGCCGATGATGATTTTGATGACGGTGAGGATTGGGATGACGACGATGATGATTATGATTACGACGATGATGATTATGATGACGGTGATGGCGATTATGATAATCGTTATTACGACGATAACGATGATGATGATGATGACGAAGAAGGACAGTGGACGGTACAATGACATGATAAGGCGAATCCAATTCCAATCTTAATATGACTAACATGATGATTATGACGTTGGAAGATGATGACGGCAGTGAAACCGATGATGATAACAAAGGACAGTGGAGAGACTTGAGGAGACGCCTTCAACACCAGTTACGAAACTCAGTTATAATGATGAATTGCTTAAACATCACCGGCATACGAGCGTACGCCACGAGATATGGCTTGGTTCTGTAGACGAGTAGTATTGAACAGAATCTAATGAAACGTTACATGTGAATCTAAGCTAATTGCCAAGCCAATATTGTCTGTTGAGTAAAATTATTAAAACAAAGTAGCTGTTTTTGTTGGCCAAAGAAGTTCCTATAAATTGTCTTCTTCCACTTATGTCTTTAAGCGTCGTGGGGAGAGTTAATTAAAGTTCCAACGCCTGCGACTAGCCACTTTCCTCCAGTTTCCCGCGTGATTCATGAACAGTATGTTTCTAGGATCAAGTAAATCCCCCCCCCCCCCCCGGTTTGCTAGACCTGTCACTGGTTCATATTTGCTACTACAGTAAAACTTCGATTAATCATCATTCGTTTAACCGTCAATTTATGTTATCCGTCATCATCTTAAAAAGAAAAAAGCTTGAATATCAACACAAGGATGCTATTTTCAGTGTCGCCACTGCCTGGGCTGACCTTAGTGTTTAACCTAAAGAATGAGTGGAATAAACTCTTGCATGAACCTTTTGACGAAACTGAAAGAACTGAGACTGCTAGTGTTAACGAAATTATGAAACTGTGCAACAATGTAGGACTAAACACTGAAAACGTTACGCCAGAACAAGTAACATATTGGTTGGAATCTGAGGATTGGGGCTTTGAAAATGTGAACGATGACGAAATTGTTTCTAGTGTGACTACCATTGAATAAGAAGAAACCAAAAACCTACAACTAGCCACTCAGGGGCAGAAACAATGTTATCAAAGTGCATCGACTGGTTTGAAATGCAAGAGGAGGAAAATGCAACACAGATTCTACTTCTGCGTAAGATACGGAACATCGCAGCGCAGAAAGCTCGAGCCTCAAAGACGACAGATTATTTTAAAGTAACGTAGGTTTATAATATCTCAATACATTACTGTACATTACTACTCTTATATCGAAGTTTATATTGATTGTTTTGAAAATTAAATACAATGTATGTATTATTCATTTTGAAAGGATGTTATTTTCATTTTCGTCCCAAGCCTGCAGTGAAATCACGCTGCTGTACATACTTATTAAGACAGTGGTTCTCAACCTTTTTTTGGCCCGTGCCCCCCTTCACCATATCTTCAGAACGTCATTCCCCCCCCCCCCTTTCGTATTTCCTACCTAACAATTTGGCCCGTGCCCCCCTACACCATATTTTCAGAACGTCATTCCCCCCCCCCCTTCGTATTTCCTATCGAAACACCCCCCCCCCCCCACCGCCTCTACACGGTATACATAATAATGGAAGCTAAATTTAATAGCACATACTAAAACAAGTCTAGATGTCCACATAAAACGTGATTTATGGGTCTACTTACTTTATAAAATTAATTTTAGAAGGATGAGAGTTACAGAACCGTAAAGTATGAAGGAAAAAATAATATTAAGTAATCGGTTCTTGTATTAACGCGATCTTGAAATAATCTTAATTCCCCCCCCCCCCCCTCCTGGAAACCCTAAAATTCCCCCCTGGTGGGGGGGGGGGGGAATTCCCTCACCACTGTATTAAGAGATTTCCGTTATTCGTCTATTCCGCCACATCACTGGTGAAGGTTAATTGACGTTGCAGTATACCACAATGTCACACATACGGACTAATACCCTATATGTCGGCCGTTACTTGCAGCTCTTGTTTCACAAAAAGCGACGTCTTATTCTCATTACCTGGAATACAAAATTAGAATCTCTGAAAAATATCTGGTGATCTTTATGTAACACAACTGTTACTCTAGCGTTCTGGTTTAGCATTCGTAACTGGTGTAGCATTCGTAACATTTAGGTTTCAAAGGAGACACAAAGAAATGTCAAAGGGCTGGAAAACGGCAATATAATGGCAAACATCCTGGTTAAGATGGAATGTATATAGTGCAGCTGATCGCTTTCAAGGGATGGAGATTTTCATCTGTGGTGTGACAATGGTGGGGCTGGGGTCATAATGTCACCAACTAATACATCATGCAGTTTAGAAATACTGCACATTGCATCATTTACAAGGTTATAGCACATCATATTCACATTAATTCAAGATTATAGCAGATCATATCAGATTCACTATTATAACATATATTAGATTCAACATTATAACATATACCATATTCAAGATTATAACATTTAACAGATTCTTCTTCTTCTTCTTCTTCTTCTTCTTCTTCTTCTTCTTCTTCTTCTTCTTCTTCTTCTTCTTCTTCTTCTTCTTCTTCTTCTGCGTTCATCCGGAGTTATTTTTTTCCCGGACTTGATTGCGCTGTGCTTGTTTACAGCAGAGCTGCGTTCTTGCGCCGTTAGGCCGACACATCCGACTTCTGCGGGCATTTGTTTACCGGGTTAACTTTCCCGGGGATTTATCAGATTCAAGATTATAACATAACCTATCAGATTCTAGATTATAACATATCCTATCAGATCCAATGATGATTGTGGAAATGTGGCTTCTGAGGAAAATGCAAAGAATACCAAGGACAGACAGAAAAACCAATAACCAGGTCCTATAAGAAACAAATGAAAATCGTAAACTGATTAGAGAAATTAGATGTATACAGTCAAACTTTTTGTGTGTGGTCACATTATGAGAAGAAATAAATATAAATTGGAGAATTTGGTTACAACAGGAAAGATCGAGGGTAACAGATAAGAAGAAGGCAGAGAAGTAAATAACTCGATGGCTTGGCCACGTTGTATGGCCGAGACAAGAACATTGACAGACCCACGACTCTGGTGATCGAGTGAAATGGCTAATCATGACCGCCCACGCTTATCGGCATGGCACACGGTGGATTAGATTCAAGATTATAACATACATCATATTCAAGATTATAACATATCATCATATTCAAGATTATAACATACTTTATATTCAAGATGATAACATATCAGATTCAGCATTATAACGTAACATATATTAAATTCAGTATTATAACATCAGATTCACGATATCGTTTGAAATTCAATATAACATATAAGGTTCAAGATAACATGTTACTCCAGATTTAAGATTATAGCGGCCATCACACATTCAAGATTATGTAACACGTTACATTCGAGATTATATAACATGTAACATGTTAAATTCAACATTATATAACACATTAAATATTAAAAACATCACGTTACATTCAAAATGTTATAACACATCACGTCACATTCAAGATGTTATAATAAATCACGTTTTCAAGATTATAACAAATCATATTATATTAAAGATTATGTAACACACCATGTCACATTCAAGATTATATAAGACGTCACTTGACGTTCAAGATTAACACGTGACGGTCCATTTAAGATCAACACGTCACGGCTCGTTGAAGATTAACACGTCACGGCACATTGAAGTTTAAAACGTCACGGCATATTAAAGATTAACACTTCACGGCTCCTTCAAGACTAACACGTCAAGTCACATTAACGATTATCACGTCACTGCACATTGAAGATGAACACATCACGGCACATTCAAGATTAACACATCAGAGCTCATTCAAGAAGTAACTTGAGAGTAATGTAAGAGCTCTCGCCTTCTCGCACATTCCTCTTGAACTGACATATTTTCATTCATCACCTGGCTCTAGGGTCCACCTGACTCTAGGGTCCACCTGATTCCAGGGCCCACCTGATTCCAGGGTTCACCTCGCTCTGTGGTCCACGTGACGCTGGGTCCACCTCGCTTTGTGGTCACGTTAATTATAGCCCACCTCAACTTTTACTCACCCATACTATAATTCCCCTCTAGTACTGACGTCAAAATCAGACTATAATCTATTCCATACGTGAAACACATACACACACACGCACACGCACACGCACATGGCTTCTCTATAGCCGACCTCACCTTTTCTATTGCATACCCCACCTTGGCTATTTCACCCTATCAGGTTATATAATCTCGCCCACACCTGAACACACACACACACTGCCACAAATGGCCTGTCTATATTATTCTTATGCCACGTGTGTTGTCTCGTCTTCCGTCCACCCGCCCTATTTCAATCAAACCAATCAGACATATCGATCCAAAACTGTATTCCCACCCATATATTTTGCTGCATCAAATCCACTTTCCCGTTCAACTGCTCATGCGAATTAGGATTCCGGAACACAACCTTCGCTTCGCCATTATTACATTGGCTAGAAATTCCCTGCAAGAAGTCAATTTAACTAAGTTTTAGGGCAATCAAAAGTGAAATTGTGTGAAGACAAGATCGAAATGGAGTTATGGCTTTAAAAGCCATCAGCAAAATTGGTTGAAATTGGCGGGAAAACTACCCGCCGTCGCATTTTAATCGGACTAAATACGGTTCACCCTGTTTCGAAATGCGAGACAGAAACCTAGGGGAGAATTCTTACACCGTATGCACGTCGTGTTCGCAAAACGCACAGGCGTTGCGGTTTTGTCTCGTTGCGTGGTGCGATTTTTGACTTCGTGAACGTCTGTTAGTTCAAATGATGTCGTCTAAGGATGTATGTCAGTAATTGGTGAGCAGCGGTGAGCGTTTTCTCTGCGTAAACTGGAAGGTAAATAACATTTGTATATACTGTGATCTTGTTTGATTGTTTTGTCATATCGTTGTGAGGACACGAACGCGTTTTTATTTTCTTCAGACAGCAGGTACTTAAACTGTCTCTGTACCAGTAGTTATTACTTAACAGTCGTTAATGTTTGGGTTAATATGAATTAAAATCATTAACTCTATGGAACAGTGTTATAGTAACAGCAGATTGAGTGGGGTAAGTTAACAACTTCATGGGAGAGGAGTTAGGGAACAATTGTATTGGAGAGAATTAGGGGAACTGTATTTGAGAGAGTTAGGGGAACAACTGCATGGGAGAGAAGGTTAAAACTTATTGGGAGAGAAGGTTACAACTGCATAGGAGAGACGTTTAGAAAAACACTTAGTGCAACGTCTAAACGTATGCTAAGTTGATGTCACAATAACTGTCGTTTGCCAAGACGTCAAGATGCCAATAACATTTCTGTATCTTTCTTCTTAGAGATCGCCATAATTTTTCTACTTAAATTTAACTTACACCTAATTGCTCACGATTCACAATAACCCCATCCAACAAATGCTGCAGAGCCTGCTCACTGGCTGCAGTCACTACTGTACCATCTGTATATCTTATTTAGTTAATGATACGTACTCCGGTGGTGATTTCTCTTACATTTTATTAATTTCTCGCGTGTTTTAGGTGGAAATGGGCTGGAGACATTACACATCCCTGTTGCGAGTCTCTTGATTCAATGTTATCGACCTATTTCATTGTTTATGGCAACTTGTATGCGATATCCTTTTTTTTAACAAGTCTGTTTTCCCCATCAGTTTATACATTTGCAAGTATATGTATCATTACATGCGCTACAATAAGGAAATCCTGTGTGTAATAACTAAATCAAAGATGTATATTATTGTTTACTTCTATCGAACGTTCTCTGAATGTTCTCAGCAACCACCAGCATTTGTTTTAACGCTGCCTTCTACAAACCAACATTGTTCTTCCCTATTTCTAGTTTTCTCTTTGCATGATGTTGGCCTTTCCAGTGAATTTGGAAATCTACATCTTTTATCATGTCAATGTCTTATTCCATCGAAAGTCTTAAGCGATCAAGGCTACATAATTTAAGGTCCTTATGTAATATTCAGAGAGACATTTCATTGTTGAAGAATGTGCTAAAGAGAACAATTGCAGCAAAACAAGCAAGAAGATAACGGTACATGTGATTCAGAGATGGACTCAAGTACCTTGTATGACTGTACCGCGAAGACGTGGTATACAGGATTTTGGAGACTAAAGTTATTATGTGTCGACGACATCACAGCACATTTGGGCATTCCCATGCGTGCTCAGCCGTCCCAAAGTGTCTGCTCACTGTTCCCATGGGTTTTGTTATGGTATCTCCTTTCTCCCTCGAAGGCGGTATTGGCGTTCTTGGCCAGGCTTTACTCCAAGTTCATGTAATCGGACTAGCGTCAGTGTTGGCCAACCGAGTCCGTACTGCATTGATTATATCAGCCCTGTCCATACTTAATCTCGTGTGTGTTGGTGCATTATTTACCAGCTGGTCTGCACGTTATGGTACACCTTCAATGAGAATGATGCACTTTATGAAGATGCTGATTATATTATTTAGTATACCACATGGGAGAGGAGAAGTTAAGGTAACAACTGCACAGTAGAGAAGTTGAGAAAAGCATACAACACTATGCGCAACCACTAAACGTATGGTATGTTGATGTTACAGAATGAATTAATATAAAGCTCTCATATAAAGTTTTCCTATAAAGGGTTAAGAGGTTACGGACGCAGTTCGTAATCCTGCATACTGCGATCGAAACACAGCTGCGGGTGATGTGGCAGCAGAACGTTTTGCGTTGTTGTTGTTGTTTATTTTTCGATATTGTATAGGTGCCGGTAGTTCAGAAAGCAATGGCAAACTACTGAACGTAAACTTGCCAAGAAATTATTAACAGCATAAAAATGATAGGGTTGACTGCGACGCCCTGTACAAGGATATGCAACTAACTTTTATTTTAAATAAAAGGGTTGATGAAAGTTTCAAAACTATACATTGATTGATGAACCATCTGAATGTTGTAACTCTTACGTCCTGCCCACTGCATCTGTTTCATTAAGTTGGAGTAGTCTATTCTCGGATCCGGTACCGAACTATCATCTCGACCAGGACTGTACTCCAAATCTGTCCCTCCCCTCTCCAACCTCAGATACCATAGAGATGTGCAGTACCGGTACTGAAACTTCACATCTGCAGGAAAAAAACATTGTGCAACCAAGTCATGATCCTGCACAGCTGGTACTGGAATTAAGCCTATGTCGATCATATTTCATCGGCTACTAGTGTAGTAGCAAGGGGTCTGTGCTAATGTCATGAGCGAGTTGGACGAGGGTTTGATGCTTGTGTTCGTCGTCCGCTAATAGAGGAAATGACAGGCCACTTATTACTCTTGCAGTATCTGGGAATCACATTTGACAGGAGTCTGTCCTTAAAGGACCATATGGAGACGGTCGTGACAAGGTCTCAAAAGGGACTCAATGCACTTACAACTATGGCTGCAATAGACACAGAGCAGAGAATGCTCTTCACACTATACCAGCACTTGATCCTCTCAGTGATTGATTATGGACTAGGACTGCTCACTGTATCAAAGAGTCAGCTGGTGAAATTAGAGCGCATACAGAACGAAGCTATGCAGGTCATTCTGGGATGCACCAGAGACACCCCAGTAGTGTGCATGCGTTACATCCTTGGTCTGCCGACTGTTGCTGGTAGACACAACGTGATGCAGGCGAAGGCATACCTCAGAGTAGCTGCAGACACAGATCACCCGTTGCATGAGGCGCTGGACGCAGTTAAGGGTCAGCGACTGATAAGAGGGAAATCATGGATAGCTCAGGCGGAGGATACGATCAGACAGGTGTGCATCGTGGAGAACATTAGGCGAGGAGAGGAGTGGGTCCGAGTGCCAGCGGGGCAGTCATACTTGTGCAGAGTTATAATCATATTGAGCCGGGAGTGCAGGTAGTGGCCAGCAGGGGCGACGGAAGTGGAAATCCAGCAACTAATTCAGGATAATGCTCGCCCGGGTGATCTCATTATCTACACAGATGGTTCGGTGTTGAGAGATAGGAGAAGTGCCTGGGGATTCTTAGCAAAAGCTAATGGTCGACGTTTGGTGCAGGAGAGCCTGGCGTATGATACCACAACATCTAGCTTAAGAATGGAGGTGGAGGCGGTCAGTGCAGCTTTCCGCTGGATGGAGAACACGATACATACACACATCGTGATTGTTTCTGACTCAGAAAGCATGCTGAGTAGGGTGAGGACAGGCAGGCTTCGTGCAGAGTGGCTTGCCTCGCTTCGGAGGTCACGGCTTTTCTCCGGTGTGCTTAGCGCCGAACGTTGGGCGGCGCTTACCAAACCCGACACCCCACATTGTGCCAACGGCTTCGGGCGGAAGAGCGCAATTGGGAGGGTACAAGCCTTACCCTGGTGCGAGGAAATGCAAGCTAAAGACAAAATTGTCATGGCAGGGCAGACCAGGCCCTAAGCCTTGGTTGGCGACTGGTCTAGGATCGAAGCTCCGACAGGCGGACAGTTAGAGCATTGCTTTGCTGATCCGGCAGCTTCTGCAGCTTGTCTTGTTCCAGATGTAGGGGTGTTACCTTTCCTCTGGAGTGAACTAGGCAGGCCGAGAGAGGGATCATGCTGCATGGGCAACACATGATCTCTATATTTTAGCCCAGGCTTTGTGCTATGGAGAGGCAATAACTCCATCCCTGGTCTTAACTGGTCTCGGAATCAAAGCGAGAGGCAACTGTTACGGGTTATAAGTCCTTGTCAGTTGGCGTAGACATGGGGCGCCACGCGTTGCCTCTGACGGTGGGAGACACCTATAGGTGTCACTGATCAGCTACCGCCCGCCTCAAGCTGGGCAGCCCCCAGCCAATTGGGTGCTGATCCGCCACAGCCTGCCTGCTTCAATGGGTGCTTGGGGCTAGGACAAAATCTGAATCGCAGGCTGTAAAACCAATGCACCAGGTACAAACAAAAATATAAATATAAACCTCAAGCTACGGCTTGCAACCTGGAACGTGAGAACCATGTGTCCAGGATTTTCCACAGACTTGACCAATATTGACGATGTGAGAAAAACGGCTGTGATTGATGCCGAACTCAATCGTCTTAACATTGATATTGCTGGCCTGCAGGAGACTCGCCTCGCTGAGGAAGGGTCACTCAGGGAAAACAACTACACCTTTTTCTGGAAGGGTAAAGGGCAGGCAGAAAAAAGGCAACACGGTGTGGGCTTTGCAGTGAAGAATTCGCTACTGGGAATGATTGAAATTCCAGCAGGAGGAAATGAAAGACTATTATCCCTGCGCTTGGCAACCTCTTGTGGGTTTGCCACCATTATTACTGCATATGCACCGACACTCGATTCCTCTGATGATGTGAAGGATTTGTTCTATGAGGAGTTAGACTCTGTGATCAAGGCAGTTCCAAAATCCGACTACATTTATATGCTCGGTGATTTCAATGCTCGTGTGGGCAAGGACTCGAGTTCATGGCCAGTGTGCCTTGGAAAATACAACATCGGTCGCATGAATGAAAATGGGCAAAGGCTGCTGGAGCATTGCACCAGTAATGACCTATGTATTACAAACTCTTTTTTTAAAACAAAAGAGATGCATAAGGTCACATGGAAACATCCAAGATCCGGCCATTGGCACCAGCTGGACTTCATCATCACACGGAGACAACATCTGAACCATATATCATTGACTCGTAGTTACCACAGTGCTGACTGTGATACGGATCATTCTTTGGTTGTTGCAAGGGTTAGACTGAGACCAAAGAGAATCTACACAGCTAAACACAAATCTAGCCCCAGGATTAATATTATTAACACTCATGATCCTGAAAAGTGCTTTCAGTTTCAACAGCAACTTGAAGACGCTTTCACTGATACACCAGAAAATTGTACAGTAAATGATAAATGGAATAAACTTAAGGAAACTCTTTGTAAAACTGCCGTAAAGGTTTACGGCACTGTGGATCATAAGAGGCAGGACTGGTTTGCGGCCAACAGCGAGACTCTGCAGCCCTTGATTGATAAGAAGAAGAAAGCTCTCTTAAGAAACAAGGAAAGACCAACGCGTAACACTCTGAGTGAGCTAAGGCAAGCTAGGAAGGATGTGCAAAAGGCTGCCAGGCAGTGTGCAAATGATTATTGGATCAAGTTATGTGAGTCCATTCAAATCGCAAGTGATAAGGGAGACATAAGAAGCATGTATGAAGGAATAAAGAAAGCCTGTGGTCCAGTGATCAAAAGAAGTGCACCATTGAAAACCTTGACTGGAGAAGTCATCACTGATAAGAAACAGCAGATGGACAGATGGGTAGAGCACTATTTGGAGCTTTACTCAAGTGAGACCAAACTAGCGGATAATGCCCTCAACGCCATAGAGGCTCTACCAACTCTTGACCACCTGGACACACTTCCCACCATAACAGAAGTTAAGTGTGCTATAAATGAACTTGCATCTGGCAAGGCTCCAGGTAAGGATGGGATTCCAATAGAGGTTATCAGGAGTGGGCAAGACACACTCACTATACAGATCCACCAGCTAATAGAGCTATGCTGGCGTGAAGGACAAGTCCCACAGGATTTCAAAGATTCAAGCATCATAACACTGTACAAGAACAAGGGCGATCGGAGCGACTGCAACAACTATAGGGGTATCTCACTTCTGTGTATTGTTGGAAAAGTATTTGCCAGAATTGTTCTGCGCAGACTTCAAGTCCTAGGAGATCAAGTCTACCCCGAATCACAGTGTGGCTTTCGACAGAACCGGTCTACCACTGATATGATATTCTCATTGCGACAAATGCAAGAAAAATGCCGTGAACAGAATCAACCACTGTTTATTGCCTTCATCGACCTCACAAAGGCATTTGATTTGGTCAGTCGTGAGGGTCTGTTCAAAGCACTAAAGAAGATTGGCTGCCCACCAACTCTTCTGTCCATTGTGGAATCGTTCCACACAGGCATGAAGGGTATAATCAAGTTTGATGGTGCAACTTCTGAAGAATTTGAAATCAAGAGTGGAGTTAAGCAAGGTTGTGTACTAGCTCCCACCCTCTTTGGAATATACTTTTCACTTCTACTGAAATATGCATTTCGTGATCAGGATGGTGGTATATACATTCACTCACGCTCAGATGGCGGCCTCTACAATGCTCAGAGATTGAAGGCTAAGACCAAAATTAGGAGGGTACTGATCAGAGAGTTGCTTTTTGCAGATGATGCTGCAGTTACGACCCACTCTGAGGAAGAATTGCAATGTCTACTATCTGCATTCTCCAATGCTTGTTCTGAATTTGGTTTAACAATTAGCAAAAAGAAGACACAGATTATGTCACAAGGTGCACATGGGGTACCATCAATCTTTATTGACGACACCGAACTAGAGATAGTAGACCATTTTACATATCTAGGATCGGTGGTAAATAGCAAATTATCCCTAGATCAGGAAATCAACATCCGGATTGGTAAGGCAGCAACAACAATGAACAGGTTAAGAAAAAGAGTCTGGGAGAACAGGAAGCTTACTGCCAAAACAAAAGTCCTTGTCTATCAAGCCTGTGTCCTTAGTACTCTTCTCTATGGCAGTGAAACCTGGACAACTTACTCACACCAAGAGAACAATTTAAACAGCTTTCATATGCGGTGTCTGCGAAGAATTCTTGGTATTAAGTGGCAAGACAAAATCACAAATACTGAAGTATTGGAAAGATCAGGTTGTGTGACAGTTTATTCCATGCTCAGTCTTCGTAGACTTAGATGGATAGGACATCTTAGGCGGATGGATGATGGTAGAATACCAAAGGATATCTTTTTTGGTGAATTACAGATGGGTAAGAGATCTCAGGGTCGGCCTCTACTACGATACAAAGATGTGTGTAAGCGGGACATGATTGATACAGGCATTGATAATGCACATTGGGAGCAAGTCGCCGCTGAACGTGTTGCATGGAGGGCAAATATCAGAAATGGAATAAAGTCAAAGGAGAAAATTATTGCAGAAAAGTCACACACCAAGCGTTTGAGACGTAAGATGGTGCATGATGGTGGAAATGACCACGTGTTCACATGCACCCACTGTGAACGAACATTTACAGCGCAAATTGGCCTTATCAGTCACACTCGCTACCGCCATAGTTAAAAGTTATGCCTTTTTAAAGCACAAACTATCGTCTGTCAAGACGGCAAGGTGCCAATGTGTGGGGAATGAACAGGCGGACAGATTGGCTGGCTCTGCAAAACTTGGTGGAGTATTGATGCATGACAAGGCAGACGTGGTTGCGGCCTGGTGGGAGCAAGTTTACATCTCGGAGGAGCAAATGGATCACCATAGTCTGGCAAGAATGAGGCAGTGAGGAGTGACAAGGGGATCTGGCCGACGCTCGACGTTCAGAGGAAAGGCGAGACGGACATATAATCAGATTGCTACTGGAACTATTGGTGTTGGAACTCTTCGTTGGCTGCTAAGGATTGGGACGGAGCGTTTATGGGAATGCCCCGAATGCTGTGATGTCGGTTCCTAAATCAATCAATCATTCAATCCTCTTGCATTCAGGCATATACCATGTGATGGTCCAATCACATAACAAATCATAGTAGGTCCCTGCTTCCGGGCCTGTTATTTCCTTGACGAGTTTTAGTTATGTAACTACGGTCTCCAACCCGACGGATATTTCCTTGACAAGTTTTAGTTATGTAACTACGGTCTCCAACCCGACGGATATTTCCTTGACGAGTTTTATTTATGTAATTGTGGTCTCTAAACCGACGGATATTTACTCGACGAGTTTTAGTTATGTAACTGAGGTCTCCAACCCGACGGATATTTTCTTGATGAGTTTAAATTATGTAACTGTGCTCTCCAAACCGACGGATATTTCCTTGACGAGTTTTAGTTATGTAACTGTGGTCTCCAAACCGATGGATAGTTCCTTGATGAGTTTTAGTTATGTAACTGAGGTCTCCAACCCGACGGATATTTCCTTGACGAATTTTAGTTATGTAACTGTTGTCTCCAAACTGACGGAAATTTCCTTGACGAGTTTTAATTATGTAACTGAGGTCTCCAACCCGACGGATATTTCCTTGACGAGTTTTAGTTATGTAACTGATGTCTCCAACCCGACGGATATTTCCTTGACGAGTTTTAGTTATGTAACTGATGTCTCCAACCCGACGGATATTTCCTTGACGAGTTTTAGTTATGTAACTACGGTCTCCAAAACGACGGATATTTCCTTGATGAATTTTAGTTATGTAACAGGTCTCCAACCCGACGGATATTTCCTTGACGAGTTTTAGTTATGTAGCTGTTGTCTCCAACCCGACGGATATTTCCTTGACGAGTTTTAGCTATGTAACTGTGGTCTCCAACCCAACCCCCAGAGGATGGAAACCGCACATACAATCAACATAGCCTATACCAGGGGGGGGGGGGGGGGGGTTAAAGGTTGCAGATTCTCCCGGTTTGCCGTACAGTGACGTGTTTACTGAGCTTGCGTCTGTTTTTCTAAGTAGGTGTGGGGAAGAAAGTGGAGATTAGTGACGTCCCCCAATTAATTTAAATAATTTCAGGGAAAGTAATCTGCCAAAACAGTGAATGCAAAGTCCAGAATTAGTAGAAAGAAAGATGCATACACTTCCATCGTCAACATGCACAAAGCCCTGGATTAGTAAACAGAAAGTTGCATACACTTGCATCGTCAGCATGTACAAAGTCAAGGATTAGTAAACAGAAAGTTGCATACACTTGCATCGTCAACATGCACAAAGGCCAGGATTAGTAGACAGAAAGTTGCCCACACTTGCATCGTCAACATGCACAAAGGCCAGGATTAGTAGACAGAAAGTTGCACACACTTACATCGTCAACATGCACAAAGGCCAGGATTAGTAAACAGAAAGTTGCACACACTTGCATCGTCAACATGCACAAAGGCCAGGATTAGTAGACAGAAAGTTGCCCACACTTGCATCGTCAACATGCACAAAGGCCAGGATTAGTAGACAGAAAGTTGCACACACTTACATCGTCAACATGCACAAAGGCCAGGATTAGTAGACAGAAAGTTGCACACACTTACATCGTCAACATGCTCAAAGGCCAGGATTAGTAGACAGAAAGTTGCACACACTTACATCGTCAACATGCACAAAGTCAAGGATTAGTAGCCAGAAAGTTGCACACACTTGCATAGTGAACATGCACACATGTTATTTCTTTGGGGGCGTTTACGACAGTGCAGCTCACCGTAATAAATTCTTCAAGCGTACAGTGATGGTAAACTGTGATGTTATATAACCCCTGCGACGCTCAGCATACAACATGATTATAATGAAAATTGGCATAGCTTAAAAATACACAAGAAAACTATGCTTATGTAAAATACGAAACTTGTGTAAATACGCAGTACCGCTTCCTGAACAAAACATAAACACAAATGAACAGCGTCAGAAATAACATGAAAGAAATATGCTTGGATGTGATGGCAATAATATATCAAAGGCGTTATCGGCGTCTTAGCAGGCGGGCACACAGATGTTTGATAATACATGCCACGAACCTGTTCACTTGACTGCTCATACACAAACGTTCGGATACAAATGCTGGCAGAAGTAAACAATGATATCGAAAGTTACCCACGTAACTGATACAGCTTGTATATACATGAAATACGCCGTGTTTGGCGGTACTAGGTGAGCAGGAGAAACCAAGGTATAACATTATGCAAGAGGATGAATTAAAACACATACGAAAGGCACATCATGGAAACCATTTTTTAAAAATTAGTTGCATATCGTTTTACAGGACATCGCAGTCTGTCCCAGCAATTCTTTTTTTTTTCTTTTTGGCAGACAGGCAAAATGAAAAATTGACTAGTTGGTATATTGACGGACGCCACGATAGTTGCAGATCCTTATAAAGCGGCTGCGTTGTCACTCCTTTCGAATATAATCATGTCAATTTATCACCAGTAGCAAAGGTCTATTGTTTGCTTTGCTCGCTTTGAACTCAAACGCAGTCCGTGACGGGTTAATACTTTTAGTGCACTGATTTCTGCCTGTGGATTACCTTTCCTTATTATAATATGTGTCCCTCACCATCAGGCGAACAAACTCCGACTTCTGAGGTACTTGTAATTTACGTACCCAAGTAAAGGAAGAGTAGTCAACATTTTATCCAAACTAACTGGTGAAGGGGTTGGGTTAACTCCGCATCAGCACACTGGATATTTTAAGAACGAGACCTGTTATCCATTCGGCCATGCTGACCTCGTCAAAGGTATATGGAAACAACAATATTGTTAGTACAGTGAAAGTAAAGGTGTATGGAAACAAAAATATGATTATTATAGTGAAAATGAAGGTGTATGGAAACAACAATATGGATATTATAGTGCAAGTAAAGATGTATGGAAACAACAATATGGCTATTATAGTGAAAGTACAAATATCTATTTAAATATGATTATTATAGTGAAACTGAAGCTGTATGGAAATAAAAATATGGTTATTATAGTGAAAGTAAAGGTGTATGGAAACAACAATATGATTATTATAGTGAAAGTAAAGGTGTATGGAAACAACAATATGATTATTATAGTGAAAGTAAAGGTGTATGGAAACACAAATATGATTATTATAGTGACCGTAAAGGTGTATGAAAACAACAATACGATTATTATATTGAAAGTAAAGGTGTATGAAAACAACCATATGGTTATTATAATGACAGTAAAGGTATATGAAAACAACAATATGATTATTATAGTGAAAGTAAAGAACCCTTTGCACGTCGCGGGGGTGTATAAGGCCATATCGTGTTAGCCCCATATGTGTATATTCCAGTCGGCACTCATTGTGTGGTTAATGTAACACTGGCCTCATTTCTTCATAGAATATGTATCTACTTTAGGCTAGGACGATTTGGGGACGCAGCCTCGACGGGAATTCAAACACACGACCGTCGCGCCAGCAGGCACTCGATAGTTATTGTGATGATTGTACAGGGTGTAGTTTTGATGACTGTGCAGTGTTTAAAAAATATTGTCGGTCCAAGTTTTGCATTCACTCTCTGTAAAGTTCACGCACCATAATAGGTAAATAGAAAACTTGGACCAATATTTTCAAACACTGCATTCATTGGCACCTTTCCGTCTTGACAGACGACAGTTTGGTATATTGTGCTTCAGAAAGGCATAATAACTACAACCCATGGCGGTGGCGAATGTGACTGGTAAGGTCAATTCGCACTGTAAATGTTTGTCCACAGTGGATGCATGTGAACAAATGGTCATTTCCACCATCATGCACCATCTTACGTCTCACACGCTCGGTGTGTGACTTATCTGCAATAATGTTATCCTTTGTCTTTATTCCATTTATGATATTTCCCCTCCATTTCCCCAACACGTTCAGCTGTGACTTGCTCCCAATGTGCATTATCAATGCTTGTATCAATCATGTCCCGCTTACAAACATCTTTGTATCGTAGTAGAGGCCGACACTGAGATCTCTTACCCATCTGTAATTCACCAAAAACGATGTCCTTTGGTATTCTTCCATCCTCCTAACGTGTTCTATCCATCTAAGTCTACGAAGACTGAGCATGGAATATACCGTCACACAACCTGATCTTTCCAATATTTCAGTATTTGTGATTTTGTCTTGCCACTTAATACTAAGTATTCTTCACAGACACCGCATATGAAAGCTGTTTACATGTGTCTCTTGGTGTGAGTAAGTTGTCCAGGCCTCACTGCCATAAAGAAGAGTACTAAGGACACAGACTTGATAGACAATGACTTTTGTTTTGGCAGTAAGCTTCCTGTTCTCCCAGACTCTTTTTATTAACCTGTTCATTGTTGTTGCTGCCTTACCAATCCTGATGTTTGGTTTTTTTTCCCCGATCTAGGGATAATTTGCTATTTACCTCTGATCATAGATATGTAAAATGGTCTACTATCTCTAGTTCGGCGTCGTCGATAAAGATTGATGGTACCCCATGTGCACCTTGTGACATAATCTGTGCCTTCATTTTGCTAATTCTTAAACCACATTCAGAACAAGCATTGGAGAATGCAGTTAGTAGACATTGTAATTCTTCCTCAGAGTGGGTCGTAGTTGCAGCATCATCTGCAAAAAGCAACTTTCTGATCAGTACCCTCCTAATTTTGGTCTTCGCCTTCAATCTCTGAGCATTGTAGAGGCCGTCATCTGAGCGTGAGTGAATTTATATACCACCATCCTGGTCACGAAACTCTTCTGAAGTTGCACCATCAAACTTGATTATGCCCTTCGTGCCTGTGTGGAACGATTTCACAATGGACAGAAGAGTTGGTGGGCAGCCAATCTTCTTTGGTGCCTTGAACAGACCCTCATGACTGACCGAATCAAATGCCTTTGTGAGGTCGATGAAGGCAATAAACAGTGGTGATTCTGTTCACGGCATTTTTCTTGCATTTGTCGCAATGTGAATATCATATCAATGGTAGACCGGTTCTGTCGAAAGCCACACTGTGATTCGGGGTAGTCTTGATCTCCTAGGACTTGAAGTCTGCGCATAACAATTCAGGCAAACACTTTTCCAACAATACACAGAAGTGAGATACCCCTATAGTTGTTGCAGTCGCTCCGATCGCCCTTGTTCTTGTACAGTGTTATGATGCTTGAATCTTTGAAATCCTGTGGGACTTGTCCTTCTCGCCAGCATAGCTCTATTAGTTGATGGATCTGTAGAGTCGAACACTGCACAGTCATTAATAATACACCCTATATATTAATTGTTTCAATCTGTTTCGCGGCCAATGGAGACCTAAGGAAATAACATGGAAAAACTCCAAGCCATTACTCGTAGACAAGCTAAATATACAGCTGACCACTGATGCTTTGTGGTAGTGAACACGTTTCACTATTCTCTGACACACCAAGTCCTGGGTGTGAAATCTGTCGTAGACGATTTGGAAGCAGACCGCCTTGCGTTGATTTCGATGGTATGAGCATTTGTCGTTCAGAAATCAATTGCAAACTCCTGATCGTCAAAATTACCTAGTAAATTACAAACAGCCAAAAATGATGGGGTTGATTGTGACATCTTGTATATGACATGCAAGCTTAAAATATACAGTGGCAGCGGCCACTGGTGTTTGCAGATATGACATGCAAGCTTAAAATATACAGTGGCAGCGGCCACTGGTGTTTGCAGATTTTGTGTATGCTCTGGCCAAATAATAACAAAAAATAATAAAATTATTACGGATGATAGTAGTGCTGCTATTTATATTAATACTAACGATAACGACGGGGACCATATAATAAGGGCATTGATATTAAATCATCATTTTCATCCAAAAATGTATGCTTCCCAGCATCCCCTTATCTGTTTCCATCTCTAATACTGCATCCCCGGGAGTGTTACATAAGGCGAGTTTTAAAATACTCTCTTTGTCGGAAATTTCACCACGTCCATGGTCGTATACAAACTCCGTGTTTCGGATTTTCATTTTAACCTAATCAGCACCGACGATCTTTCAAAAGATTCTTTCTGTGTCCTTTATGTGTCCTTTTATTTAACAGAGTATTCATTTCATGTCCACAGAAGCAGAATTCTTCGAACTTTTCAGACCGAAAGAAAATAACATATTGTGGCATTCTTGGGTTATGTACATTAATGTTATGATCATTATGAAGTTTTGTTGTTGACATAATCACGGCGTTAGTGATTTTGGTATAATAACGGATTATTTTTTGTAGTATGAAAAACGAAAATATTTTGATTTACTACTTAGATTGTTACACAAGTGAAGGTCCTCAAAGACATTGCAAATTGGGTATATTAAAATTAAGATTGTTACACAAATAAGAAACGTCGCGAAAACATGACATAGTTTAATATACTACAAGCTAAGAATCTGTTACGGCATGTGATCTTTACCAACAAATAGTTGGATTTACTACAAGGATTGTTAGACAAATGAGGTTTTGATAAATATAGAAAATATTTGGATTTTACTACAAGGATTATATTAGAAAAATAGTTTTGAAATATGTAGAAAATAGTTGGATGTACTGCAAAGATTGTTGGACAAATAAACGTGTTGATAAATATAGAAAATAGTTGCATTTACTGCAAGGATTATTAGAAAAATAATCGTTTTGATCTTCTTCTTCTTCTTCTTCTTCTTCTTCTTCTTCTTCTTCTTCTTCTTCTTCTTCTTCTTCTTCTTCTTCTTCTTCTTCTTCTTCTTCTTCTTCTTCTTCTTCTTCTTCTTCTTCTTCTTCTTCTTCTTCTTCTTCTTCTTCTTCTTCTTCTTCTTCTTCTTCTTCTTCTTCTTCTTCTTCTTCTTCTTCTTCTTCTTCTTCTTCTTCTTCTTCTTCTTCTTCTTCTTCTTCTTCTTCTTCTTCTTCTTCTTCTTCTGCTTCTTCTGCTTCTTCTTCTTCTTCTTCTTCTTCTTCTTCTTCTTCTTCTTCTTCTTCTTCTTCTTCTTCTTCTTCTTCTTCTTCTTCTTCTTCTTCTTCTTCTTCTTCTTCGTCTTCTTCTTCTTCTTCTTCTTCTTCTTCTTCATCTGCTTCTTCTTCTTCTTCTTCTTCTTCTTCTTCTTCTTCTTCTTCTTCTTCTTCTTCTTCTTCTTCTTCTTCTTCTTCTTCTTCTTCTTCTTCTTCTTCTTCTTCTTCTTCTGCTTCTGCTTCTGCTTCTTCTTCTTCTTCTTCTTCTTCTTCTTCTTCTTCTTCTTCTTCTTCTTCTTCTGCTTCTTCTTCTTCTTCTTCTTCTTCTTCTTCTTCTTCTTCTTCTTCTTCTTCTTCTTCTTCTTCTTCTTCTTCTTCTTCTTCTTCTTCTTCTTCAGCATTCCTAGCCGTTGAGGTTCAGATACAAGCCGTCTCCATTCGTCTCTCTGGTTGACCTTCTCATGCCAGTTGCTGATTCCAAGCTCTTGTAGGTCTGCATATATATATATTATCTCTCCACCGCCTTCTTGGTCTACCTCGGGGTCTACGGTCATTTATTTCTTGAGTGTGAGAGTTTTGTTTCCCTATTATAATCGTTTTGATACATTTAGAAAATATTTGGATTTACTACAAGTATTGTTAGACAAAAGAATGTTTTGATAATTATACAAAATAGTCGAGTGTGCTAGAAGGATTGTTAGAGAAATGCATAAAGACGTTAAACACACATACATTCATCATGTGCCATGCCGATAAGCGTGGGCGGTCATGTTTCG
>OY992876.1:63847857-63869013 GCA_963921405.1 Cepaea hortensis | reverse complement strand
TGTTTCGCTATCTCACTCCATCACCAAAGTCATATATCAGCTCAGTGTTATTGTCTCGACCATACAACGTGGCTAAGCCATCCAGGTATTTACTTCTCTGCCTTCCCCTTGTTCTCATCTCCTCGATCTTGCCAGTTGTCACCAAGTTATCCAACTTATTTCTTCTCACAACGTAGCCACAAATTTGTGATTGTCTATGACTAATTTCTTTAATCAGTTTACGATTTTCATTTGTTTCTTGTAGGACTTGGTCATTGGCTTTTCTGTCTGTCCATGGTATTTTTTTTTTTTTGTTTTTACATTTTCCTCATAAACCACATTTCCACAGCGATCAGATATTTTTCAGCTTGTCTGCTCATTGTCCACGCTTGACATCCATACAAAAGTACAGGCTCTATGTAGCAGCTCAACACTCTTATTCTCGTTTCAATTGACATCGTTTTATTGGCCAGTATGTTTTCCATCTTGCAAAAGGCTACCTTCACCATGATGATTCTTGTTCTAATCTCTATAAAGCATCTCCCATCTGATTTTATGACTGTTCCGAGATAATTGTACCGATTCACTTGTTTAAGATTAATCCCATTTTTTTTGTATATTACATTGTGGTATTTCCAACAACTTGCAGATCTTGCTTATTGTCTGCATTCAATACTCTATCATCTGCATCCTAAATGGTACTGATGTTTCGCTCCGTCCGCCCCCCCCCCCCAGTGATGATTCTTTTCATATCTTCTACATTTCTAAAAAATATTTTCACTGTACAGAGAAATAAGTTCTGGAGACATTACTCATCCATGTCTCACACCTCTCTTAATAAGCTGATATTGACCTACTTCATTACGAATTCTTATGGCAGCTTGTTGTTTCCAATATGTTTTTTACAAGTCTAAGATCTTTGCCATCAATTCGTAGATCGTCAAGTAGCTTTATCATGTTGACATGTTTTATTTTATCGAAGGCGTTTGTGTGGTCAATAAAGCAAAGATGTAGATCTTTGTTTACGTTCAATTACTGTCCTCAGCATATACACAGCATTTACAGTACCCTTGGCTTCTAAAAACCCACATTGTTCTTCTCCTGTTTCAGGTTGTATTTTCTTCCTAACTCTTTGCATGATAAGTCTTGTCAAAATCTCCATGATTCGACTCATTATACTAATCGTTCTATGTTGATCACATTCCAAGGCTCCTGGTTTCTTATTCATGAGGTATATATCCAGTATCATATATTATATATACAGCAGTCTGGTGAATTGATTTATTCCATATTCTTCTAAATCAATAATTATTTCTGCGTTTTGAACGCCGTATGCCGAGTTACTAATTGCATTCATAATGCTTTGGCCAGAGAGTGAAGTGTACTAAAAAGTTAGTTAGTGATAGTTTCTCACTTTACCTCAAAAAGAGATAAGAGTTCTTTCATCGAAATGTTATGGAAAAGATAAATAATAGATTATGGCATACATAAAAAAAAAAAAATTTAAAAAAAGAGATGAGATGAGATAGACATAATCATCCTTTTGTGGGAGAATACATAGCAAGAGACGCAGAGAAGACAGAAGCAAGATGTGTGTGAGAAGCTTAAACAAGGTAATAAAAACAATTTAATCAAACTATCAGTTAACGGATAAGATTGGGAAGTCATCATTATCGCCGATACCTGCGGCAGAACAGACACTGAGAAAGAAAACACTACAAAGAATATTAAATAAAAAGAATGCTACAATGAACAATTGTATTGAGTAAATGCAGTATGCGACAAGGAATACCGATTATGGCCTTTAATAAGGTGTCTATATAAACAAACAAACAATGTACTCACACACGCACATCAATTAGCAGGCGACACCTGTGAGTAAACTGTTAGAACCATGACTTGTTTGTATAGAACCATGACGTTTTGTATAGAACCATCACGTTCTGTATAGAACAATCACGTTTTGTATAGAACCATGACGTTTTGTATATAATCATCACGTTTTGTGTAGAACCATGACGTTTTGTATAGAACAATGACGTTTTGTATAGAACCATCACGTTTTGTATAGAACCATGACGTTTCGTATAGAACCATCACGTTTTGTATAGAACCATCACGTTTTGTATAGAAACATCACGTTTTTTATAGAACCATGACGTTTTGTATAGAACCATGACGTTTTGTATAGAACCATGACGTGTTGTATAGAACCATAACGGGAATAGATGGAAAGTCTTTCCCTCCCATAACGAACGTCGAGAGCTGGCATCGAAGCCTGGTTTAATCGCAATCATGCCGTTGTCAGTGTAACGCTATAACCGTTACAGCTACATGCGAATACTAGATTGACTTGTCAAAACGTATGAAAAATAAATGGCTTTATATTGATGCTGTGGAAATAAGCGTTATTCGTTTTTACGTCTTGCTATTCCCCCCTCCCCCTCCACACCCCTTGCGGATTTCTCAAAATTTACTATAAAACGATAAAGCACCCATGCCTTGATTATTTCTTTGTGAAGATAAACAAACATTCTGCAATTGATGAAGCTTCAGAAGAGGATAGTCACCCCTGGTGTGTAGGAAAAATCACTGCGCTGCGTCCACATCTGTTACTTTTTAGCTGATTTTCGTTTCGGAATGTTCGTTTGTTTTCACTGTGGAAAATATTTGTTTGCGCTTTTCAATTGAGAATGCTTGCCCATAATGTTTACTAAGGAAAAATTGTGTACGCTTTTCAAATTCATACACGCCGGTGATGAAAACAATTTTCTTCAATTCATCTTCTTCTTCTTCTTCTTCTTCAGCGTTCCGAGCCATTGAGATTCTTTGCTGCAGATACAATCCGCCTCCATCTGTCTTTCTGGTTGACCTTCTCTTGCCAGTCGTTGATACCAAGTGCTTGTAGGTCTGTACATGTATTATCTCTCCACCGTCTTCTTGGTCTACCTCGGGGTCTACGGCCATTTATTTCCTGAGTGTAAGCGAGTTTTGTTTCCCTATTGTCTTCCATACTTTCTATATAATCTGTAGAAATTCACCTCTCAAGTAGTTATAATCATCATCATGTATCATAATCACCATGTTATACGTCGGTAAACGTAGGCTGTCATGGTTCATCATATTACATGATCAGCAGTTCTTGATAAGGCCTGTGTTCCTTGTCTAGATTATGCCAAGTTTCCAACCCATCTAGATATTTATCTCTCTGCCTTTCTCCAATAGTACTAAAGGATTAAACCCGTTGATCCCGTCTGTCAAGAGAATGAAAATCAATCTACGAGTCTGAACTCATAAAAAAAGTTTTCTTCATGAGCAACACTATATCCATATAATAATTCACACAGACAATGAGAGAACTCAACGTGTCAGACTTTGAATATCAATGCTCCACAATCAATATCAGCGGGAACTATTCAAAAGAAGTCAAGCGTACACTGCCATACCAGTGCAAGGGTTAAACATTGTTAAGACACTATGGTACAACATCAGCAAATAAATGTAATAATTTTGAGAGCATGCATCTTTCAAGTGGCAACATACACGGACGAAAGCCATGTACCAATGAGCAAACACTAAATAAACATATCAGAAAGAGGCAGTTATTGTGTTTTGGCCACATTATGGGAAGACAAAGAACTGGAACATGCTGTGAGAAGTTTCTTGAGTCATGTTACTGAAGGACGTCAACACACGAACTGATCTATGATGAGGGGGATCGTAATATGTGGAGCAGCATGATCGCCCACGCCAGACGGCAAGGCACTGGATGATGATGATTGTTAGAGTACCGCCTACCATCAAGACACATTATTGCCAAATCGAGACATATAATAAATATATTTATGCATGGAAAAGAGTTGCATCAGTCTTAATGACAACCATAGAATATAAGACTTCATGACAACGCTAGAATAGAAGTCTTCATGAAAACCCTAGAATAGAAGTCATCATGAAGACCTTATAATAGAAGTCTTCATGAAGATCCTAGAATAGAAGTCGTCATGACAACATTAGAATATATGTTGTCATGACAACCCTAGAAAAGAAGTCGTCATGACAACCCTAGAATAGAAGTCTTCATGACAACCCTAGCAAAGAAGTCGTCATGACAACCCTAGAATAGAAGTCGTCATGACAACCCTAGAATAGAAGTCGTCATGACAACCGTAGAATAGAAGTCGTCTTGACATCCCTAAAATAAATGTCTTCATGAAATCCCTAGAATAGAAGTCTTCATGAAAACCCTAGAATAGAAGTCTTCATGACAACCCTAGAATAGAAGTCATCATGACAACCCTAGAATAGACTTCATCATGACAACCCTAGAACAGACGTCATCATGACAACCCAAGAATAGAAGTCTTCATGACAACCCTAGAATAGAGGTCTTCATGACAACCCAAGAATAGAAGCCTTCATGACAATCCTAGAATAGAAGTCTTCATGACAACCCTAGAATAGAAGTCTCCACGAAAACCCTAGAATAGAAGTCATCATGAAGACCCAATAATAGAAGTATTCATGGCAACCCCACAATAGAAGTCTTCGTGACAACCCTTGAATAGAAGTCTTCACGACAACCCTAGAATAGAAGTCTTCATGACAACTCTAGAATAGAAATCTTCATGACAACCCCACAATAGAAGTCTTCATGACAACCCTAGAATAGAAGTATTCATGACAACCCCACAATAGAAGTCTTCATGACAACCCCACAATAGAAGTCTTCATGACAACCCCACAATAGAAGTCTTCGTGACAACCCTAGAATAGAAGTCTTCATGACAACCCTAGAATAGAAGTATTCATGACAACCCTAGAATAGAAGTCTTCATGACAACCCCACAATAGAAGTCTTCATGACAACCCCACAATAGAAGTCTTCGTGACAACCCTAGAATAGAAGTCTTCATGACAACCCTAGAATAGAAGTATTCATGACAACCCTAGAATAGAAGTATTCATGACAACCCCACAATAGAAGTCTTCATGACAACCCCACAATAGAAGTCTTCATGACAACCCTAGAATAGAAGTATTCATGTCAACCCCAGAACAGAAGTCTTCATGACAACCCTAGAATAGATGTATTCACACGCGCTTATAGTTAATACATATACAGCCTACTACAAGTATACATATAAGTAACTTTTATATTATTTTCATTGAGTATTTTCGTGTGTTTCCTGAGACGAATGTTGGGAATTCCTTGGACTGCCAGAGTAACTAACAACGACTGCCTGAAACAGGCTAATGAAACCAGAACACTATATACAACAATAAGAAAGAGACAAACAGCTTTTTTCAGTCATATGATGAGAAGAGAGGCATTAGAGAACATCGTGACAACTGGAAAGATCGAGGGGAAGAGAGGCAGCTGCAGACCAATAGAAATGATGCTGGATTGATTGAAACTGTGGCATGGAGGAACATCATCAGCAGAGTTTATCCAGAACACCAAAGACCGCGATCTGTGGAGAGCCATGAACGCCAACGCCAGCTGGAATTACACTTGATGATGATTATGATTTTTCGTGAAATTTTGTCAGGGTGTTTGTTTATGCTACGCTGACGAAAGCTTTGGCCGCAACATCTGATTTATTACTTGTAATCGTGTTCTAGTAACGTTCACAATCTACGTTTTCTGGTGATTCATTCATGAAACCCCGTGCGGTTGACAGGCTATAAAAGTCCAAACTCGGCCATCTCGCAACAACTGATAAACTGCGGTTATAAAGTTGTAATACCAGGCATTTCGTATAGTTTATTCGACGAACAATGAATGATTAATAAATACTTCGAGGCAATAGCAATTAGGTTTCTAAAACCGGGGTTGTACCGACAGAAAGCCGGCTTCCTGGCCTAGAGGTTAGCGACTTTTCTCCGTAATCTCGTATACTATCGTAAGTAACGTGACGACGGTGAGAATCAGCTGTGGTTCGAATCGCGTCGGTAACTTACGGGGTATATGAGCCGGCCGCTCAGAAAGCAATGGCAAACTACTGAGCGTAATCTTGCCAAGAAATCAACAATCAGTTGAAAGATGCTGATGTTGACAGCAATGTCCTGTAAAGGATATGCAAACAATCAAACGGACAGAAAGATCTTACAGTGTCTCTGCGATTACCGACCGTTTGGATAACATTGCCATGCATTCGAACTTTCAGAGGTTGAGTATTATGTAGTTCAGACAAAATATGATGCATCTATTCACTTCAAACAATGTATAATTCTGCAGTATGTAAGTGCTGAGCTGTAGCGAATTGTCAAGCAGTGACCTGGCAAAGGATCGATAATCTTTTCGACGGGTTGTGATTGTATTTTCTTCGTTCGCTCTTGAAATATGTCTAGAACTGCAATGTTGTCTCTTATATGAACTTCGCTGTCTTTTTTAGTTCACTCAGCGGTCCATATAGTTTATCTTCCACTGTTGTGTCCCGGGTCAGAAGATTTGCCTATATATGTCGTATTTTGGGCAGTCTTAGGTATGTGATTGCTGTCTGCGGCGCAAATCCACATGTAAACGTGGTTGATTCGCCTATCTTGAATTTTGTTTACATGTGGTTGTGTAATCTATTGTGTACTGTTCTAAAGCGCAGAATAATAACTTGTTCTGGTCTGTCCATCAAGTTGTAATCGTCTTGGGCAGGTGTTGATTGCTTTCAAACGGATTTGATCATTCTTTTCTTTTGGTGGTATGTAACAGATACATCAGGTTGTTTTTCTATTGCTTCTTCCTTCACCGCTGGCTTCCTGGCCTAGAGGTTAGCGACTTTACTCCGTAATCTCGTATACTCTCGTAAGTAACGTGACGGAGGTGAGAATCAGCAGTGGTTCGAATCGCGTCGGTAACTTACGGGGTATATGAGTCGGCCGCTCAGAAAGCAATGGCAAACTACTGAGCGTAATCTTGCCAAGAAATCAACAATCAGTTGAAAGATGCTGATGTTGACAGCGATGTCCTGTAAAAAAGGATATGCAAACATTTTTTTTTCTTCCTTAACCATTTGACCAACTCTCTCGTTTCCGGGTATTCCACAGCGAGATGGTATCAATTGTATGGTGACGGGATGTGATAAGAGCTATGCTTTGAAAAGACCTGATATATATATATTCTGATATATATATATATATATATATATATATATATATATATATATATATATATATATATATATATATATATATATATATATATATATATATTCATCATCATGTGCCATGCCGATAAGCGTAGGTGGTCATGTTTCGCCATCTCACGCGATCACCAGAGTCGCGGATTAGCTCCGTGTTCTTCTCTCGGCCATACCACGTGGCCAAGCCATCCAGGTATTTACTTCTCTGCCTTCCCATTGTTCTCTTCCAGCTGTCACCAAGTTCTCTAATTTTTTCTCATAACGTGTCCAATAAAATGTGACTGTCTACGTCTAATTTCTCTAATCAGTTTACGGTTTTCAATTGTTTCTTGTAGAACTTGGTCATTGTTTTGTCTCTCTGTCCGTCGTATTCTTTGCATTTTTCTCAGAAACCATATTTTCATAGCCAGCAGATGTTTTTCAGCATGTCTGCTCATTGTCCACGATTCACAGCTATGCAAAATATACAGGTTCTATGTAGCACTTCAACACTCGGTCGATATTGGTCGGTATGCTTTTCATCTTGCAAAAGGCTACCTTCGGCGTGGCGATTCTTGTTCTGATCTCTTCAATGCAACTCCCATTAGATGTTATGACTGTTCCGAGATAATTGTACCAATTCACTTGTTTAAGAATATTTCTATTTACTTGTATATTACATTGTGGCATTTATTTCTCCCTAGTGACGACCATAATATGTCTTCTTACAATTTATTTCTAACCCTAGTTGTTCACAGTGTATAATAACCGCATCTACTATATCATTAATTAATATTTTCAAGAGTCATGTAGTATGATTGTCGCTCATTTCTCATAGTTATAAACTATGTATTGTAGTTGGTTGTTGCCTTTAACCTCATAACTGATGTAGAGAGAGAGAGAGAGAGAGAGAGAGAGAGAGAGAGAGAGAGAGAGAGAGAGAGAGAGAGATACAGTGATGGAGAGCGTGTGTGTGTTTCACAGTGAGAGAGCTCATAGACAGATATATAGACACACAGTGATGGAGAGTGTGTGTGTGTGTGTTTCACAGTGAGAGAGCCCATAGACAGATATATAGACACGCAGTGGTGGAGAGTGTGTGTGTGTGTTTCACAGTGAGAGAGCCTATAGACAGATATATAGACACGCAGTGGTGGAGAGTGTGTGTGTGTTTCACAGTGAGAGAGACCATAGACAGATATATAGACACGCAGTGATGGAGAGTGTGTGTGTGTTTCACAGTGAGAGAGCCTATAGACAGATATATAGACACGCAGTGGTGGAGAGTGTGTGTGTGTTTCACAGTGAGAGAGCCTATAGACAGATATATAGACACGCAGTGATGGAGAGTGTGTGTGTGTTTCACAGTGAGAGAGCCTATAGACAGATATATAGACACGCAGTGATGGAGAGTGTGTGTGTGTTTCACAGTGAGAGAGCCTATAGACAGATATATAGACACGCAGTGATGGAGAGTGTGTGTGTGTTTCACAGTGAGAGAGCCTATAGACAGATATATAGACACGCAGTGATGGAGAGTGTGTGTGTGTTTCACAGTGAGAGAGCCTATAGACAGATATATAGACACGCAGTGGTGGAGAGTGTGTGTGTGTGTTTCACAGTGAGAGAGCCTATAGACAGATATATAGACACGCAGTGGTGGAGAGTGTGTGTGTGTGTTTCACAGTGAGAGAGACCATAGACAGATATATAGACACGCAGTGATGGAGAGTGTGTGTGTGTTTCACAGTGAGAGAGCCTATAGACAGATATATAGACACGCAGTGATGGAGAGTGTGTGTGTGTTTCACAGTGAGAGAGCCTATAGACAGATATATAGACACGCAGTGGTGGAGAGCGTGTGTGTGTTTCACGGTGAGAGAGCCCATAGACAGATATAAACACGCCATGATGGAGAGAGTGTGTGTGTTTCACAGTGAGAGAGCCTATAGACAGTGATGGAGTGTGTGTGTGTGTGTTTCACAGTGAGAGAGCCCATAGACAGATATATAGACACGCAGTGATGGAGAGCGTGTGTGTGTTTCACAGTGAGAGAGCCCATAGACAGATATAGACACACAGTGATGGAGAACATGTGTGTGTTTCACAGTGAGAGAGCCCATAGACAGATATATAGACACGCAGTGATGGAAAGCGTGTGTGTGTTTCACAGTGAGAGAGCCTATAGACAGTGATGGAGAGTGTGTGTGTGTGTGTGTTTCACAGTGAGAGAGCCCGTAGACAGATATAGACACGCAGTGATGGAGAACATGTGTGTGTTTCACAGTGAGAGAGCATATAGACAGTGATGGAGAGTGTGTGTGTGTGTTTCACAGCGAGAGAGCCCATAGACAGATATATAGACACGCAGTGATGGAGAGCGAGTAAGTGGGTTTGTGTGTGTGTGTGTGTGTGGTTTCACGCGGGAAAGAGCACATAGTCACGTATATAGACACAGTGCTGAAGAGCTAGTGTGCGTCAGTGATGGAAAGCGAGAAAGCAGGCAGGTTGTGTGTGTGTGTGTGTGTGTGTCTGTGTGTGTGTGTGTCAGTGATGGAAAGCGAGTAGGTAGGCATGGTTGTGTGTGTGTGTGTGTCTGTGTGTGTGTTTGTCAGTGATGGAAAGCGAGTAGGTAGGCGTGGTTGTGTGTGTGTGTGTGTGTGTGTTTGTCAGTGATGGAAAGAGAGTAGGTAGGCGTGGTTGTGTGTGTATATATGTGTGTGTGTGTGTGTCAGTGATTGAGAGCGAGCGTGTGTGTGGATGTCACGGTGAGAGAGCACGCAGTGGCGGCCATAGTGTAAACAAAACAAGCAGGCGACAAAGAGCGTAATAAAATGGACGATCAAAGCTTTGTTGTATCGAACTAGTTGTTTATGATGATTAGTCCCTCCATCATCAAACACATTTCACTTGTCGAATGTCCAGTTTTAGCATAACCATTAGCAGAATCTGAGGAGGGCCTTTGTGACATTCGTCTAGAACCCAGGTGTCGAGTGCACGGCCTGCAGGAGACTTGCGGTATCGATAAAAGTGGTCGCCTGCTGGTGAGGTTTTACCGGTGTCAGAATATATACACATGTTATTGAGGCGATCTACGGACGAAGAAACACAAATACAGGCGAAAATTCTGACAGAAGAATTTGTCAACGGAACAGCAGAAAGGAAACAATAGAACACTATAGAAATCGAATAACACAAATTAGTATTTCCCTGAACGGTGTACATTTCAGGGACCACTAACTAAACGATTATCGATAATTGGTCTTGACGTGTATATGTGTGTGTGTGTGTGTGTGTGTGTGTGTGTTTTTTTTTAATTAATTGCTATGCAATGATTACTCGTCTTAAGCGACTTCCAGTATTCATGACCTTAAATAGTTTTCCATATGCAACCCCCTTTAATTTGATATATAATACATGTCTGCTACCATATTACCCACTTTTAAGTACTAACTGTGGCACACCCCTACTTCTCGTTTCCCGTCATCCATGTTCGTTTGATCCAAACCTACTTTTTGTTTGGCATCGAATAAATTAAAAATACCTGAACGCAGACAGTCCACAGCCTGCATGAGCCAGATCTGCATAAGACGGAGGCTAACGTTCTATTTTTATAGTACCCTCCCCCGCGGTATAATAACCAACCTATCACCTCGGCCTTTGCAAACATACTCATAAACGCCTTATCACCTGTTATCTCCGCGTTTGAAGTCGGATTGAATGAGTCATTCATCACTTTCTGGCCTGCGTTTCCGAGATAGTATTTAACAAGGTAAAGTAAACGAATCTATATGACGCCTTGAGGCATAAACTGGGTGTTTGTAGAGTCTCACTACACATTATATGTAGAACAGTTTTGAAAAATGAAGTATATGTCATCAAACAATGTGCTAAATAAATGCATTTAATTAGTTGCATTAGTCTTTGCTATGGTATAACGCTGATTTTGGGGAGCTGGAAAGTACCAATGAAGTATTCATTATAACAGGTGTTGGAAATGTCCAACACGGGCTTAAAGACATGACTGTACACGTTTCTTATTATTATCAAATACCTTCTGCAACGTCTGTTGTTATTTTAAGAAATGGTAATTCCGATTGCTTCTTTCATGTCCTCAATTGTGTATATTATTTATGTAATTATTTGCTTTCAAGAAACCCCAAAGATAATCATTTGTAACCGTAATGCGAAGAGGAGATTGTTTATCAGGAAATCTTGCTATAAATCTTTGAACAACCATCCCTGTGTACCGACCACCATTTCGAAACACTTGTTCAACTAAACAAATTCTATCTTCCGTTGATAACACCAGTATGTTTAGAGTGCAAAGAATTATTCCAGCAGACGACATCCATTCGCTGCATACTGCTTTACGATGGACTGTGCAACACATTTTTATGACATCATGTACTTCATTTTTCATATTTGTTCTACATATAAAGTGAGACTTTACAAACACCCTGTATACTGAATATGCGGTTGGGGGGGGGGGGGGGAAACATGTCCCGAGGTAGGTTTGTGTTGCGATAGAGCCATCACACTGTGTAGGTCTAAATGCACGGAGGGATAGGTCTTTTCCTGTTAGCGGACGACTGTTCCTACCCCGCTCAAGCATTATCAGCGCCATCTGCATAACTCGCCTGCTGAGGTATATAGTACTATCCTCTATATTTATTTTATAGAGCAATGGGCGATGTGGTTATTAACACACAGGTTGATTTTACTTCGCATCACATTTTCTGGTACCCTTTTTAGGCTGATCTCCCTGGCAACCCAGGTAAGTGTTAACAAATTTGTCTCATTGGGGATTTAGACATATGATCACAGGTAGACGTGCAAGACACTGTGCCTAGGCGACTCTTGTGATATACTGAATCAGGCATATTTAGTTTTAAAGACAATTTTAAATTTTTAAACAAAATGCCTTTCATATTTACCTTCAAAGCTGCAAGGGAAAGGCAGCGGGAGGATAACCTCAAAAACAATAAAAATAGACTGTAAAGAGATGTGACTGTGCCACATTGGTAGGAGGCAGATAGTACTGGGCGACCCTTGCATGTTATCTTCTTTGTGAAGATGGCCACTAATCTGATCATCATCATCATCCTCATCATCATCATCATCATCATCATCATCATCAACAGCAGCAGCAGCAGCAGCATAAAAACCTAGCACCGTCATCATAATTAACCCGAGTGACTTATTTTTGTGTGTGTCGTGGGATGTGTTCCTTACTCGTTTTTTTTCCCCTGGCACGTACGCTACGTGGCAACTGCTCGGGTAAGCGGTGATTTTATTTTTCTCAGCTTAGATATCAGCTCACCATACGTCCAGAGAGGGAGTAAAGAACAATAACACTCCCCGGGAAGGTTAACCCGGTCAACAAATGCCCGCAGAAGTCGGATGTGTCGGCCTGACGGCGCAAGAACGCAGCTCTGCTGTAAACAGGTACAACGCAATCACATCTGGAAAAAAAAAAAACTCCGGATGAACGCAGAAGAAGAAGAAGAACAATAACACGGTAACCTTCTATGCCAGTGTCAAAGACGACCAAAGAGAGTTGTTGCGAGATAGGTTACACTAGGAGGAGGACATGAATAAGAGGAATTAAAAAAGAAAAATAAAGAAATTAAAAAAAAAAAAAAAAAAAAACAGAAATAAGAAAAGGGGGAGGGGGAGGACGAAAGGAATGAGGAGGGAAGAGGAAGTGGAGAAAAAGAAGAAAATAAAAGTAGGCAAGAGGAAGAAGAGGGAAGTATTAAGGAGGTAGTAAGGAGGGGGAGTAAGGAAGGGAGGGGTCGGTAGGGAAGCATGTATGGAAAAAAAAAAGAAAAATGGGTTAAAAGAAAGATGGATGAAAAAGATGGAGGAAAAGAAAGGAGGACAAAGATAAACTCTCTCCCGGCACAAGCCACTGTTGGTACGGATGTCACAATAAAAACAAAAACAAACAAAGCAATCAGTACATGACAAAACAGTGTATTCTCAGCCAAACTCCCGACAACGGCTCGGGTATTTTTAACTGTGCCATTAATTTGGTATTACTCCGAGCGTGTCATTTTATTCTTGAGTTCAAAACTGGTATTGCACAGTTGATCGCCCTTAAAAGTTTAATGTAACAGATCTGTTCCTCCTGGAGTTAATTATATTGTGAGCGTTATATTGTAGCAACGGGACAGTTGGGAGGAAAGGGGCGGGGGGGGGGGGGGACAAGGGGAGACCAAGAGAGAGATACTGGATAGTCTTATATCAAGGCACTGAGGAACTTCGGTTTTAGAAACGATTGGCATATACGAGACAGAAGGCTGCAGACAGATATGATCACCAAAGCCACGCCACATGGCCCATGCAAAGAAACAACGCCTACGCATGCAATAAAAGGAAACATTTTTCGTTCCTTGTTTTCTCCATCTTCTACTCAACTGTCACGTATGTATTGTATCTTCTATGTTTAGTATATCATCTGTTTAAATACTTTCTTCTTAACGCTCTTCTACTTCTCATATTGCTTTCCCTAATCTTTCTTCTCCTTATCATCTCCTCCATATCCAACTTATCTCGCCCTCGTTCACCATTCTTTTTTTTTTTAACCCTTCTCTCTCCTCATCCTCTTCGTCCATCATATCCTTCTTTTACTCCGCTTTTGGCAGCTTTCCTCTACTCCTTTGACCTTTTTTTTTACTTTCCCTTACCATTTGTCTTCACCTCGTCTTTTCTCTGGCAAACAATCTTGAGAGACAGTGTGTTTGTGTGTGTGTGTGTGTGTGGGTGTGTGTATCTGTTTGTGTGTGTGTGTGTGTGTGTGTGTTTGTGTGTGTGTGTGTGTGTATCTGTTTATGTGTGTGTGTGTGAATTGAGTGCTTGTGATAACACACACACACACAGAGAGAGAGAGAGAGAGAGAGAGAGAGAGAGAGAGAGAGAGAGAGAGCCATAATTTCCCAAAGGATCGCATGCACTCTTCAAGCCTAGCGACCTGTATTAAGTCCGTATATTCACATCTACCTAAAGTACGGATGTCATGTTTAGAATTCACTCCCAACTCCCATGACATTGCGCACTAGTCTACCCAAGTCAATGATCTCAGAGCACCGTGTCTGACATCCACAAACATGTTATTAGTTTTCTTAATGTCTGTCTATTAACATTTTTGCCTCTTCGTGGAGACGATACTGCTATCTTTTCTTTCAGAAGTTGATGGCAAATCCTCCGCGAGATCGCATCATGTGTATCTAGCCAAATTAATCTTCAACTCGTGCGAGTAACCGGTTCACTTTGTTAGTTCAGTCAATCAATTAGGTGCCGTCTCCGCAATGAAGGCTGGCTGCAATATATATCCAACACTGTCTGTATCTCGCCTTGACTTTACATTCTGTCAGGCTGATGTTCGTCCATCTCTTGATGTTATCCTCCCACTTGTATCGTTGTCTACCTCTTGCTCGCTTACCCTGAACCTTCCCTTCCAGTATGGTTTTTATAAGAGTATCATGTCTTTTAACATGATCAAAATATTTCACTTGTCTCCTCTTTATTTCTTTCATCAACTCTCTCTTCATTCCCGGTTTTTCTAGGACCTCTGCATTTGATTGTTTTTGTTTCCATGAAATACGACATATTCGCCTGTATATCCACATCTCCAGGACTTCTATGCGACTTTCTAGTTGCTTGTTCAATGTCCAGGATTCCGCGCCATACAGTAGCGTTGAATATACGTAGCATTTGACAATTCTCATTTGTAATGCGTTATTAATCTCTCTATATGTTAATACTGATTTCATGCCGTTGAAAGCATTTTTGGTCATTCCTATTCTCTTTTTGATTTCTATTTCACTTCTGCCGTCATCTGTTATTATATGTCCAAGATAAAAGAAACTTGTTGCTTGTTCTAGTATCTGTCCTTTGTTAGTTACTTCTTTCAAAATTTCATCAATACTCTTTCTATCCGTCACTGATGTTCTCTTCTTGCACACATCTCCCCAGCTCCCACACAGTATCTCACTTTTTTTTTTTTTTTTTTTTTTGGGGGGGGGGGGGGGGGGGGTTCATTTTTTTAACTCAAGCGTAAACCATACACGTGCTACAACTTCTAGTAATGAATGAATCTATTTAAAAAAAGTATATTGTACGCTCTACTAGAACATGATTCATCATCATCATCAAGTGCCATGCCAGCTGGCGTAGGCGTTCATGGCTCTCCACATATCTCGGTCTTTGGTTTTCTGGATCAACTCTGCTGCTGATATTCCTCCGTGCCACCGTCTCAATCCATCCAGCATCATTTCTCTTGGTCTGCCTCTGCCTCTCTTCCCCTCGATCTTTCCAGTTGTCACGATGTTCTCCAATGCCTCTCTTCTCATTATATGACCAGAGAAAGCTGTTTGTCTCTTTCTTTTTGTTGTATATAGTGTTCTAGTTTCATTAGCTTGTTTCAGGCAGTCGTTGTTAGTTATCTGGCAGTCCAATGATTACAAGAAACAGAACATGATTACAAGAAACAAAATGGACGTTGCGGCTAAACCCTTCGTTGGCACAGAACAAACAAACACAAACCGACACAACTAGATGAAAAACACTACATGACAAACCGGTCTCTGTGGCTAAGGGCTTGCGAACGTGGTTTGTGAGCCCGTATACCCGGGTTCGAAACGCAGCAGTGCTGGTTTTTTTCGAAAAGAATATAGGAGCCGGTCGTTCAGAAAGAAATGGCAAACTACTGAACGTAAAATTTGCCCAGGAATCAAGAACAGCGAAAATGCTGGGGTTGACTGCTACGTCCTGTGAATAACATGCAACTTAATGACAATACACAGGTTAGTTATCAGAATCCTTGTTGTGGCTGAACGCGTCTTAAACGATCAATGCGGTTGATGACTTTACTACTTCTAGTACTGATTTTTGCGTGCTGATCACCAGTGTCCCTTTCCTCTCCATGAGGCCAACCCACTCCGACTTCTGAAGTACCACCCCCAAGTCAAGGATGATAAGTCAGTTTTAGTCCAGCTGACCGGTGCTAACTCGGCATCAACATACGGGCGTTTAAGAGTGAGTATACTCTTATCTATTCGGTAATACGAACCTCCACTAACCTGCTAATGGTTAATACTTCGAGCGTTGTTCACTATGGACCTTACCAGCCTCAGTCAAAACGTCAATCCAACTGACTGGTGTAGGTCATTCATGTAAATGAGTCAAACACTGCCCCGTTTTAACACACCCCTAAATGGAGCAAAGAATAGTAAAGACCCGAGTCGTGACATGGGCGGGCCCGCCCACAGAGCGTCACAGAGCATCATATGTCCTGCCTGCTCCACGGCGGAGTTTTTATCATTACCATGCATGATGTATGTGTTCTTTGATTAGTAAACTCCTGAATACTTTTGTGCATTAGTTTTGTATTTTTACTGTTGTGTTGTTTTTCACGTTTCTATGCAATTTTTCTCGTGCCATACTTCTTTTGCCTCCTTGTATAATGTTCTGACTTTTCTGTGAATTTCTTTATATTTGGCAGAATTATTTTTGTTCTTTCTTCTTGTTTCCATTAGCTGTAAAATTTCTTCAGTCATCCATGTCTGACGACCCACTTTCTTTAATTATGGAATAGTTTTTTCTGCAGCTAAACTGATTGAATTCTTCAACATTTCCCATTGATCATCCACATCTTGAAACAGGATCTCTAGATTAGACAATATATCAAATTTGTTCCTTACTCTTTGTGAAAATTATCTTGTATTTCTTTGTCAGTTTTCAATTTGCACAAATCATATTTAGTGGTTCCGGTTGTATACTTGACTTTCTTTAACTTTACCCTCAGTGTGCCTGTAATTAATCTGTGATCACTGTAACAGTCTGCATGGGGAACTGGTTTTACGACTGTTGGCGCATTTCGAAACCTTCTGCTAATCAGGACGTAATCTATCTGGTTTTTAGTCCTGCTGTCTGGACTTCTCCATGCCCATAATCTTCTAGGATGCTATTTAAACCAGGTATTTCCTACAACCATTTCTTGTTCTTTTTCCCATTCTACAAATCTGTATCCTCTTTCATTTCGCTCTCCCAAACCATGGTTGCCTACACTGCATCCGTCACCTTGATTTCCCACTTTTGCGTTGAAATCACCCTTTTTTTCCGCGTTTCCATCCTGTTTCAGGATATTGCGGTCAACATCAGCATCTTTCAGCTGTATGTTGATTCCTAGGCTAGATTACGCTCATCAGCACGCCACGACTTTCTGAGTGACCGGCTCCACACTCTCATAAGTCACTGGCGCGACTCGAACCGCTTCCAATTCTCGTGCGCTCACGTCAACCACAAGAGTATTCGGGGTTACGGAGAAAGCTGCTAACCCTTCGACCATGGAGACCGGTGAAATAATATTTATTTATGATTTTTTTTTAGATTTCTTCAAAGCACGTTCCATGTCATTATCAAATTCATCTGACTTCCGGTCGCCAACATGGTGTTAGGCATTGAACTGTTAAGGCCTGTGGCGTGTTTATGCTTGCAGCTACGGTTTGCAATCGCATTTTTCTCATGTTGGACTAGTAGTACATGGTTCCGTCGCCCTGCTACTGAGTGAGTGCGTGTGCGACTCTGTGAGCTGTGAAATTCGCGTGGAATGCTTTTAAATCTGTCCTGTACAGTGACCTGCATGTTCGGAACAATGGCTACCGGCTGTTGCTGAATTGACTGAATTGCCTTTTCGGTTCACGAGTGCATTTTTCAGGAGACTTCTGGGAGTCGGCGCTGAAGCTGCGGAGTTCGTGCTTTATGTGACACTTTCGGCGGGTCGCCCTGCGGTAAAAGACCTAGCCATGTGAGAAAACCCGGGTCAATGAGGTCTTTCTGGTGACTGCTGAGTCCATCGACGATGAACTATGGTTGTCGTGGATGAATTTTGTGTTGACATTCTGGCGGCGGCATTATGCACAGTGTACCTGTGCGGGCTGTTGGATTGCCGAGACTCTTGTCTATTCCACTTTTCACATTGGACGGTGGGGAGCATTTTGTGTGATATTCACTGGTACAGGAATGAAGCATAATGGGGACAACCCGTTGCCGTGAAGTTGGAACCTCGACTAACTAATTAACTAGTAAAATGCATCTATACTTTCTTCACTGCATTAACTTGTTGGAGCGACATTTATTTTAAAAGGTCTTCCATTTAATGTGGGCTTCTTATATTGAGATTCCCACGGATTAGGTTATTCTCTTGCCCATCATTTACATGGTTGACCTCTTCTTCTGGTTCAATTTCTTTAAGTTTCAATGGAAAATAAAGGGCGAAAGAAGCTGTAGTGTTCTCAACGCCAACTCAGAGACTGAAGTGCTGCAGCATCGATGACTTTACACCAGCATGCTTTAAGCGCGATCTCTACAGTGTGCTGAAACTGACCGCCAGATGGGTCCAAGAACTCAGAACAGTTACAAAGGTAAAAGGTTGCCCCATAGCAAATACTGCCTTTGGGATGTGAAATGTTAAACTTTCACATATTCTAGGCCACGACATGAGGTAGGATGGCCAATTCTCTTCCTGGTCGCTTTTCCTTCCCGGACAATTCCAATAATTGTCCGTTTTTAATTTTTGAGGTTGGGTCGAACCCAGAGCCACGCTGATGAGGGGAGAATAAACCCTGCTTCTGCTGGTAATTACGCCGGAAGCATAGTTTGCTACTGTCAAGGACCCCATACGGGGTCTGTGCATATACTTGTAGGTAGTGGGTGGATCCTTCTACAAATAACTGGAAAGAAACCACAGAAACACACACCAGATCAGAACCACAGCAAGACAATACTTCAAAGCACATACTGTCTGAATGTATGCAATTATGCGTGTTTACAGTTATGTGTAATTGTTTTTCTATAAATAACAAGAAAGCCATCAAAACACAACATGGCATAACTCAGATTCTTAACCTTTTGAGAAATCTAACAACAGTGCTATAATAATGGGAGGGGTATATGAAGAATACTGCCTACAATGGAATGACTACGATATAGATGAGCCAAATATTTAGCAAGTTGGGGGTAGTTTTGTGTTCTTCAAATATCTGGAAAGCTGAGCCAACAAAAGCAATCTGGCATACATCAGATTCATACACGGGGTGACAAACCCCAGAACAATGCCAGGAAACTGGAAAATTCTGAAACCAAATACCTAATGCGAGGGGAACAATAAGCAACTGGGTGCACGGGTGATTCAGACTGTACCAGATGACCGGTAGAACAGCACACGCAAAGTTCGGGGGCATGAGAGTTAGGGAAGATAGAATATACGACACCTGATGTTAGGACAATCCAGCGCTGCACGTCTACCATGTCTGAGGTTGGGAGGATCCGCTTTTACAGGAACGCCAAAAAATCTGGATCGGCAGGGGACTGGTACAACAAAATCAAACTGGTCATATATATGGTTCAAGGTTACACAACTGAATTGGGGTTAGTACTCAAGGAAACTAAGCAATCGCGTCTCTTCGTGATATATTCGTAATATACTAGACCAAACATACGGATACGATGTTTTTTGTTTTTTTTATGTTTTGTTTTTTTTTAATGTTTTTTTTTTTTTTTATTGTTTTCCCTATCTTAGACATGTAATAACAGACGGTGACAGAAGTGAAACAGCTTGATAAATTATAGGAATGGCAAAGAATTTTTCCAACAACACGAAAATCAGTATTAACGTCTAGAGAAATTAACAATGCAATATACATTGCTAAATGTTATGTATATTCAACACTACTATATGGCGCAGAAACCTAGATAATGAACAAGAAATTCGAAAGCCGAACAGAGGCCCTGGAGATGTGGACATGTAGAAGAATATGTCGTATTTCATGGAAACAAAAACAATAAAATACAGAGGTTCTATAAAACTGAGATATTAGAGTTGATGAAAGAAATAATTTACATAAAAAAGCAAATAAATTATTTCCGCCACGTTAAGGACACATCACTCTTATAAAACCCGTACTGGGGGATTAGGCTGAAGGCAATCGAGCAAGAGGTAGACAGCGATACAAGTGGGGGGAGGACATCAAGAGATGGGCCAAAAAGTCTTGACAGAATGTACAATCAAGGCGAGAAATAGTGTTTGAGATCCATTGCAGCCACCCTTCATTATGGAGGCAGCACCTGATTGATTGATTGATAGATTGATTCACGCTTTATTAATATACATTTCTGAAAATTATGATGCCACATATGTGGCTAGATACTAATTATGACCAGATTCCATAGTTAAGGGTTCACGGGGCTGATAGACTTAGCTAATGGCACCTTGTTTTAGAGGTGATCAGTTGGCCATGCGTCTTATGCACGCTTGTTTCTTCAGGGAGGCGCTGCCATTATATAAATGTCGCAGGTTCGAATCCTGGTGCCGTCACTATAGCTTGTCATTTGTATATTGTCTTCTTCCTCTAATCTCTATAATATTTCTCTACTTCTGTGATAGCCAATAAATACCGGTGAGCTCATCATGCTATAAAAGTGTTGCATACATTTGGACAGGCACATCTTCCTCTTAACCATACTTTTGAAGAACCTGGTGGATTTTCTGGTTCCTGCACATTCTTCTTTCGTTTCCAAAGCCAAAAGTACTTAAAGCCAAAGGATTAACATTATTCCGAGTTGTGTTTGTTTACCCGCCGTGCATTGTCTAGTTCACTTAGCAGTGTCCCGTGACAAATCCTTCCTGAGGCGAGATTTATGAACTCTCTTTTCTCTTGCAGTGCACGGCGTGCGATTAGCCGATTATTCGTATTTATCAGATGATAAATAGACATCAAACAGACCGTTTGAATGGCCAAATATGCTTACAACATCATGAATACCAGTACTAACATCTAGAGAGATTAACAACGCATTCAAAATGAGAATTATCAAATGTTACTTATATTCAATACAGGCGATTTAACAAGCAATTAGGTCGAATAGAGGCCCTACATATGTGGATATATAGAAGGTATGTCGTATTCCATGGAAACAACAATCAAATACAGAGTTTCAAGAAACACTGGGAATGAATCGCCGATGAAAGAAAAAAAGAAGACACAAGTAAAAT
>OY992876.1:63695357-63845357 GCA_963921405.1 Cepaea hortensis | reverse complement strand
AAGACTGGGGGAAAACACTGCAGGAGAATCCCCTCCTGGAACGTCAAGCATTCTTTGCCCACATTGTCAAAACCATTTCGAATCAAAATAGGTCTTATCAGCCATCTTAGAACTCAGGGGCCCGAACGTTCAACCCCACTGGATGAAATGAATGGTCATCATCATCATTCTTGATGGATAAACACCATGTTCTTCTCTGCTTCATTTCATCTCCCTCAGGAGCATCCCTGAACCAACCGATACCAAGAATTGTGTAACCGTAGTCACGAACGGTTGGAGTTTGCAGTTAAACTGTCTACCAAATGAGGTGGTCAGAGTCACAGCAACCCGCTTTAGTCGTCTTACAGATAGTGGTATCATTCTTTTCATAAACATCATTGTCTTCATAAACATATTAAAGGCTGAAGTAGAGAAGGCTAATACAAGAATGAAAGAATGAAAAGTTGGAGGTCCTGACAAGGTAAGAACAGAGATGATCAAATCCTTATCCACCTTTGGCATTGATACTATCACAGAATTATGTAATGATATGTATAATACTGGATACACCCCAGAGGATTTGAAAACGTCTATTTTCATCACACTACCCAAGAAATCAAGTGGTGTTGATTGTGAGGATTACAGAACTATTAGTTTAATAAGCCATATAACTAAGATACTACTCAAGGTCATACAAGAAAGAATTCAAACTAAAATATGGGAAGTATAAATGTACAAAGTAACGGCTGCAGGAACAAGTGTACTTCAACGCATGACCAACTAAAATCAATATGTTTGCATATCCTGTACAGGACATCGCTGTCAACATCAGCATCTTTCAGCTGATTGTTGATTTCTTGGCAAGATTACGCTCAGTAGTTTGCCATTGCTTTCTGAGCGGCCGGTTCACATACCCCGTAAGTTACCGACGCGATTTGAACCACTGCTGATTCTCACCGTCGTCACGTTACTTACGAGAGTATACGAGATTACGGAGAAAAGTCGCTAACCTCTAGGCCAGGAAGCCGGCACCATGACCAACTAGACACCCTAAAAAAATGTGTCTCCATTAGCCAGCTCATGCGTCTAAGTCTAAGTAAACTTGTTCCTGCAGAGATGAACTGTCGTCATTTGGAGGTCTGTAACTATAGCTTTCCAATTTTATGTTGTCTAGTGCGTCCTTAAGTCTCTAATTCTTACACCTACTTCTATGAGCGCCAAATAATACGTGTGTATTCATTTATTTATTCTCTTGATGGCCTCAAAGGGTTCGACAGTTGATATTTATGTGTATTACATAAGTGTGGTTTGCTCAAGTGCTTGATAAATGGTCCATGGCTAAATCGTTATGGTGCCACAGAAAAGATTTACTCCTGCACTAGTCAGCTGGAATTCAGTGTTGGCTTCTCATTCCGTCTAGAGCCTATGATTGGGTTGATTGCAACATTTATAAAACAAATACTATTAATCGCATCTGCATCGGGGCTGATTTTCAAAGTGACCTCAGGTCCACCCAACCTGAAATGGATACCAGGTGATGTCTTGGAAAGTAAAGGAGGGAAGTGTGGTACTGACCACATCATCCACCCAGTGTTGGTTGTTCTATACATATACGTGTCTAGCACCGTATGCCATTGCATCTTCGGGTGTGTGTAAAAGGACTCTTTACTTACTGTTGAACGTCTGCTGACCTTTTGTTTTGACTTGTATGCATGTAGGCGGCGGAGTGGTCTCGAGGTATGGTGTCCACCTTGAGTACTGGAGGTCCCGGGTTCAAGTCCCGGTGAGGGCCGGGATTTCTTCACGTGGACTTCTAGTAACAAAATTCCCCCTGGTCTCTGGGCAGTGAGATCGGACACCCGTGTGTATTGTTGCGCACGTAAATAATATCTCTTGGCAGTTGTAAATCGAAAAACAGTAGCCTAACGGCGCTGCCCGGGCAAAATTTCGAGTTAAAAATTTACCCAAAATATTTCAGGATCCTCGCCGGTGCTACAGAGTTCGTGCACTGAGCTGAGATTCTCCGTACTCAGGCTTGAGTTAGGAGTAGAACAGAACACTTATGGGTTACACCCGTGTGCCGTGATGTTGATCCGTGCAAAAAACGTGTCCCATACTTTGTATTCAGCTTTTGTTTCTCTCTTGACCATGTGCGAAATCTCTGCTCGTATGTTATGTTTCGCAGTCTTTGAACTGCTGGGTCACACTGCACACGTTGTGTTGGTGGTTCTCTTGGAGTTTAGACAAGCCGCGGTATCAGATGACGTGCAGAAACAAGGGTTGGGTGTGTTCATGAAATCTTATACAACTGGGACTTTATATGTGTGTGTGGGCAAGACAAAACACAGAACAACCGCCGCATGTAGCGTTGGGTTAAGATTCTGAGTATCTTGCCATCAATTCCATCCATTAAATAATAGCGTTTTTGTGTCTTTTTTTTTTTTTTTTTTGCTTGGCTTGTAAAGTATTGACCCCCCCCCCCCCCCGCCCCATGTCTCATATTTTGATAACCAAGATAGTCTACCCTTTTGTATGATGTTTAGTCTTTCTCCAGTGTGCGTGGGTGCGTGCGTGCGTGCGGGCGCGCGCGCGAGCGAGCGAGAGAGAGAGAGGGGGAGGGAGGGAGGGAGTGGGAGAGAGAGAGAGATATGGCCGTGGAAATGTGGTTGGTGAGGAACATGCAAATAATACCATAGACAGATAGAAAAATCAATGACCAAGTCCTACAAGAAACAAATGAAAACCGTAAATTGATTAGAGAAATTAGACGTTGACAGTCAACATTTTTTGGCCACGTTATGAGAAGAAATACGAGGGTAAGTTAATAAGTAAGTCACGAATGGCTGTAGAAAAATAACTAACTATGATAAAAAAGCTTGAAACCAGTTTACTTTTATACATACATTGCCCCTTTATTTCCCAGCATAATTCCCACCAACATTGATGCACTTATCCCATCGTTTTATCATTCCTCCCAAACCGGCTGCATAAATCTACGTGCCCTGTTGTCATTTACCTGCCATCCCACAGAACTGCGTGACTTACTTATTTACCCACCCTCGTAACTTTTTCTACCGAACTATGCACCGCTTTACGGGAAATCGATAGGGGCTAAGTCCACTAAAAACCCACATTGGCGGGACACATTTCGCGAATGACGCCGAAGTTGAATGTGAAGTGAAAACGTGGTGTAGAAAACAGGGCACGCAGTTCATAAACTGGTTTCAAGCTGTTATCATAGTTATTTATTTTTCTACAACCATTTGTGACTTACTTATTAACTTACCCTCGTAAATTGGAAGACTTGGTGACAATTGGCAAGATCGAGGTGAAGAGGATTAAGTGGATGACAGAGAAGTGATTACCTGGATGGCTTGGCCTCGTGGTATGGTCGAGACAGAAACACGGTGCTGATCCACAACTTTGGTGATCGTGTGAGATGGCAAAACATGACCACCCACGTTTATCGGCATGGCACCTGATGTGATTATGAATGTCTTAAGAATGTATTTGATCTTTTTCTGTTCATCTAATTTTTTGCCTCGTGCGATAAGTTCACAGATTCCACTTTCAAGCCACAATCCTTTATTGCCATGAATTGTATGTTTGAGACTTGTCTGCCAAATGTTCTTAATGTATTCCTGTATTCTGTTCTATGGTACGAATTCTTCTTATCCTCTCCCGTCTCCTTCTCTCTTCCTTCCTCCTTCTCCTTCTTCCTTCCTTCTTCTTTCTTTCTTCCTTCTTTCTCCTTCTTTCGCCCGACCTTCTTCTCCTTCTTTCGCCCTACCTTCTTTTCATTCTCTCTTCCTGCCTTTTTCTTCCTCCTCCTTTTTCCTTCCTTCCTTCCTTCCTTCCTTCCTTCCTTCCTTCCTTCCTTCCTTCCTTCTTTCCTTCCTTCCTTATTCTATCTTCTTCGTGTTTTTCTTTGTAAAGATGATGTCTTTCTAGCTGTGCAACTCAAAGGTCGACGTATTCGACTTCGACATGTATTTGTGACAAGTTTACTTTCTCTAGACAATTCCATCTAAGGTAACCTGCTCTATCTATCCTTGGGTAGGTTTTTTTATCCCCTAACAATGTCTCTCTTTTCCAAGAAATCTAAGTCGCACACCCAACCACCCGAGGTACGTGTAATATTTGATGCCAATGATGCCAATAAGAAAGAGACAAACTTTGGTCATGTGATGAGAAGAGAGGCATTGGAGAACATCGTGACAACTGGAAAGATCGAGGGAAGAGAGGGAGAGGCAGACCAAGAGAAATTATGCTGGACGGATTGAGACGGTGGCATGGAGGAGTATCATCAGCAGAGTTGATCCAGAACACCAAAGACCGAGATCTGTGGAGAGCCATGAACGACTACGCCAGCCGGAAGGGCACTTGATGATGAATGATCTGGAGAAACACCCCATACCCCAGTGCTGGAAACCACCCTGTACGTGATAAGCTATAGGTTAACATCGTCATCTCTCAGCCAAAGCTGATCCTGCTAGATGCTGATCAACACATACACGCACGCACACACTCACCCACACACATGAATAACACATTAGCGAGTCTCCGTGGCGAAGTGGTTACATCTCCTGCCTCATGCTCCGAAAGGTTGTGTATTCGATTCCGGGCTACGTCGATTGGTTCACGAGTGCACTTTTCTCGGAGAATCCTGGAAGTCGTCGCTGGAGCTACGGAGTTCGTGCTTTGTGCGACGCTTTCGGCAGGCCTCCCTGCGGAAAGAGACCGGGCCATGTGGGATAAAACTCGGTGCGATTAAATAGATTTTCTTGCCATTTAATCTCTTTTTTCTATACGTACATTGAACATTAACCTTATTTGGAATGAACACGTACATTAGTAATACATTAAAGACAGCGGAAATGTGTTTTCTAAGATGAATAATATTACTTTGGACTGTCAGAGTAACAAAATGATTGTCTGGAAGAGGCCAATGAAACTATGACATTCTATGTGTGTGTGTATATATATATGGAATCAACGACTGGCAAGAGAAGGTCCACCAGAGAGACGAATGGAGACGGATTGTATCTGCAGCAAAGAACCTCAATGGCTCGGAACGCTGAAGAAGAAGATATATATATATATATATATATATATATATATATATATATATATATATATATATATATATATATATATATATATATATATATATATATATATATATATATATAATCTTACCAATCTGTAACTCACCAAAAAAGATGTCCATTGGTATTCTACTATCATCCATCCTCCTAAGATGTCCTATCCATCTAAGTCTACGAAGACAGAGCATGGAATATATATATATATATATATATATATATATATATATATATATATATATATATATCTGTGTGTGTGCGTGTGCGAGTGTGTGTGTGTGTATGTATGTATGTGCGTGCGTGCGCGTGCGTGCGTGCATGCATACGCATACACAGCTCTGAATTATGAGGTAAGTAGGAACATTTTGTTCAATTTTCATTTTCTCTTCATTGCTTTCATTTTTTCATCTTTTCATTCTTCTCGTCCTATCGTCACGTCTTAATGTAGTCACTGGAGATCTTCTCGTGACTATATGTTGTGTTTTGCGTATGTGTTTTTTAGCTAATGAAAATATAACATTATATACAACAATAAGAAAGAGACAAACAGCTTTCTTCGGTTATGTGATGAGAAGAGAGGCATAAGAGAACATTGTGACAAGTGGAAAGATCGAGGGGAAGAGGCAGAACAAGAGACATGATGTTGGATGGATTTAGACGGTGGTATGGAGGAATATCATCAGTAGAGTTGATCCAGAACAGCAAAGACCGAAATCTGTGGAGAGCCATGAACGCCTACGCCAGCTGGCAGGTCACTTGATGATGATGATTAGAAAGAGACCATGTTTTCAGGTCATATAATAATAATAAGTGTATGGAAGACCGTGACGTCTGGAAACACCCGCGGTTGCAGTGTCAGAACAATAGAACAGATGCTTAATGATCTAAGGAGACTACGTAGAGGAAAGGCATCAATAGAACGTAACCAGGAAATCAAGGGTTGATATATGTGAAGAGACACAGACGCCTATACCACTTTCAAGGCGAATGATGATGATAAACTTTCTTTCCTGTTGTATGTGCAACTTTGTCAGAGGTTGCTTAAGATACCATCTCTACTCCATTACATAACCTACACACATGTTCTGTATGAATATTTTCGTTTGACAATGTTCCCAGATTGTGTGATTTTTATTTTTTTTTGGATTTTTTTTTAGTTCAGTGGTTTTTTAGTTTACCGCCACCCTAATTTTCCGTGTCACGGCTTCGGGTAATTTACTTCCACTTCTTACATGTTGAAATCATGGGCGGAATGACATACTGGGCTAAGCTCTCTGGGATTTTCTCTCGTCGTTAATACGCTTGAGTTTTCCAACTTACTGGATTTTTTATATGCGGAAATCCCGTGAACCGAACATGACATCAAGCGTTGCCATATTTCTCTGGAGAATCACAGAGCAAGGAATACGGGGATTGATTCAATAAGCACCTCATTCTTATCGCAAGAGGGTTATGATCTTTGATAACTTACTCTCATCGTTACGCATTATGGCAGCGAAACGAAGAACGTGTATTTTCAACGTACTTCATGATACCCGTTTCTGTAAAGTTACCTGTATGTCTTTTTACTGTTTTCATTAAGTGCGGTTCTTACAGATTTAATCTATCAATGCCTTCAGACAAACACATGTGGGAAGCAAGAAAGGCGTACGGATGATTTTGTGCAGCGCGGAGAGAAATCAGCTTGAGGAGAAATCTGACTGAGGATTCTCAGCGTGAGAACGCTCTGACTGCGGATTTTCAGCGCGGAGAGAGATCTGACTGGGGACTCTCAGCGTGGAGAGAAATGTGAGTGAGAATTTTCAGAGTGGAGAGAAATCTGACTGAGAATTCTCAGCGTGAGAGAGGTCTGACTGTGGATTCTCAGCGTGGAGAGAAATGTGAGTGAGGATTTTCAGAGTGGAGAGAAATGTGACTGAGTGTTTTCAGTGTAGAGAGAAATCTGACTGGCGATTCTCAGCGTGGAGAGAAATCTGACTGGCGATTCTAAGCGTGGTCGGGAGTCTTCGTGGCAACGTGGTTATGCTGTCTGCTTCGCGCTCCGAAGGTTGTGTGTTCGATTCTGGGCTACGTCGTTCGATTCACGAGTGCATTTTTCTAGGAGACTTCTGGATTTCGTCGCTGGAGCTACGGAGTTCGTGCTTTGTGCGGCGCATTCGGCAGGCTGTCTTGCTGAAAGAGACTGAGCCATATGGGATAAAACCCCATGCAATGAAGTTTCGATCTTCTGGCCTTTAAAGCCTTCCCTCCCCCCTTTTTCAGCGTAAGTCAAGGGAAGTCATTGCTGGTGAAAGTGGAGCTTTTGGATTCACAACCTTAAGTATGAGACTCAAGGTGACGGCTATCACTGAAGCTGTGAATTGGGCATACGTACTGAAAGTAATCGTAGTGTCTGATTGTCAGCCCGTATTAAGTAAAATATGAACAATTGCGAACAATGAACAATTATGGCGTATGTGAACATAAAGCATAGATCTCTCTTGCAGAGATGGACATCTACTGGGCATCTTCCCTCTCCTCCATCTTCCCTCTCCTCCATCTTCCCACTCCTCCATCTTCCCTCTCTTCCATCTTCCCTCTCTTCCATCTTGCCTCTCCCCCATCTTCCATCTCCATCTTCCATCTCCTCCTTGTTCCACCGCCATCTCCATCTCCTTCTTCCACCTCCAGTTTCTATCTCTTCCACTTAGCTGCCTTGTCTGGAGCAGACATCGACTATCATGACTCTCCAATCCTCCAGTTTCTATCTCTTCCACTTAGCTGCCTTGTCTGGAGCAGACATCGACCTTCATGACTCTCCAATCATCTGTGCCATCAGATTTATTTAGTTTATCTATGTTTAATCTGGCAAAACCCCCGGTCCAGACAGCGTCACAACAGAAATGATTAATGCTTTAGAAGAATATGGAATAGATAAAGTTACCAGTCTGCTTAATACAATATATGATACTGGAAACATACCTCATGAGTTATGTAATTCTGTATTTATTGCAATCCCAAAGAAATCAGGAGCCTTGGAATGTGATCAACATCGAACAATTAGTATAATGAGTCACATCACGAAGATTTTGCTAAGAATTATCATGCAAAGAGTTAGGAGGAAAATACAACCTGAAATAGGAGAAGAACAATGTGGGTTTGTAGTAGGCAAGGGTACAGTAAATGCTGTGTATATACTGAGAACCGTAATCGAACGTTCTATAGAAGTAAACAAAGATCTACACCTTTGCTTCGTTGACTACACAAAGGCTTTTGATAAAGTGAGACATGTCAACATGATAAGGATGCTTGAAGATCTACAAATTGATGGGAAAGACCTTAGACTTGTAAAAAACATATATTGGAAACAACAAGCTGCCATAAGAGTTGATAATGAAGTAAGCCAATATCAGCCTATTAAGAGAGGTGTGAGACAGGGATGTGTAATGTCTCCAGATCTGTTTTCCCTGTACAGTGAAAATATTTTCAGAAATATTGAAAATATGGAAGGAATCAACATTGGGGGACGATGCATCAATAACATTAGATATGCAGATGATACAGTCTTGATTGCAGACAATGAACAGGACCTGCAAAATTTAGTAGATGCGGTTGTTACACACAGTGAACAACAAGGGTTAGAATTAAATTGTAAAAAGACACAGATTATGGTCGTCACTAAGAAGAACGAAATACCACAGTGTAATATACAAGTAAATGGGAATATTCTTCAACAAGTGAATAGGTACAATTACCTCGGAACAGTAATAACATCTGATGGGAGATGCCTTGAAGAGATTAGAACAAGAATCGCCATGGCAAAAGTAGCCTTTAGCAAGATGAAAAACATACTGACCAATAAAAAGATGTCAATTGAAACGAGAAAAAGTGTGTTGAGATGCTACATAGAACCTGTACTTTTATATGGATGTGAAGCTTGGACAATGAGCAGCCAGGCTGAAAAACATCTGATGGCTGTAGAAATGTGGTTTCTGAGGAAAATGCAAAGAATACCATGGACAGCCAGAAAGACCAATGAACAAGTCCTTCAAGAAACAAATGAAGATCGTAAACTGATCAGAGACATTAGACGTAGACAGTCACAATTTTTTGGGCATGTTATGAGAAGAAATGATTTGGAGAACTTGGTGACAACTGGTAAGATCGAGGGGAACAGACCAAGGGGAAGACCTAGAAACAAGTATCTGGATGGCTTGGCCTTGTGGCATGGTCGAGACAAAAACACGGAACTGATCCACGACTCTGTTGATCGAGTGAGATGGCAGAACATGACCGCCCACGCTTACCGGCATGGCACATGATGGATGGATGTTTAATTGATATTATTTGTCCGCCTGTTCATTTGTTATCCGATTGTTTTTTATCCGACTGTTTGTTTGTTATCCCACTGCTTTTTTCCGAATGTTTAATCTGTCCACAGGTTGTTATCCGACTGCTTTTTTCCGACTGTTTAATCTGTCCACAAATTCTTATCCGACTGCTTTTTATCTGACTGTTAAACTGCCCACTGTTTGTTATCCGACTGTTTGTTATCCGACTGTTTAATATCCGACTGTTTAATCTGTCCACATATTGTTATCCGACTGTTTGTTATCCATCTGTTTAATCTGTCCACAGATTGTTATCCGACTGGTTTGTCTTTTTTTAATCCGATTGTTTAATCTGTCCAGACACCATTGTCATCTCCTTACTCTCTTCTCTAGTATTTTGCCACATAATGCACAATTTCCCATGCCGCCTTTTCTGTCCATATGTCCCTTACATGTTCATGCAAAAATTTATTGTCCAGCATATAGCTCCAAATCATTCATTGGCACCTTTCCGTCTTGACAGACGATAGTTTGGTACATTGTGCTTCAAAAAGGCTTAATAACTACGATCCATGGCGGTGGCGAGTGTGGCTGGTAAGGCCAATTCTTGCTGCAAATGTTTGCCCACAGTAGGTGCATGTGAAAACATGGTCACTTCCACCATTTTGCACCATCTTACGTCTCTCACGCTCTGTGTGTGCTTTATCTGCAATCATTTTCTCCTTTGTCTTTATTCCATTTCTGATAGTTGCCCTACATACAACACGTTCAGCGGCGACGTGCTCCCAATGTGCATTATCAATGCCTGTATCAATCATGTCCCGCTTACACACATCTTTGTATCGTAGTAGAGGCCGACCCTGAGATCTCCTACCCGTCTGTAATTCACCAAAAAAGATGTCCTTTGGTATTCTACCATCATCCATCCCCCTAACGTGTCCTATCCATCTAAGTCTACGAAGACTGAGCATGGAATACACCGTCACACAACCTGATCTTTCCAATACTTCAGTATCAGCTCCAAATATTATAGAGATAAACAAAACAATGCTAATATTCAGATTATTTCACAAGAGTAACGTTATGACATATAGAAATACACTGAATACAACCACCGCATAATGAAAGGTGTATGTGGTCTGTCCTTGTGTGTGGATGTGAATGTTGGGTAATAAGAAATGAATTGAAAAAGTAACTCGAGGCAGCGTAGATGAGAGTTTGCCATTCTTCTCATCCCGTTCATGTAATCACTTTAGTGTCTTCCCCATGTGTCTATGTGTTTTGTGTATGTAACTGTTTGCTGATGCAGGTCGCAACGTCCTATGTTTTTTTCCGTAATTGTGTTTTGCAAAGCTGCTTTACTTTAATTTGTATGGTTTGGAAAAGAATGTTGAGGAATACCCCGCTCTTAGAAGACAAACGCTGACTTGAGAGCTACAGGTATTCACAATCCCTCATCTAAACCAGAAGGAACAAATTAAATATATGAGGCATATCAACACAATTTAGTAGAGGTAAATTAGATTTATATGTTAAAATGCTCAGCAAGAGATTCAGAGAAAAACGGGGAAAGGTGTATCTAGAACGCTTAAACAGCTAGACAACAGAAAATAACACAAGCAACACCAGTTTCATTAAAACAAAATGGCACGGGAGCGGTGGAGAGTCGTGATCGCCGATGTCTGCCCTAGGCATGACACCCAAGGACCACCTGTTGAAGGTTCTTTAGTCGTGGTATATAATGGCTTGGCATTTCTATTTTCATGACTTAGGTCTTCAGTGTTGACAATAGAGGTATAGTATATTGCACAATTGATTGTCTGGCATGATTCCCTGTAGAATCCGCGGTAGCCAAGTGACTAGACACTTGCCAGCCGATCCTGCGTTCCTGGGCTTGAATTTGCATCGAGTTCTGTATTGTAAATTAACCTGGGCCTCTGAGTCCACCCAGCCTAAAGTCGGATACGAGGAAACTTCTTGGGAAGTGAAGGTGACCGATGAGCTAGTGACCACATCACCCTCGAGTTCCGATGAAAACATGCTGTTAGCATCATGTACCCAGTTAGTTTCCTTATGGGTAAAACGGTAATTTTATTTTATTTTATTTCTTTTTTTACGTTCTAAAGAAAATCACGAACCTAAAATTAACCATTGCAGAGTATTAACTTAATATGTTTAGTTTTTTTTTTTTTTTTAATATAATTTTTGAGTAGGAGTTTTGAATACGATTTTTTAGTACGAATTTTGAATATGATTTTTAGTATGAGTTGTTAATGCGATTTCTTAGTACGAGTTGTGACTGTTATTTTTGAATTCGAGTTGAGAATACGATTTTTATGTACGAGATTTGAATAGGGGTTTTGAATACGAGTTTTTAGTACGAGTTTTTAGTACGAGTTTTGAGTACGCGTTTTGAGTACGAGTTTTGACTACGAGTTTTAAATAAGACTTTTTAGCGTGTACGTAGTGTGAAAAGAAAGTGCCCATTTGATGCAGCAACATGTAAAAAGGCAGCAATAATCCCTAATCTTCCTTCATCTCATGTACCACAGCTCTTTCTCGTTGTTACAGTATTATCCACTTTCCACATACATGCGATCTGTATATTTAAGATCCCCCACCGCCACCTACTCTTTACATGACAGCTGCCGGGCGAAGTGGCTAGAGTTTCGCCTGCTTACCTGATTGTCATGGGTTAAAGCCGCAGCTGGGTGTATTCAAATTTGTGTTTAATGATTTTGACTCCCAGATCGACTTAAATAGATTCCAAGAATATCCTGGAAGTAAAAGCGGCAGTGTGATACTGACCACATAACTCCGAGTTCCGATTTTCCTTTAAATCATATGTGTCCAACACCGTATGCTTAATGCACCTTATGACCTGCCCTTTTTTTTTTAAATACATACTACTTCACGGTAGCGACTTAATGGTAGCGACGGCATCAGGTCTCAAAACCCAGTGAGATCTTTTTATGTTTTTCCTGCCAGAGGTCGTGTTTCAGAGCCATATAGTTCTACGGCCCTGATATGCTTAGTCATGATTCTTTTCCCGGCTTAAAATTGTTACTTGACGTGGGAAACGTGTGTTTCTCACAGAAGGTTCTTGTTTGATTGCAGAGATTCTAGGTCCGATGTCATGTCTTTTGGCACATATCTGAGAAACTGCAAAGACGACATACGTAGTCTGGCCATAATAGTGCACGGGTTAAACAACTTCAGGAAACTATAGCACAACTGCAGCAAACAATTGACATTAAGAACATGCATCTTCCTTGTGGCAACATGTGGATGTGAGGCCTTGACGATTTCGCAAATCGCTGCAGCAGAAAATTGGAGATGAGCTAAAATGTTACAGACAAGTTCTTATATCCAGAACTAAAAATAAGAGGAATAGTGACATTCTAGATTTGACCAGAAAAGGAAAGTGACTCATAAACATCATTTCTGGGAAATTAACCTGCTTTGACCTTATTAAACGTCAGTGATTTGGAAGGGGAAAAAACGTCAGTGATTAGTGGGGGGGGGGGGGGGGGACAGTGATAAAAAAACTGATAAACCAACACAGAACTGGTGTCGTTAGCCGCTACACGCTGCGGGATATGCTGAGGAGGGGATCCGAGCACTTATGGACTGAAGGGTTTGATGTGCAATGAGGATGATCTGTCGACTAACTAACTAACTAACTAACTAACAGTGACCAAGATGAAAACCGTAAACTGATTAGAGAAATCGGACGTAGGCAGTCACAATTTTCTGGACACATGAGAAGAAATGAATTGGAGAACTTAGTCGCAACTGGCAAGATGGAGGGGTAAAAGAACAAGGGGGAGACAGAGAAGTAAATACCTGGATGGCTTGGCCACGTGGCTTGGTCGAGATAACACAGAGCTGACCCACTACTCTGGTAATTGAGTAAGATGTTAAAACATGAACTCCCACGCTTATCGGTTTGGAACAGGATGATGATGATTTAGGGGAAATGTTGGAAGGCCTGGTCCCTGGAAGAAGAGGCAGGGGTCAACCAGCATGGAGATGGACACAGAACACCGCAGACAGCGTGGGTGTGAGGGTGCTTGGGGGGAGCGACATGGCAAGAGTTGGAGAAACATCTTGGTGCCTCGTGATGAGCGACGTTCTTCGATGGACCTGCCACATAACTATGAAGGGAACTTATGCACTTTTTTCTCCATGATATAATTTATCCTTAGCTGAGAGATTCTCCAGAGGGAGAGAGAAAGGGAGAGAGAGAGAGAGGGTGAGAGAAACGAAGGAGAGAGGAGGGTACAGAGGAAAGAGAGAGGGGAGAGAGGAGAGTAGAGAGGAAAGATAGAGGAGAGAGGCTGAGAAAGGGAGATAGGGGAGAGAGGAAAGAAAGAGAGGGTGAGAGAGGAAAGAGAGGAGAGAGAGGAAAGAGAGGAGAGAGAGGGGAAAGAAAAAGAGGGAGAGAGAGAAAGGAGTATGTTTTTGTCTTGATTGTGTGCGTGCGGGCGAATATATATTTGGGAAATTCACTTCGTAAATAGGCTTCATACCGGTTATTTATTTTTCAGTGTGTTTGTATGTCTAGTATTGTATCTGACCGTCTATTTCGTACGTCTGCCCACTCAATCATCCAGATATCTATGTATACATCTATGTATCCATCTGGTGTCTTGATTATCTGACCAGTTCTTCTGTATAAATAAGAGTGCTGTACAATGAGCATTGAAATGTGTTTGTTTTTTTTAAATTGAGCTGTTTGACTGAAATGTTTAGAATATCGCAACAGACAGGAAGACCTACGTTGGTGTACTGAGAATTGCTAATGTTACAAAATTCGCTCGTGAAAGTTCTAAGGAGTTAGAATGACCCAAAGCATAATAAATGCCTTGCCAAATGTTGCTGGCGTTGACGTCTCACCGCATATCTCGGTCGTGTGTGTTCTGGATCAATTCTATTGATGGTATTCTTCCAAGGCACCATCATAGACTATCAAGTATCATTTCTCTCCGTCCGCCTCTTCTACCATAGACTTTTCAGTCGCCTTAACCTTCCCTAATGACACTCTTCTCATTATTTAACAGAAGACGGTCTTTCTAATAGTTGTGTTTAATGCTCTACTTTTATTAGCCTGTTATAGGCAATCGTTCTTAGTTACTCCTACCGTCCAAATTGTTGGCCAAATTCGTCTCATAATATCGCCGTTGCCTCCAATTTATATGTATTGTGGTTCATACATTAGGATCCTGGCTGGTGATAGGGTGTTTGTGCCGTGAGCTGATATATGCTAGCATGATCTAAAGAACGGGAGACGGATGAAAATCGTGGACTGATTAGAGGAAATGGACATGGACAGTCACAATTTTTGGACACGTGAGAGGAAATAAAGTGGTGAACTTTGTGACAACTGGTAAAATTGAGGAGAAGAGAACAAGAAAGGCCAGAGAAGCTTGGCGACGTGGTATGCTCTAGACAAGAACACTGAGCTGATTAACGATTCTGGTGATAACATGAGATGGCGAAACATGACCACCTACGCTTATCGACATGGCACATGATGATGATCTTAATAAGAACAGTAGTCGTTTCACAGTACATTGGAGATGGTTTGTGAAATGAATCAGTTAACTATAAATAATTATAGCACAATCGTAAATGCACGGACATGTCGACACAATGGAATATACAAGGAATATACGACAGTGGGGAACCCTTGATGTCATCGTCAGATGATAAATGAAATCATGCGTATCAGTTTGCACGCATAGAAACTCTGGGAATCAAGTAATTATAAGAAACAACATGTCTTATGGTCCTTGGCGTTGGTGATCATGTCTGTCCACAGCTTTCGGTGTCGTGTGCTGCGAATCATCTCTGATAACCGATATTTCTCCATTCCATGCTAGACTGTCCAGCATCAACTCTCTTGTTCTATTCCTGCCTCTCCAGGCCTCCAGCTTTCTCGTTGTGACGATAATTCTGCATTCCATGCTAGACTGTCCAGAATCAACTCTCTTGTTCTATTCCTGCCTCTCCAGGCCTCCAGCTTTCTCGTTGTGACGATAATTCTGCATTCCATGCTAGACTGTCCAGCATCAACTCTCTTGTTCTATTCCTGCCTCTCCAGGCCTCCAGCTTTCTCGTTGTGACGATAATTCTGCATTCCATGCTAGACTGTCCAGCATCAACTCTCTTGTTCTATTCCTGCCTCTCCAGTCCTCCAGCTTTCTCGTTGTGACGATAATTCTGCATTCCATGCTAGACTGTCTAGAATCAACTCTCTTGTTCTCTTCCTGCCTCTCCAGGCCTCCAGCTTTCTCGTTGTGGATAATTCTGCATTCCATGCTAGACTGTCTAGAATCAACTCTCTTGTTCTCTTCCTGCCTCTCCAGGCCTCCAGCTTTCTCGTTGTGGATAATTCTGCATTCCATGCTAGACTGTCTAGAATCAACTCTCTTGTTCTCTTCCTGCCTCTCCAGGCCTCCAGCTTTCTCGTTGTGACGATAATTCTGCATTCCATGCTAGACTGTCCAGCATCAACTCTCTTGTTCTATTCCTGCCTCTCCAGGCCTCCAGCTTTCTCGTTGTGACGATAATTCTGCAATCCATGCTAGACTGTCCAGAATCAACTCTCTTGGTCTCTTCCTGCCTCTCCAGGCCTCCAGCTTTCTCGTTGTGACGATAATTCTCCATTCCATGCTAGACTGTCCAGAATCAACTCTCTTGTTCTATTCCTGCCTCTCCAGGCCTCCAGCTTTCTCGTTGTGACGATAATTCTGCATTCCATGCTAGACTGTCCAGAATCAACTCTCTTGTTCTCTTCCTGCCTCTCCAGGCCTCCAGCTTTCTCGTTGTGACGTCGATTCTCCAGTGTTCGCCTTATCATGACATTCCCAAAGAATATAGACTGTCTTCTTGAGTTGCAAGTAACCTGTTTCCGTTCAAGATATCTTACCTTCAATGTTGTTCCTATCCGATGGGCTATTGTCTAGAACACTTTAAAAAAAAAAAAAAACTTTCGATACACTACATTTCCTTCTTGCAGCCTCCGTGGTAATAATCTCATCCCATCTCGTGTTCCTCTTGTTCCTTGCGGTATCGATGTGAAGCATTAACAGCGGGTCTCTGTTATTCCCTCTGTCCATCGTTTGCATGGTCGGCCTCAGGGTAATATTTAAAATATTTATTAACGATCTAGATGTACTTCATCATGTCACTAAGTACAAACTAGCACAAGTGTTATCATTGGCTACAATTATTCATCTCATCTCATCTCATCATGTTCCTCTTGTACCTTGCGGTGTCGATGTGAAGTATAAACAGCGGGAGCGTGCCCGCTTATGAGCTTCATGTATCGATATTCCCATGGACTCTGCTATTCCCTCCGTCCAACGTTTACGTGGTCGGCCTCTTCCTCTGTTTCCATCTGGTATGTACATCATTGCTTGTTGTGGTATGCTGTTGACTGGTAACCTACTTGCATGGCCAAACCATTTGACTTGCTGATTTCTAATAAAATCTAGTGCTGCTTTAACCCCCACTTTAATCCTGATTTCTTCATTTCTGATCTTATCCCTTCTTGATACGTTGAGTATTCTTCTCAGGAACCTCATTTCTGTTGTTGTGATTTTTCTTTTCTCTTTTTCTGTCATTGTCCAGGTTTGGCATTGGTAGCATAGAGTTGGTAGGAAGATTGTGTTGTAAAGTGATTTCTTAGTAGTTAGTGATACATGTTTGTTCTTTAGTATTGGTGCCATTTTTCCAATGAGTTGATTTGCCTTATTGCACCTATTTTCAATCTCGTCTTCTGATCTGCCATTTGATGATATTATACTTCCTAGGTACTTGAAGCCGGTCTCTCTGGCTGTGGGGTTACAACACTTTCTCTCTGTAATCCCGTTTATCACGCAGAGTCTCGCAGCGGAGCGAGAACTGAGGTGGTTCGACCCCCGCTCGTGACTTGCGGATACTGAGCCGGCCGCTCAGAAAGCAATGGCAAACTACTGAGCGTAATCTTGCCAAGAGATCAACAGACAGCTGAAAGATGCTGCTGTTGACAGCTAAGTCCTGTAAAAGGATACGCAAAACATTTTAGGTACTTGAAACTCGTTACTTGTTTCAAGGGATGTTCGTTTAAGTGAATTTTTGTTGTTTGTTCTTCTTTAGTTATAGTCATTACCTCTGTTTTACTTGTGCTAATTTTCATGTTATGTTTCCTACACATTTCGTTTAGACTATTCATGTGGTCTTGTAATTCAGCTTCTGATTTTGCTATTAGTGCTTGGTCGTCCGCAAACAGGAGCTCTCTAATGGTTAGATTTGCAGATGGTTCTTCTTCTGTGTTCTCGTCATGCGGTATTCTTGCTGTCTCTGCTACGATTATTATTAGCCTGAAACCATAGCTTGGCCCATTTGACGGAGCTCATCGCCAGCCAAGTTGACAGCGATTAGGTAAACACCGGAAGTCTTGGACACTGTGGAGCTTCAGTTTTGGCACACTGTGAATTGTGGTGGACACGTGAAACGTCAGGGGATTATTTGTAGAGTTCTGGGTAATACATAAAAAGGATAGTTGTGTTTGGGTGGGGGGGGGGTGATTGTCTAGATGGACATGTGTAGCATCCATTGTAGCGTTTTGATAGCCGCGTAGAGGGTCGTGATGTGCGTTATGGAGTTTAGAATGGAGCAGGATAGACAATGGAGTGGAGCAAGAATAGGCAATGATGTTTAGAGTGGAGCAGGGATAGACAGTGTTTAGAGTGGAGCATGGATAGACAACGATGTTTAGAGTGGAGCAAGGATAGACATTGTGGAGTTTAGAGTGCGGCAAGGAGTAATAATACACGCTGTGGAATTTACAAAGGAATAAGCATAGGCAATGTGTTTAGAATTACGGATAGGCATTTTGGGGTTTAGAATGGAGGGATAGGTATTGTGGAGTTTGGCAAGGAGTAAGGATAGGCATTGTGGAGGTTAAAATGGAGTAAGTATTGGCATAGTGGAGTTTAAAATGTAGTAAGGATAGGCATTATGGAGTTTAGAATGGAGTAGGGATAGGCATTGTTGAATTTAGAATTAAAGATTGACATTGTGGAACTTCTAGTGGAGTAAGGATAGACATTGTAGGGTATTGTAGAATTTAGAGGGGAGCAAAGGCAGAGATAGTGAAATTGAGTGGAGGATCAGGGTAGTGGGTTTTGCAACAGACTTTACATTGTAGAGTGTCAGGCTTTAGGATATATTGTAATGTACATTACATATATTATATATTGCATGTTCAGAAATATGGCGGCTGGCCATATGAACTAACTGGGTGGGTTGCCTTATGCAGTGATGTGTGGCTACTGATTTCTAGTGACTGCGCTTCCATCGACGATGAACTGTATTTTTCGTGGCGGACTTTTGCGTTGGCATTCAGACAGCGGCATTATGCATAGTATACCTGTGCGGGCTGTTGGCTTGTCGAAACTCCTGTCAGTTCCACTTTTCATATGCGGCAGTGAGGAGGATTTTGTGAGATATTCACTGGCACAGGGACGGAGCATAATAGGGCGACCCTTTGCCGTGAAGTTGGAACAGAGGCTGACTAACTAAACATATATTATGCTGATTACATATAAGGAATGTGAATCGTATTGGTTCAGACCTTTTGGACTCAGTATAATTAGTGCACGGAGAGAGACAATCTCGCCCATAAACATCCGGTGTGCTGATGACAAGGTAGAGGGTTCAACCCCTACACCGATCATTTTGACTACGTTTTCTTCACGTCCTTGACGTGGAGGTAAATTACAAATACTTCAAAAGTCTGAGTATGTTCGCATGATGGCGAGGGACGATGATAATTGGGAAAGGTATCTCACAAGCAAAATTCAATCCTGTGTAGACTACGCTGAAGTTCAAAGCAAGCTAACAAACAAATCAAACAAACAAAAACATGTCATTGAACAAACAAACAAAACAAACAAACAAAAACATGTCATTGATAGAGGATGCAAACAAGGACATGCCCTTCAGTTTTCAGAAACAACATCGGGAGCAATGATTATGTATCAAAGAAAATGGCAATGCCATAAGGTGATATTGCAATAGAAGATAAAATTATTAATTATGTCAATAAATTTAGATATCTTATGAGGAATGATAACGTCAGATGGAAGATCCGTGTTGGAGATGTAGAGCAGAATAGAACAAGCAACATAGACATTTCAGAAGATGAAAAGAATCTGATGTAATAAGTCACTGTCATTATCATTAAATGTCAGAGAGAGGGGGGGGGGGAAAGAGAGGAGGAGAAGAAAGAGAGGAAGGAGAAAGAGAAAGTGTGTGTGTGTGTGTGTGCGTGAGAGAGAGAGAGAGAGAGAGAGAGAGAGAGAGAGAGAGAGAGAGAGAGAGAGAGAGAGAGAGAGAGAGAGAGAGAGAGAGTTCTCATGTATGGCAATATCTTAGAATGTGGAGGAACAAATTAAGAAGACCCTGAAAGTAGAGATGCTATTTCTGAGACGAACTTTGCAGATAAGTCGGAGTGGGTTCACCATATGTCGAGGAACTCTGGTAATAGGGAAAGCTAATCCACACGCAAAAACCAGTCCAGTGCACTAGAAGTAATAGCAAGTGTATGAACTACGCCTGAGTTTAAAGCGAGCGAACACTTTACAAACACAAGGACGAGCAGGGTAACTAACGATTACATGAATAGGCCAAGGCAAGCAGAAATTATGCAGAAATTATACACAAATATAACAGAGAGACCACGGAGAATGGAGTCAAGATAGACATTGATGTTTAGAGTGGAGCAGAGATGGACATTGTGTTTAGAATGGAGTTATGATACACGCTGTGGAATTTATAATGGAGTTAGCATTGTGGGGTTTAGAATTAAGTATAGGATTAGAGGTTATGACTTTTCTCTGTAATCTCGTATGCTCTCGTCGGTAACGTGATGACGGTGAGAATCAGCAGTGGTTCGAATCGCATCGGTAACTTACGGGGTATGTGAGCCGGCCGCTCAGAAAGCAATGGCAAACTACTGAGCGTAATCTTGCCAAGAAATCAACATACAGCTGAAAGATGCTGGTGTTGACAGCGATGTCCTGTAAAGGATATGAAAAAAAAAATAGGCACTGTGGTGTTTATAATTAAGAATAGGCATTGGGGAATTTAAAATGGAGTAATGATACAAGCTGTTAAATTTAGAATGGAGCAAGCACAGGCATTGTGGGGTTTAGAATTAAGGATGGGCATTCTGGAGTGTGAGTGAAGTAAGGATAGACATTGTGGAGTTTGAGTGAAGTAAGGATAAACATTGTAGAGTTTGAGTGAAGTAACGATAGACATTGTGGAGTTTAGGGGAGTAAGGATAATTGTCAGGGACCCAATACCCTGTATGACAGTGAGACAGGAGAACAGGTCAGATAGCCTGATACTCTTTCATTTACTGTCAGGACCAAATGGTGCTGTTTTTCCAGACTGCTAGATCATATTATTAAATAATTGCAAGGTGCTTTCTGTTGGGACATGATGCATGATCTATAATTAATTCATTGTTGCCATTTGGCCTACTCGTATCAAGTATAGTCCCCTGGTTGGGCTGGTACTTGGTTTGGATAGTGGACTCAGCACAGACCGGAAGTTAACAACGATTGACGCTAAGCTTTAAGCTAAGCATTGTGGATTTTAGAATTTAGAACATTATTTACAACTACAATAAAGAAACAAACAATGTCAGTTTGTCACTTAATTAGAAGAGAGGCTTTGGGAAACCGTGATGAATAAAAAGACCAGAAGAGGCCGACGCAGACCGACAGAAATTATGCTTGATGGCCCAAAATGGTGGCACGGAGGAATATCATGAAAGTTCATCATGAACACCAAAGGCCGAGATTTGTGGAGGTACAAGAACGTCTATGCCATCTAACAAAGCACATGATTATGATGATAGATGTGCGTGACAAAAGTCGCATTCCCGTTAGGAGAATCTACTTCCCGCGTGACAATTAGTGTCACGGCGAAAACAATTAAATCCAAGATAAACAGATAGTATCACACATGGCGGCCAACATGGATGTAAATATCATGGATTCGCCTCTGCCTCTCAGGTGCCAGACGTGATTCGTCTTCTGATCGGGATAGCGGCCGGTGTGTTGTGGTGTCTGGTGGTATTCATATGCTTCCGCTTCTTCGTGTGCCTGTACATAATGTTACATTTGTGTCATTTTGGCGCTGATTTATCACGTTCACTTTCCCGCTGTCTGATCTCATTATTTCTGGGGATGTCGCAGAAACTAGACCCGGACACAATTCTCTCCACGCCCCCTCCCCCTTTTTTTCTCTCCCCCCCCCCCACCACCCCACCCCCTTCAAACAAAATACACATACTTTTAACTTTTCTTCCAGAACTGTTTGTTGATTATTTTACTGTTTAGTTTCTTCGTTTTCTTATACTCCCCCTCCTCTACTTCCTCCACTTCCTCCTCCACCTCCTCCTGCACTTCCTCCACTTCATTCTCCTCTCTTTCCTCTTCAGCTTCTTCGTTCCTCTTTCGTCGTTTTCTTCTCTTCTTCCACTTCCTCCTCCTCTACACCCATCTACCTCCTCCTCCACCAATATGTACCTCCTCCTCCACTTCCTTCACCTCAATTTCCTTCTCCTCCCTTTTCTCTTCATCTTCTTCGTTCCTCTTTCGTCATTTCTTCTCTTCGTCCACTTCCTCCTCCTCCACCCTCCTCCACTTACTTCACCACCTTTTCCTTCTCTTCGTCTTCGCTCCTCTTTCGAAGAGCGCGTCAAGCCTAATCACGCACCTCTGAGGACAGCGTGTTTGACCTCGGCTTGCATTTGTGTCAAGTTTAATTCCTCTAGACCTGGGGGAAATTAGAGTTTCCAGGAGGGAATTAAGATTATTTCAAGATCGCGTTAATACAAGAACCGATTACTTGGTATTGTTTTTCCCTTAATACTGTGTGGTTCTGTACGTCTCACCCTTCTAAAATTCAATTTATAAAGTAAGTAGACCCACAAATCATGTTTTATGTGAACGTCTAGACTTGTTTTAGTATGTGCTATTAAATTTAGCTTCAATTATTACGTAGACTGTGTAGGGGCGGGGACGGGATTTTTACGTAGGAAATACGAAAGGGGGGAATGACGTTCTGAAAATATGGTGGAGGGGGGCACGGGCCAAATTTTTATGTATGAAATACGAAAGGGGGGAGGGAATGACGTTCTGAAAATATGGTGAAGGGGGGCACGGGCCAAAAAAGGTTGAGAACCAATGCTCTAGACATTACTTTCAGGTTTAATTCCTCTAGACATTACCGTCAGGTTTAATTCCTCTAGACATTGCCTTTATGTTTAATTCCTCTAGAGTCTAGACCAGTGTTTCCCAACCTGGGGCCCACGCCCCACAGGGGGGCAATTCGATTGTTAAGGGGGGCAATTCGAAAATGGAAGGAATCGGCTGGATATAACAAAATGGGGAGACTTGAGACTGAAGTTAACTAAATTGGAACCTGACATAAAATTTCTTTGCAGCAAGCATGAAGTGCAAGGATCTCACTAAATTAAAATAATAAATAATTACTAATAATTAAAATAATATAGAAACATCTTTTATTAAAATTATTGTGTACTTGAATTGCAGTTCTCCATTATCTTCTTCTTCTTCAGCATTTCCAGCCATTGAGGTTCTTTGCTGCAGATACAAGCCGTCTCCATTCGTCTCTCTGGTTGACCTTCTCTTGCCAGTCGCTGATTCCAAGTGCTTGTAGGTCTGTATGTATATTATCTCTCCACCGTCTTCTTGGTCTACCTAGGGGTCTACGGTCATTTATTTCTTTAGTGTAAGCGAGTTTTGTTTCCCTATTATCTTCCATTCTTTCTATATACCCCAGCCATTGCCTTCATGATACCAGTGATTAGCAGGGACTTAAACAGATCATAAATGTCTTTGTTGCTTCTTCTTTTCCATTCTCCACTTTGTGTATCCCTAATGGGCCCAAAGGTGCGTCTTAAGACTTTCGTTCTCAAAGGTTTGTAACAAGGCTTCGTCTCCTTTAGTTGTACTCCAGGTTTCAGAGCCATACAGCACAACTGGTCTAATCAGTGTTTTGTATATTGTAGTTCTCCATTATATGTTTTGAAAATTTACTTACTGTGTTTGCTCAATAATTTCCTAGTGATTTCTTCCTAAAACCTATCATTCAAGTTTCTTTAGTGAACATTTCAATTTTTGAATATTAAAAATAATGTATATATGTGGGGGGGGGGGGGGGGGATAAGAATTTTAGAAAGGCTTGGGTGGGGCATAGCACAAAAAAGATTGGGAAACACTGGTCTAGACATTCCCTTCAGGTTTAGTTCTTCTAGACATTACTTTTAGAGGTAACTGGCTCTATCTACCGATCGACAGGTTTTCGTTACTAATGTTGCCATGACGCTGGCCTTGAGGTCTACTATTTTGTGATTTCCAGCCGCCATGTTGATTAACGTGGACAACCTGCACACTTGACCTCCTGCTTTTCGTCCTTATCCAAGAAGGCTGGGTGTCTGGTCTACATGGAGTTTATCCATCAAGAATGATGATAATTCATTTCTTCCAGTGGGGTTGAAAATTTGAAGCCGTGAGTTATAAGATGGCCGGTGAGGCCTCTTTTGGCTCGAAAAGTTCTTTGACAATCTGGACAAAGAATGCTTGACGTTCCAGGAGAAGGAACTCCTGCTGTTTTTTTTTTTTTTTTTTTGGTTTTTTTTTTTGCCAGCCTTTTTTTTTTTTTTTTTACAGCTCTTGCAGTATTTTTTGCTTCATAAGTGACTAAACCCTTGCGTAATAATGTACGCCACGAATGTCGGTCGTTGGCAGAAGTCTCCCAAGTGTCATGTTGAATTCCAAAAGCTTTTAGTGGTATCTTCAGTGTTTGTAAAGCGTTTCCTCTGGCAGCCTTGGGAGCGTTTAACATAGAACAGCCCGCCGTGAAAAATTCGCTTAGGGGTTTGTGTTGCATGCGAGTCAAGTGACCAGCCCAGCCAATCTGATTCTTCATTAGTAGAGTGTGGATACAGGGCGTGGATCTCTTTCTAGGACTTCGGTGTCTGGGATCTGTCAATAGCTTCATATGGCAGACTGTGTGGAAGTGGTTTAATTTCTTAGCGTGTCGCTGGTAAAAAGTCCAGGTTTCACAAATAGGGCAGACTGGTCTCACTACCGAAGATATATGGAAATATCAAGATACCAGTTCTTGGGAAAAGTTCTGGTCCCATTCTGGGAACAAACCCCGTGTCTTATAAGCCTGAGGCTAACCCCCATAACCTCTCAGCCACTGCTTATCCCTATTGGAATGTTAAGAAGTAAACTTTCTACCGTTCAATAATATGAGACATATTGTCTTGATCTGCACCGATAGGTGGGCTACTGGTGCACGAAGGCGTATGTCGTCGGGCCCTTTTGCGATCATATGTATAGTGTGCAAGAACAGATAAATCTGCATGGTTCTGGAAGAATTATGCGAACGGGGGTCACCAGGGGACCCGACCAACACTCAGCACTCCGAGAAAAGGCTCTAAATTGAGGCATAGTCAGACTGCAATTGGTATCATTGGTATTGCAGATGCGGGTGGAGCCCGTATGGGATCGTCCTGAATGCTGTTGTGTCGGTTCTTGAATCAAATCAACTCAGAACAGTAAACTGTTACTGTTACTGGCACTTTCCGTCCTGACAGAAGGTAGGTTGTTTCATTATGCTTCAAAACCAAAAACGCATAACCACTGCGCATGGCTGGTAACAGCACAAAGCCTGGGCTGCATTGTAGAGACAATGTGTTGCCCGTGCAGTATGATCACTATCTTGGCCTGCTTCGTTTACACCAAGGAAAGGTGACACCAATACGTCTAGAATAAGACTAGCTGCAGCCGCTGCCGGATCAGCAAAGCAATGCTCAAACTGTCTGTAGAGAACTCAGTAGAGAATACATCAAACAGATTAGTCTTTAACTCTTTCTGTGCTATGTTAAGCTAGTCCCAGGTATACATCCTTCCATTATTTCTTTTCCAGGCATAGTCTTTTTCCATGCCCAAGATATTTCATGTTCTTCGGTTGAAGTTATTCTAAACTGATCTTCCATCAATACTGAATCCTTGGAAGATATATGTTTCCTCTCACTCTCTCTCTCTCTCTCTCTCTCTCTCTCTCTCTCTCTCTCTCTCTCTCTCTCTCTCTGTGCGTGTGTGTGTGTGTGTGTGTGTGTGTGTGTGTGTGTGTGTGTGTGTGTGTAAGAAAAAGAGATAATTGAACGCACGCATGTCATGTAACTTGCTATTCCATATTTTTTTGTGTATTCTCATCTTTCATATTATTTTGTATGTCATTTGATTTTATCATGTATAATATGAACACATGCACATTTATGTAGAGTGAGTGAGAGAATTAGTGAGTGTGAGTGAGAGAGATAGTGAGTGAGTGTGAGAGAAAGTGTATGTGTGTGCGCGAGAGAGAGGGGGGAGAGAGGGAGAGAGAGAGAGAGAGAGAGAGAGAGAGAGAGAGTTGAATTGCATCACTATTTTGTTACGTTACACAGTGTATATGTACAATTTTATCTCCATTTTGTATTTTTGCCATTTTTGCGAGAATGCTCACGACAATCGTCAGTGTATGTGTGTCTAAAGTGTGGGAGTTTGTTCATACTAGTTTCAGTGATTATGTGAGGCATCATGTATGTGTCTAGATGTGAGGATGTATGTGTGTGGGTGTGTGTGTGGGGGGGGGGGGGTGTATATGGGGGGATGTGTGAGTGGAGGGGGTGTGTGAAGGGATGTGTGAGGACTTGGTGTGTGTGTGTGTTCGGATGTGTATATGGGTGGGGTGTGTGTGTGGGATGGGGGATGGGTGTGGGATGTGTGTTTGGGTAGGGAGATGTGTGGGGTGGGAGATGTGCCTGTGGGTGTGTTCGGGATGTGTCTGTGGGTGAGTTCGGGATGTGTGTGTGGTTGAGGGAGATTGTGCGGGTGGACGAAAAGTGGGTGGGGTGTGTGTGTGTGTGTGGGTGGGGGAATGTGTTGTTGAGGGATGTGTGTTTGGCTGAGTAGTTGGGGGTGTGTAGGTGGGTGGTTGGAGGATGTGTGGGTGGGTGTGTGTGTGTGGGTTGGGGGATAGGTGGGTGTTTGTGTGGGTGGGGGAACATATGTGTGCTTGGGTGTGTTTGTGGTTGAGGGGTGTATGTGGGTGGGTGAGGGATGTATGTGTGGTGGAAGTGTGGTGGATGTGTGGTGGATGGGGGATGTATCTCGTAACATGGTAATGTGCATTGTTTATGTTTACAACGTTCATTTTACAATGTTTTTTCCCCTTATGTGAATGTATCATGCACTATTGATGAACGAAAGATGAGTGATTGGAAGGGCCGAATGTAAGACGGGCTTGCGTGTCCAGTTTGTAGCCCTTCGAAAATAAAGATCAGTCAATCAATCAATCAATCAATCAATCAACCAATCAATCAATCATTCAATCAATCAATCAATAAATCAACCTCTCTCTCTCTCTCTCGCTCTCTCTCTCTCTCAGTATTCTCTCTCTCTCAGTATTCTCTCTCTCTCTCTCTCTCTCTCTCTCTCTCTCTCTCTCTCTCTCTCTCTCTCTCCCCCCCCCCTCTTCATTTAAGGAATTGTTAACATATTTAGTGTCAAACAAACAGTAACTTTGAACCCAACAATTTGTTTTTTCCCGATTCAATTACCCCTACCAAGTTCAACCTCAAAGAGAAGTTATGTTAGCGTCCATCACCAGATTTGAAGATGATTGTTGTCCGAAACTAAAGAATCGCGAAAAATATGAAATGGGGTTGTGTAACACAGGGTTTATTTTTAATGACTGTGGAGTCTTTGAAAATATTGTCGTGCCATGTTTTGTATTTACATTTTATGTTGCATACACTCCACCTACGGTGAGTACGAAACTTGGAACGGCAATATTTTCAAACATCCTACAGTCATTAAAAATACACCCTATAGTTATGACTTTAAATTTTTAAATATAGTAACAGACATGTTGTATTATATATAAATTAAAGGCGGTTGCATAGGGAACACAACTATATATAAGCCCATGGCAAGGAAATTCGCTTAACACGATTAATTATCCCCAGGCTCTTAAAGCTGGTCTATAGCACTCATATTTACAGGCGTATTTGCGCTGTTCAGCTAATTTGTAGAATGTTCCATTTTTCACGCTCGTATGTTGTAGGGGGAAAACCGCATTCTCTGTTCTTAACTGTGTGTGTGCGTGCGCGCGCACGGGTGTCTGGTCTGCCTTAGCTTAAAAATAAAGACATGTGACCATGAACGTTCATGTGAAAATGTATTTTTGCATGTAGTGGCGGAGTGGCTGGGGTGTTTAGTTTGCCCGATGACAAGTGAGCCCCCTGGGACCCCGATGAAGTGGGCTCTCTTAAACAGACAATATATTTAAAATATTGTCCTTTTAGTAGATTTGTCTCTAGGCAAGCAATTCTTTACCAGTTTATAACTGTGTGTGTGTGTTTGTGTGTGAGTGAGTGAGTGAGTGCCTGCGTGCGTGCGTGCGTGCGTGCGGGAGTGAGTGAGTGAGTGAGTGAGTGAGTGAGTCTGTGAGTGAGTGAGTGAGTGCGTGTGTGCGTGAGTGGGTGAGTGAGTGAGTGAGTGAGTGAGGGAGGGAGGGAGGGAGGTGAGTGAGTGAGTGAACAAGCAAACAGTCACGTTAAGCATGTATAAATATGTTTCAGAAATCATGAATTACCATGAACAAAATCAGTTATCAGTAAACAATGTATGTCATGAATAAAAACAGCTACCATTAACAGTTTGGCAGGAATATAACAACACGAATATATTATCTTGTGGGGACAATCTGCCTCATGTCACTTCATATAAATAAATAAATCTGTGTAATGTAGTAATCAACAGTTTGCAAACAGAAGAGTTACTGCTTCTGTAGAAATAGCGTCCCTTTAGTAGCCGGAAGAACGCTGTATATGTGCGCATGTGCGGTCGGGTGGCACGTTTGTCTTGTGTGACGTGTACGTACTCCAGAGTGCACCCGTGTCGAGTGTTGCCTCTTCAGCCAGTAAATGTTGGGGTTTAATGCAACGTCATGGAAGGGGCGTGTGTGTGTGTGTATGTGTGTGTGTGTGTGAGTGAGAGAGAGAGAGAGAGAGAGAGAGAGAGAGAGAGAGAGAGAGAGAGAGAGAGAGAGAGAGAGAGAGAGAGAATAATATAAGTAGGATGGATGTTTTCAAACGTTTGTTTGCTGGTGTTGTCTCATAGGTTTTTAATGCTTACCCTCTGCACTGCTATTACCAGTTGTTGGTGGGAGGTGTGTGTGTGTGTGTGTGTGTGTGTGTGTGTCTGGGAGTAGGGTTTGTGGGTGTGTGGGGTAGGTTGGTGTACTGGGAGTAGTGTGAGTGGGTGGGGGTAGGTTTGAGTGGGTATGATGTGGGTGGGTGGGAGTAGGATATGTGGTGGTAGAGTTTGTGGGTAAGGTGTTTGGGTAGGGTGCGTGAATAGGGTGTATGGGTAGGGTGTGTGGGTGCGTGGAGGAAGGTTGGAGGAGAAGGTGGAAGGTGGGTGGGTGTATAAAGTGTTCGAATCTCCTTTGACGTGGGAAAAAAAATTTTTTTTTAACTGGGCATAATTTCCCCGGTGGACCCAGCCTAAACTTAGTAGCAGAGATTGCTGTAGGAAGTAAAGGCGGTTCGTGTGATATAGACCGCATCATCCACCAAGTGTGGCTTAGTCTATAGAAATACGAATGGATAAAGTTCATTAAAAAGTATTAACCACTACCGTGTTTTTTGACAGACAAGGTTCTCTATTTCAATTGCATAACACTATTTGAGTGGAGGCTGTGTCAACTGCTTATGAGCAACTTATATGCAGGAAAATAAATAGCAGCTTCAATTGGTGATCAGTTTATGAATAAAAGAATTTACCGTCCATGGCGTGATTTACCGGGGACGGCAAACTTCCTGCCGCAGACAGCTAACAGAAACAGACTGGATTTCTGAATTATCGAGGCTGGTCGGTCGATATATGTTAGACTCCAGCTTTCAGCTGCACTGTTTAGTACAAGTGCCTCTTCTTGGCAACCCACTGTCATACAATAGTTCTTGTGTCTTAGCCTGTTTTTGATCTCCACCCGAAAACACAAGCAATGGGCCTTGTCGAGACTCCCCGGGTGGAGATTGTTTTAAGAGCTGTTTGCAGCGTGAGGTTTTCTGGTTTTAAAATGCATTAGCAGCAGACGTTCCGTGATGCATTGGAACTGTCGAATAAGTTTGAATTTATTCGATAGAAGTTGGTGGATTGTGAGAGTTGTTATTGATGGATTGTGAAAGAAGTTATCGATCTTGTAGTAACTACTAACAGACGAGCAAACGTTGTTGGTGCTCTGGCACTTAACTAAGTAAAATAGAACCACGCCCGCAAACATAAAAGACATGTGCCAGCAAACATAATACAGACATATGCCAGCAAACATTAAAACAGACATATGCCAGCAAACATAACACAGACATATGCCAGCAAACATAAAACAGACATATTCCAGCAAACATAAAACAGACATATACAAGCAAACATAACACAGACATATGCCAGCAAACATAAAACAGACATATGCCAGCAAACACAAAACAGACATATACAAGCAAACATAACACAGACATATGCCAGCAAACATAAAACAGACATATGCCAGCAAACACAAAACAGACATATGCCAGTAAACATAAACCAGATATATGCCAGCAAACATAAACCAGATATATGCCAGCAAACATAAAACAGACATATACAAGCAAACATAACACAGACATATGCCAGCAAACACAAAACAGACATATGCCAGTAAACATAAACCAGACATATACAAGCAAACATAACACAGACATATGCCAGCAAACATAAAACAGACATATACAAGCAAACATAACACAGACATATGCCAGCAAACACAAAACACACACATACCACCAAACATAACACATAAATATAACTCTCAAACATAAAACAGACATACTTCAGCAAATATAAAATAGACATACGCCCGCAACCATGTAACAGATATACGCGAACAAACATAACAGACATACGCCCGCCCGCAAACATGAAACGGACAGACGCCCTCAAACATGAAACAAACAGACACCGCAAACACATAACAAACATAACGCTGGCAAACATATAACAAACATATAACCAAAAACATGAAACAGAAGCACTCTCGTAAACAAACAGAAACACACCCGTAAACAGCTATTAAATTAGGGAAATTTGCGCAAGATCTTAGATTTTTAACTACAATGAAGCATACTGCTAGCTATCTAGACAGATAACATTACATGGAAGATGTATCATAGAGATCAAGAACAGACAGGGGCATACAAAGACCACATATTGTTAAACAAGAATAAATGTAATAAATCATCGTCACTGGCGGTTAGCAAAATAATTCTTGTGTTACATAGAACGAATTTTAACACATGGCTGTTAATTCTGGAATCTGTAAACAAGCAACCCCAAATAGATAGAGGAAGACAAGAAGATCGCAAGTTGTGGAGAGAAGCGTGATCCTAAGGCCAGTGTGCATGGATCTTTATGATGATGAAATGTTTGATGCGCTCACAACTGATGGAATCATGAATATAGTATACTAGCTGACCCGGTCCGGCTTCGCCCAGCCCCTGGCGAGGATCTATCTAGTCTGTCTGTCTGTCTGTCTGTCTGTCTGTCTGTCTGTCTGACCCGGACCGGCTTCGCCCAGTCCCTGATGGGGAGCATCTCATTTAATTCATATAAGTAGTCATATAAGTTCCCGTTCCCGACTGTCTGTCTGTCTGTCTGTCTGTCTGTCTGTCTATCTGTCTGTCTGTCTGTCTGTCTGTCTAATAATTTATTGATTGCAGTTAGAACAACCTTAGATAAACGAAGACCAACTTACAAAAAGCATTAGAAAGAGCACTTGAAAGATCTTTACATCTTCCCCCAACAATTAACTTGGGTAAATGGAGCGGCAGCAGCAGCAGCAGAAGAAGAAAAAGGAGGAGGAGGAAGGAGGAGGAAGAGGGAGGTGGAGGAATGAGGAGGAGGGAGGAGCAGGAGGGAGGAGCAGGAGGGAGGAGGAGGAGAGAGGAGCAGGAGGGAGGAGGAGGAGAGAGGAGGAGGGAGGAGGAGGAGAGAGGAGGAAGAGGGAGGAGGAGGGAGAAGGAGGAAGGAGGAGGAGGGAGGAGGGAGGAGGAGCAGGGAGGAGGAGGGAGGAGGAGGGAGGGGGAGGAGGAGGAGGGAGGAAGAGGAAGTGGGAGGGGAGGGAGGGGAGGAGGGAGGAGGAGGAAGAGATAGGAGGAGGATGGAGGAGGAGGGAGTGTGAGGAGGGGGAGGAGGGGGAGGATGGAGGAGGAGGGAGAAGGAGGAGGGATTAGGAGGAGGAGGGAGGAGGAGATAGGAGAGAGGAGGAGGGAGGAGGGGGGAGGAGGATGAGGATGAGATAGAGGGAGGAGGAGGAAGGAGGAGGAGCAGGGAGGAGGAGGAGGAGGGAAGAGGACGGAGGATGGAGGAGCAGGGAGAGGGAGGAGGAGCAGGGAGAGGGAGGAGGGAGGAGGAACGAACGAACGAACAATCTTTATTTTCAAAGGGTTAAGAATTGGGCACGCAGGCCCGTCTAACATTCTGCCCTTCTATCACTCTCTTCCATACATTATTTCATTCACACATCATTCAAGGCTAACAGAGAACAGCAACAATATAAAAGATATGCATTATAAAGGCATGGGCAAAATGCGAACATCAAAACTACACGACACAGTAAAATTAGATAATGGTCTGACACTTGTTATTAGCCATGTGGAATATACTGGCCTACCAAAAGGGGATTGGCTGTTATACTAGGGTTTTGTTATTATTATTATCTCTATTATTAAGGGGGAAGATAATCCGTACTGAGATAGTGTTTGAGGAATTTGCGATTATATGAATAGGGATTGGTGATGTCTTTGATTTCTTGTGGAAGATTGTTCCACAGCTGAGCTGCAGAGTACGTTAAGCTTGTTTTGTATAAGTCAATCCTAGGCTTCGGAATGTGTAATATATTTAAACGTTTACTGTGTCTAGCATTATATTTAAACAATGGCCAAAGGTAATTTGGGGCATTCCGATGCAGGATTTTGTGAATTAGTTTAGCTTTATTGAAAAGCAGGCGTTTGCGGAGTGGTAGTAACTGAAGGCGTTTATACAGGCTAGGATTGTCAGATAAATGTTTGTTATAAATTAGACTCATGGCCCGTTTCTGGAGTGAGTAAAGTCGCTTGGTGTTTGAATTAGAACAACCGTCCCAGATTGTAGAGCAGTAGTCAAAGTGTGTCTGTATATGAGAAGTATAGAATAGTTTCCTTGTGTCCTCATCAAGGAAGTTTTTAATTTTGGCGAGTTGGTAGACTTTTCTCGCTGTTTGTTTAATAAGCGCTTGAACGTGGGAATTAAAGGTTAGGTTTCTATCAATGATTATGCCTAATGTTTTGTGCTCAATTACACTTTCTACTGGCATGTTATCGATGTGAAGTTGAAGTGATGTGTGTGAGCTTAGAGTTTGAAGTCTTTGTCTGGTTGTTAGTAACATTGATTTTGTTTTAGTGATGTTAATTTGCATACGGTTTGAATAGCTCCACCTAACTACATTATTTAATTCTTGTTGTAAAGACGACTCCAATAAAATACAGTTTTCAGCATTTGTGTACACTGTACAGTCGTCTGCAAATAGATCGCAGGACGACGAAAGATGCAAAGGTAGATCGTTAATATATATGGCAAACAATAGAGGACCAAGAATAGAGCCTTGCGGTACTCCAGTATTGAAGGTGGTGGTATGAGACAGACATTTATTATATGATACTACTTGCTTTCTGTTTGATAGAAAAGATGATATTAGAGTGACTACATTAGGGCCAATTTTCATTGTCTCAAGTTTTTTTAATTAAAATAACATGGTCTATCATATCAAATGCTTTCTTGAAATCAATAAACACAGTTCCACATAGACTGTTGTTGTTTATATTCTGGTGCCAATTTTCTATCATGTTTGTTATTAGGGTAGTGCCCGGTAGATACTGTCTTATTGGGAAAATGTCCAGAGGAGGAGGGAGGAGGAGGTGGAGGGAGAAGGGTGGAGGAGGAGCAGGGAGAGGGAGGAGGAGAGAGGAGGAGGAGAGAGGAGGAGGAGGTGAGAGGAGGAGGATTTAGGTGGAGGAGTATAACGCATATGCATGTAGATAACTGTAGCGAAAGGGTCCACCTACTTGAGAAATATGCAACAATTTTACATATATAGCAATGCTATTAGAAGTTATGTCCCCTCGCTATATATACATTATAATGTAAATTGAAATATTAAATAATATTAAGTAAATAACGGTTTGTACACTAAATAACTATGATAGTTGGCAGCACGGGGATGAGAGGAAGACATGTAGAAGATTTCATCTCAATCGGATGGACCGTTCGCGAACGCATAAAGAACATACAGACAGACATTCTATTTAATATATATAGATAAACAACGATAGTCACAATATACGAACTCTAAACTCTCCATGCCTTCAGATTACACCTACTAAAGATAAAGAATCAGAAACACGCCTGTAAACAGCGATTAAATTAGGGTAATTGGCGCAAGATCTTACATGTTTTTGAGTACAGTGAAGCATACTGATAACTATCTAGACAGATAACATTACATGGAAGATGTAATTTTTACACCTGCTAAAGTCTGAACTAAACAACCAGTTTAAGGTCATCGTGCAGTGAATGTATACCGTCTTATTGGGGAAGTGTCCGGTATAATACGTCTTATTAGAGAAGTGTCCGGTAGATAACGTCTTATTGGGGTAGTGTCCGGTAGATACACTATTATTGGGATAGTGTCTGGCAGATACTGTATTATTGGGGTAGTGTCCGGTAGATACTGTCTTATTGGGTAAGTGTCCGGTAGATACAGTATTATAGGGGAAGTGTCCGGTAGATACAGTATTATAGGGGAAGTGTCTGGTAGATAACGTCTTATTAGGGTAGTGCCCGGTAGATACTGTCTTATTGGGAAAATGTCCAGTAGATGCAGTATTATTGGGGAAGTGTCCGGTAGATAACGTCTTATTGAGGTAGTGCCCGGCTGATACCGTCTTATTGGGGAAGTGCCCGGTAGATACAGTATTCTTGGGAAAGTGACCGGTAGATACAGTATTCTTAGGAAAGTGACCGGTAGATACAGTATTCTTGGGAAAGTGACCGGTAGATACAGTATTATTGGGGAAGTGTCCGGTATATACAGTATTCTTGGGAAAGTGACCGGTAGATACAGTATTCTTGGGAAAGTGACCGGTAGATTCAGTATTCTTGGGAAAGTGACCGGTAGATACAGTATTCTTGGGAAAGTGACCGGTAGATACAGTATTCTTGGGAAAGTGACCGGTAGATACAGTATTCTTGAGAAAGTGACCGGTAGATACAGTATTATAGGGGAAGTGTCCAGTAGCTACAGTATTATGGGGAAGTATCCAGTAGATACAGTATTATTGAGGAAGTGTCCGGTAGATACAGTATTATTGGGGAAGTGTCCAGTAGATACAGTATTATTGGGGAAGTGTCCGGTAGATACAGTATTATTGGGGAAGTGTCCAGTAGATACAGTATTATTGGGGAAGTGTCCGGTAGATACAGTATTATGGGGAAGTGTCCGGTAGATACAGTATTATGGGGAAGTGTCCGGTAGATACCATCTTATAGGGAAACTGTCCAGTAGATAACGTCTTCCTGCGGTAATGTCTGGTAGATACCGTCTTATTGGGGTAGTGTCCTGTAAATACCGTCTTATTGGGTAGTGTCCTGTAGATATCGTCTTATTCGGTAAGTGTCCGGTAGATAGCGTCTTACTACGGTAATGTCCGATAGATACCGTCTTATTGGGGAAGTGTCCTGTAGATACCGCCTTATTGGGGAAGTGTCCGGTAGATATCGTCTTATTGGGGTAGTGTCCGGTAGATACCGTCTTATTGGGGTAGTGTCCGGTAGATATCGTCTTATTGGGGTAGTGTCCGGTAGATACCGTCTTATTGGGGAAGTGTCCGGCAGATACTGTCTCACCGAGGAAGTGTCCGGCAGATGACGTCTTATTGGGGATTGGTTGATTGATTGATCTAGGAACCGACATCACAGCTTTCTGGGCATTCCCATAGGCGCTCCGTTCCCATCCTCAGCAGCCAGCGAAGAGTTCCAACACCAATAATACCAGTAGTAATCTGATTATATGTCCGTCTCGCCTTTCCTCTGAACGTCGAGCGTCGGCCAGATCCTCTTGTCACTCCTCGCTGCCTCATTTTTGCCAGACCATGATGATCATGATGATCCATTTGCTCCTCCGAAGTGTACACGTGCTCCCACAAGGCCACGACCACGTCTGCCTTGTCATGCATCATTCATTCATTCATTCAGTAGCATGTCCTTTGCAGAACTTCGCTCCCATAACAACCTTCCGGAAAAACCTCTCGATCATAAGCAAGATGTCCCGCGTCCGATACACCCATCTGGAGATCATCCGCCACATGCTGCACCCATCTTCTCTTTGGCCTTCCTCTTCCTCTCTTCCCAGGCATATTACCCCTCCATTATTGTTCTCTCCAAACTTTCGTGACGTTTCAAGAGACCAAAATATTTCAATTTTCTTTGTTTTATCGTTTTTAATAGCCAACCTTCTTCAATATTCAGCTCTTGAAGTATTGATGCATTTGTTCTTTTCTTTACCCAAGATATTCTTAGAACTCGTCTATAACATTTATATTCAAAGGCATTTATGCGCTGCTCAGCTTGTTTAGTAAATGTCCAGGTCTCACAGGAGTATGTTGTAATGGGAAAGATGCATGCTCTTAAAAATCTAATTTTTGTAGTTCTCTCTGTCCCATTCCATAATTTATTCCAAATTCCAAATTTTGCAGGGCCAGCCAATCTGTCCGCCTGTTCATTTCCCAGCACACCGGCATGCCCTGGAGAAAAAAGATCCAGGCGATGCTTGCCACCCGTGACCTCCAAAGCGAAGCAAGCCACTCTGCACGAAGCATGCCTGTCCTCACCTTCCTCAGCATGCTTTCTGAGTCAGTTACAATCACGATGTGTGTGTGTATCGTATTCTACATCTAGCGGAAAGCTGCAGTGACCGCCTCCACCTCCATTCTTAAGCTAGATGTTGTGGTATCATATGCCAGGCTCTCTTGCACCAAATGTCGGCCATTAGCTTTTGCTACCTCTCGACACCGAACCATATGTGTAGATACGTCTTATTGGGGAAGTGTCCGTTAGATAACGTCTTAAATGGAAAATGTCCGGTATTTAACTTCTTTTGGTTAAATGTCCGGTAGATACCTTCTTATTGCAGAAATGTCCGGTAGATAACTTCTTATTGGGAAAATGTCCGGTAGATACCGTTTTATTGGGGAAGTGTCCGGTAGATAACTTCTTGTTGGGGAAATGTCCGGTAGATAACTTCTTATTGGGGAAATGTACGGTAGATACCTACTTCTTGGGGAAATGTCCGGTGGATACCGTTTTATTGAGGAAGTGTCCGGTAGATACCGTCTTACTGGGGAAGTGTCCGGTAGATCACGTCTTATTGGGGAAGTGTCCGGTACCGTCTTATTAGGGTAATGTCCGATAGTTACCATCTTATTGCGGTAGTGTCCGGTAGATACCGTCTTATTGGGGAAGTGTCTGGTAAAGATCGCCTTACTGAGGAATTTGGGGACGTGTCCGGTAACGAGAAGAGCTGATCTACTAGCTGAGGGTTGTGCAGCAGATCTAGATGTGTCAGTCACCGACAGAAAATACTTCGTCAAATCAATCATAAAACCAACATAAATTTACAGTTATCATATAATTGATATGCCAAAGCAAATGATAATCCTATGTTTAGAATGGAACACATTCGGCTCAGCAGCCGCATGTAAATATTGAACTGATTCGCTTAAAAAGTTGCTTAAAGTCGACAGGGTCGACTTCATTGTACCGGGTTTTTATCCCATATGGCTCGGTCTCTTTCCGCAGCGCGGAAAGCGTCGCACAAAGCACGAACTCCGTAGCTCTAGTGACAACCCACAGCAGTCTCCGAAAAATTTCACTGGTGAACCGAAGGACGAGGCCCGAAATCGAACCCACAACTTCAGAGCCCGAGTCAAACGGCTTGACCACTTCGCTACGGAGACACCAATTTTTAACTGATTCACTGTCAAACAAATAAGTTTGGACCAAACATGTTGCGCAACAAATGAACAAGTGTTATAGTGTAAATGTTCGTTCACTGAGCATTGAGATTTCGGAATATACACCAACAAAACAAATAACTCGATGATCCTAGTATGCCGATGTATCGTCCTTCTATCCTTCTATGGGAGATCACATTTGGCGATATATAATCCTTCGGTAAATCAGATATGTTTGAGCGTAGATTAGGGCCTCAACAGCAGATCTCACACTCCAAGACCGCCCCGGATACCAGATCCAAAGAAAACCTTCTGGCCTAAAGAAACAATGGAAGCTAAACTTAAAACCACGGAGTCAACAGATAGACGGTGAATTTTACACAAAATATGATATTACAAATATAGAAACGTCTGTAATGTGAGCGGAAGAAAGAATCACATTCGACACTACCAGGTAGGAGCATGATAACAGACGCAGCAGGGACGGGCCTGACTTACTGACACTGGAACTATAAGCATCCTTACTCTTCATTTTTTTTTCGCATGTTGTTTAATACACAAAATAGTCGCTTGTTAAAATTTGCGGAAGCCATCATGATTAATCTACACAGGTGTCATATGTTGATATGAAGTTGTGATTGAAACTAGGATCACGTTGTGCATTACCCGTATTCTAGTAGTTATAGAAAGATGGGCCTAATTCCTCTCAAATGTGTAATAGTCAAGATAAGAGCATTGACCATTAAGACTCGGGGTAGTCTCATGGAAGATAGAAGCACATTATGAATTTATTCTTCTCACAAATGAATCCTAATAGCTCTCAAGCCCCCTAAAGTTTGTCAATTCTAATCAGTCTGGAATGACTGTCTCAGAATGATAGAGGATTCAGTGAAAGAACAATATGGACTATGGGTAGTTTCTGGGAGAAAAGTTCAAATATTTCTCAGCAGATCGCACCCCTCCTCACTTAATTTCCCATTATAGTAATTGTGATCATTATATATTCAATTATACACAAAATAACTTGTTCACGAACAGTCTTATACAAACAGGTGAAATGTAAATAAAATAGAGAAGAATCTAGTGTTAATGGGTTTATTAATTGTTAAACCTGGATTGGATCCAAGAAACACATTTCAAGTCATGTTCACATGTATATTGGATTATTACAAAATCATTATACAGAGAATGCATGAATATTATGCCCTCCCCTTTCCAAGTTCCCAACTAATCTATGTATGTTTACATTTCTACTATTTGTTTGCTGTGGAGAGAAATGTGTCCTTGTCACAATGGGGATCAGTTGATCTTCCTGAAAACAAGAGTTTGGATGGCCTGAGTGGATGTATATGTGTCAGTAGGACATGACACCTTGGAGCAACGAGACTGAGCTATAGCCTGGGTTCATGTGTGGGTGGATCCACTTCATGACCTGCCAGTTAGGTCAAGCTGAAGGCAGCTTTTACTCTGGTAGATGCCGGAGTCGTCTTGATCTCTCACAAGTTTGGTTGCATCTTCCCTTCTACACTTCCACCAGCTGCACCACTGTAGTTTAGACAAGTATATGTATGTACATTCCAACTTACTCATTGTTGTGTAGAGATAGTTAAGAATGAATAGGGACAGTACAGGGAGGATGACAAGGAAGGAAGAAATCTAACAGCCTGAGAGTAAGAACTATACCCTTCTCCTAGCTGGTGTTGTATTAACTATGAATGTCAAAGGTTATCACACTGTATGCATGTTGTTATCATCTGGCCCTGCTGTATGTATGTGTTCTCAGTTTACCTGGGGTTTCATTGAGATGTTCACAAACAAGCATTGACAAGACTGATGATATATTGTCCCATGAGCAAATCAAGTCAAGTTGATAGGACAAGACAATGATGATGGTATGATGGCATTAATAAATGACATACAAATACTACATCTTCATCAACTCATTTTGGTTATGCATGTTGTGTGTAATTTTTCCTGAGCTTTTCATGCTAATCAACTGGTGTTTCTTCTTCTCTATCAACTCGCCTCCTACTATCTTTTGTTGTGTTCTGTTGTGTTGTGTTGACTTTTGTTGACTGGGGTTCTCATAGATTCTAACAACTTCCCCTCCAGTCTTCAGCAGTTAAAAATGAGTATAAATCACATATTATTTGTTGACTTTTGCTGACTGGGGTTCTCATAGATTCTAACAACTTCCTTTCCAGCCTTCAGCAGTTAAATATGAGTATAACTCACATATTATTGATTCGTGTTCATGAATAACATAAAGAAAAACCTTATGTGTACTGTTACAAAATGTAAACCATACAAAATCATGATACAAATCAATATACATCAGTGTGAGAGGTTTACATGAAGTTGTACCTCTCCCACTAATTCTCTTCTTCTTCTTCTTCTTTTTCTGCTTCTTCTTCTGGAGTCAGTGTGCACTGGTCCCATTCTGTTGGCTATCAACAGTTGGTTACAGACAGAGGTTTAAGTCTTCCTCGTGTCTGGACAGATTGTCTAAGTACAACTGTCACAGGTGGCAATTTGTGAAGCGTAAACTTACTAGGCACTGCAGTTAATTGATGCAGTGTCTAAGTGCGAAATCTGCCACATATATACAACAATATTACATCAACCTAGGTCAACTCAACTTGGAACGGAGGGAGGAAAGATATAAACTCCTCTCTCACTCTCTAGATGGTTTACAGGCAAAAACATGTAGGTTTCAAGCGAAGCAGTGGTTCATGCACAAACTGTCTTCTGGATAGCAGATAGTTTAATAGGCATTTTTGATGAAATGCATAATAGTGCATTAAGAATTCCACCTCCTACAGTTTCCTATGATAGTATTTTGTAATATGCACACATTAAAGACAACATAATTAAAGAGTCACTTCAGAGCGAGCAGTTTTAGAAAAATGTCATAGAGTCGAGTTGGCCGGGGAATGGCACAGTTCAGCTAGAAATGGCAGCTTGAAAATTGACACGCCAGAGTTTTTATTTTATTAATAATATACTTAAATTGATGCACAGACACTGGAACTGGATAACTCAACTGTACACTTCTGGGCATCAGGTTGATCTATAGACTGATTAGCTTACCTCGTGTCAGAATAAACTACACATGATGTTAGGAATATTTGGCCACCCTCAGCTACTGGACTGTCCGCCTGGTTCTTGTATGGAAGAATGCGCAATTCAAAAGTTGGACGCTAGCGACGGGCCGAACTAAGAGTCACATGACTGACCTCCTCCAATGGTTATATGCTTGCCTGCTTGTGTTCGTTGGCTTGAGCTCCAACGCGAAGTCCTGTATGTCGGATGAAGGCATCCTGTTGTCCAACATCAGTGTGATGTCATACAGGACCTGAGTTTTGCGTGAGTATCCGTTGTCCCATGTCTGGCTTATTGTTGTGCAGACTGGTGGTTCCTCGCCGTACAGGCAGACACTCTCCGACTTCGGAGGAATCGGCGATCCTATTGACTTCAGCCAGGACCCCGAAGGGACCTGTTGCTTAGGACGCTCGACGTGGACGCGTCAATGGGTCTTGGCCAGTATATAACCCGGCCCTGGTGCCTTGTAAACACCTCTGCGTCCCAATGGTTATATGTAGTGAGGAAGCGTATAAGTCTAAATATAAATAAGCTGACAAGTGTCCATCTCGAGTGTTAAGTGTGGTGTATGGTGTTTTTCTCGTGCGTTCAAGTGCAATATTTTCTCTGGTTGGTGTGCATTAGTTGACGCACTGTAACATGATGAATTCTGTAATTTCACAATAGGCCAGTTTTGTGCAAACAGAAAGATGTGATAGTCAGATTAAAATTACCGGTGTAGACAGTTGACATTACTTGCGAATATTTGTATATTTCAGCTTGTATCTAGTTATGTTACTTTATGTTATGTGAATTCTGCAGTATGTACCTGACGAGATGCAGCGAAATAAGCCAGGCAATAAATAAATCGTGCAATCTATTGTTTATGTCTTCGTTATTCAAATTCACTACGGAGAAAACATTGTTTTGGTTAACTCTTTCGGTCCAAGACACTTTCGCAACAAATAGGAGGAAGGGAGATATCCACTTTTTAACAAAAAATGAGTGCTTTTTCTCTCAAAGTCAAAATACACTGCGGAAGTAACGACGGTAAAGCCAGATTGTTCAGTTTGGTCTGACTAAACTTACAGTGTACGAGAACACATCGCGTGATGGTTGGAATTTACAGGACAGAACCAGTGATGCACGACGCGTTGCGTGATCTCAGACAGTTGTAATTTTGTCTTTCTATGTCAGGAAGTTGTTCTTTTAAGCAATAAACATTTGGGTCTGGAGTAATAAGAGCATGTTACCGATGGATTTATAGTAACAATTCCAACATAATGGGTTAACGGAGTGAGTTACACAAACTCCTGTCTGTATGAAAGACCTCAAGTAGTCTAGTATTTTTGTTTTGTTATTCTTGTCGATAACTCTATTGATGATGCTCCTCTATGCCACTGTCTGTCCATTCAGCATCATGTCTGGGTATTCCACTGCCTCTTCTATCACTTATCTGTCCTGTTGTCATGATGCTTCCAATTCCTCCCTTCAAATGATGCGACCATCTACTCACATCCCGTACCTGCTCACAATAATTAGCAGCGGGAGAGAGCCCGTTTATGAGCTTTATACATGAGATTACTATTGACTGTTATTCTTTGAGGACTTACCATGCTCATTTATTTTAAACATATTTGCTATTTGGTAGTTGTTACTTGCTTTCTGTATTCTCGTCTACATCTCTCTATCTAGTGTACAATCCTAGGTGAACAAACAGAAATATTAAAACTCAAGACATAAACATACAAAAGAGGAAATCAATAATACAAGTTTCAAATAGTATCCGTAGTACTCCGAGCCAGGTAAAACAGAACCATGATTACCACTAAGAGAAGATCAAACACTTGTCTACAGACTATGGGCATACTATTGCATTGAAGACTCAAAAATCGGGTTAATTAACTAGAATTTCGTCATAACCTGATAGGTGTTGGGATGGAGCATGAAATTATTTAGAAAATGAGATGCATGACTGACGAATCAATGCAAGGAGTAGGTCGACAAGCAGTATTAGTAGTAGGCCTCTTACAGTCCTGTTTGACTATAGAGTTGTGCTGCTGGGGAGGGACCTGACGCACCGCTGGTGATTGTATAGTCCAATGAGAGAATGACAATCTGTCACAGTTTCCGCATCTGTAAGACGAGGCTGGTCTTGCAGTAAGTGACTGTATTTTATGCCTGTGCTTCTTATCCTCAGTTTGTTGGATCAGATTGCGTTCAAAAAGCACCAGTCCGTTTCGTAAATCTCTTCTTCAGAAACATCTGTCTGATGTAACTCTTTCCCACGTGTCTGGATCTATGCCAAGGGTTTTCATATCCTTGTTTAAACACATCCCTCTATCGCATTCTCCGGCTGGCCTCTTTCCTGTGGCTAGTTCTCCGTATAGGAGATCTTTGGGAATATGTATATCCTTCATTCGAGATACGTGGCCCAGCCACCGGAGGCGTCTCTGCTTGAGGAGGGAGTGCACATGGTAATATCCGCTCTTGAAGCACGTACATGTTTGTTATGTGGTCTTTCCAAGATATGCCCAGGATACGACTCGGACATCTCCTACGGAAGGAATTCAACTTTCTTTCCTGTCGTAACTACAAAGTCCAGGACTCAGACCCATAGAGTTGTGTGCTAACAACATAAGCTTTATATACTTGAACTTGTGTACGCTCTGTTAGTCCATTATAGTGGGTCGACCACAAGCCAACTAAAGGGAAGGTTATATGGTGATAATTGAAGGCTTAGATAGTGGCTGTTAGATGAGGGGGGGGGGGGGAGAGAGAGAGAGAGAGAGAGAGAGAGAGAGAACGAGAGAGAGAGAAAGAGAGAGAGAGAGAGAGTGCGAGAATGTGGTTATTTGTTAAAAAGAAAAGAGAGTGGGGAGGAAGAAACATAGATATGAAGGACGGAAGGACGGGGAGAACAGGAAGAAGGCAGAAGAGAAAAGATAAAAAAGGAAATAGGAAACACGAGTAAAGAACAGAAAGGATAAGGAATGAGGATAAGGAACAATTAAGGCGAGGTAAGTAGAAATGGGGGAGAAGGAAGAAGGGAGGTGAGTGCGGAGAAGAAAGGGGAAACAGAAGGAATAAAGAAAGGAGAGGTGTGGTTGGAAGGAGAACGAACTTTAGTTTCAAAGGGTCACAAATTATGCACGTAGGCGCATCTTACACTTGGCCCTTCTGACTACTTATCTTTCGCACATCAATTATCTATTGAGTTTGTTACATTCATAACGACAAAGACATTGTAGATTAAACGTTGTCAAAATAAACAAGAAGTGTTACAATGTTGTAAAGCGCGCGCGCACGCACACACGCACACACACACACACACACATTCACACACACACACCTCCAACACGCACCCCACATCCCCAACACTCCACACTCAATCAATAACTCTCTCTCTTCACTCTCTCTCACTTTCTCTCTCACTCTCTTTCTCTCTCTCACTCTCTCTCTCTCTCGCTCACTCACTCACTCACTCACTCTAATTCACTCACTTACACTCTCTCACTCTCATTCACTCTTTCACTCTCACTTACTCTCTCTCTCACTCACTCTCTCACTCACTGTCAATAGCGAACTCTCTCTCACTCACTCAATAACTCTCTTACTCACTCACTCTCTCTCTCTCTCTCTCTCACTCTCTTAATCACTCTATCACTCACTCTCTATCACTAACTCTCTCACTCACTCTCTCTCACTCTCACTCTCTCTCACTCACTCTCTCTCTCACTCTCTCACTCACTCTCCCTCATTCTCTCTCTCACTCAATCTCACTCACTCAAGCTCGCTCACTCTCTCTCACTCTCTCTCTCTCTCTCTCTTAATCACTCTCACTCACTCACTTTCACTCACTCTCTCTCTCACTCTCTCTCTCACTCGCTCACTCACTCACTCACTCACTCTAATTCACTCACTTACACTCTCTCACTCTCATTCACTCTCTCTCTCTCACTCACTCTCTCACTCACACTCACTCACTCTCTCACTCACTGTCAATAGCGAACTCTCTCTCACTCACTCAATAACTCTCTTACTCACTCACTCTCTCTCTCTCTCTCTCTCACTCTCTTAATCACTCTATCACTCACTCTCTATCACTAACTCTCTCACTCACTCTCTCTCACTCTCACTCTCTCTCACTCACTCTCTCTCTCACTCTCTCACTCACTCTCCCTCATTCTCTCTCTCACTCAATCTCACTCACTCAAGCTCGCTCACTCTCTCTCACTCTCTCTCTCTCTCTCTCTTAATCACTCTCACTCACTCACTTTCACTCACTCTCTCTCTCACTCTCTCTCTCACTCACTCTCACACTCTCTCTCTCTCTCACCATTCTCTCTCACTCACTCTCTTACTCTCTCTCTCTCTCACACTCTCTCTCACTCACTCTCACACTCTCTCTCTCTCACCATTCTCTCTCACTCACTCTCTTACTCTCTCTCTCTCACACTCTCTCTCACTCACACTCACTATCTATCTATCTCACTCACTCTCTCTCTCTCTCTCAATCAATCTCTCTAACTCACTCTCTCACTCACTCAATCTCACTCTCTCACTCTCTCTCACTCACTCTCACTTACTCTCTCTCTCTCTCTCTCTCTCTCTCTCTCTCTCTCTCTCTCTCTCTCTCTCTCTCTCTCTCTCTACGACAATAATTTTAAGCTGACTATCAAGTCGTTCTGTTTGCACAAAATTGGCCTATGCAGATTGATCATAGTGGCTTCTGCGATCTTTAACCATCGAATATGTAGACAATTGAAATTACTGTGCGAATATATGTATATTTCAGCTTGAAGGATTTATCTAGTTACTTGACGTTATGTTGTGTGAATTCTGCAGTATTTACCTGACGAGATGCAACAAAATATGCCAGACAATAAATCGTGCAATCTATTGTTCGTGTCTTCGCTATTCAAATTTCAGTTGTCAATTGTATTTCTTCTCATACTGTGCCTATACATAGTGATTGTCTACGTCTAACTCGTAATTGCATTTAAAAATCAGAATAGTGTATTCCCTTGGTGAACTTTAACTTAGAATTCCAAAACAATAGACTGCACGATTTCTTGCCAGGTATATTTCGCAGCATCTCGCCATGTGAATACTGACTGAATAACAGTATAATACTTTGGCTAACATACTAAATACATTAGTCACTGGTATTGTTCGAGTGGGAATTGTTATCCCACCGATTAGGTGATTCCAGTCGTTACTATGCAAACAGAATGACTTCCTTTTAAATCTTAGACTACCGAGGAGTTAACATACATTTTGTGAGTTAACTTTCTATTCTAGATAATGAAACAAACAGGATTTTTAGCTCTTTCGTTTTACTCAGGCTGAATCAGACTTGTTGTGTTCAGTCTAGTTGTGTTCAGTCTAGTTTTATTCAGACTAGTTTTACTCAGATTAGTTTTACTAAGACTAGTTTTTCTCATACTAGTTTTACTCAGGCTAAGCTAGTTTTACTCAGGCTAGACTAGTTTTACTTAGGCTAGACTATTTTTTTTCTCAGGCTAGGCTAGTTTTACTCAGGCTAGACTATTTTTTTTTCTCAGGCTAGGCTAGTTTTACTCAGGATATATTAGTTTTACTCAGGCTAGTCTTACTAAGACTAGATTTACTCAGACTAGACTAGTTTTACTCAGGCTAGGCTAGTTTTTCTCAGTCTAGGCTAGTTTAATCAGGCTGGGTTTACTCAGGCTAGGCTAGGTTTACTCAGACTAGGCTAGTTTTACTCAGGCTAAGCTAGTTTTACTCAGGCTAGACTAGTTTTACTCAGGCAAGACTAGTTTTACTCAGGCTAGACTAGTTTTACTCAGGCTAGGCTAGGCTTACTCAGGCTAGACTAGTTTTACTCAGGCTAGGCTAGCTTTACTCAGGCTAGACTAGTTTTACTCAGGCTAGACTAGTTTTACTCAGGCTAGGCTAGGCTTACTCAGGCTAGACTAGTTTTACTCAGGCTAGACTAGTTTTACTCAGGCTAGACTAATTTTACTCAGGCTAGACACGTTTTACTCGGGCTAGGCTAGGCTTACTCAGGCTAGACTAGTTTTGCTCTGGTGAGGCTAGTTTTGCTTAGACTAGTTTTACTCAGGCTAGACTAGTTTTACTCAGGCTAGACTAGTTTTACTCAGGCTAGACTAGTTTTGCTCTGGTGAGGCTAGTTTTGCTTAGACTAGTTTTAAACTTAACCCCCTCCCCCCACCGGGAAACCCTTCGCGGAAACTAAGTGATTTCGGGCTGTTGTTCTGACTGCCCATCGTTTGGGCCCAGCTAGACTCTGCTGTCGTATGAATCTTACTCCTAGATTTAGAAGTAAATATAACATGCAGGCAGCTTTTGAGATCTGAAGAGACGGAAGTCGGTGGTGGGAAGAAGTTCCGCAAGATGGGAAAATAGAATCCCTGGCTTGGATAAGCTTATAGATGCTTGTCACAGCACGGACTGTGAGTGCCAAGTTATTCACAGAGGTAGGCTGGTGCATCCGTTCGCATGACGAGCTATGCTTTGAAATCACTGCATGCAGATGCTAGAGAGATAGAGGGGGGATGGGGAGAGAGGAAGTAAGAGAGAACGAACGAACCAACAAACGAACGAACGAACGGACTTTATTTTCTAAAGGTTAAGAATTGTTCACGCAGGCCCGTCTAACATTCTGCCCTTCTATCACTCTCTTTCATACATTATTTCATCCACACATCATTCGAGGCTAACTGAGGAAGACTTAGAGGGAAGGAGAAAGTGAGAGACTGGGAAAGAGGGGGAGAGGTCGAGTGACGAGGAGACTAGGACAGAACTAGAGGTATAGACAAAGTGAGGGATATACAAGTAGGAAAAAAGAGTGGTAGAGAGTGGTGATCGAGGGACAGAAAAGCGATAGAGAACGTCAGTAGGCAGGGGGATACAGAGGATGGAAGGGATGGGGGACAGAAATTAGTGACGGAAAAAGACATGAGTGGGAGATACAAGAGAGAGGTAGAGTGAGGTAAGGAGGGAAAGAAATATAATTTAAATAAAGACAGACAAGACATGCATTACTTTAATTTATTAAAACTAACGAAAATATCAGATTGTGAATTATTGGATTAGTGACAGCTCCTGATTTACAATTTTGAAATTGTAACCAAATTAAAACCGTAAACTGATTAAAGAAATTAAACATAGACAGTCAAAATTGTTTGGGCACGCCTTGCGAAGATATGGAAAAAAAATCTACAGAACTTGGTGACAATTGGTATGTTTGAGGGGGGGAAAGAATAAGGGGAAGGCAGAGAAGTAAATATCTGGATGGCGTGGTCACATGACGTGTTTGAGAAAAGAGCACGGAGCTGATCCACGACTCTGGTGATCGCGTAAGATGGCGAAACATGACCGCCAACGCTTTTCGGCATGACCCATAATAATGATGTGAACCATATGAAACACGAACAAACACAAAAACAACGTAGTGTGGCTTCCACTAATGCAACAGGGGGAGGAGGAAAAGGAAGACTTGCAAATGTAGCTACAGTAAAGGACACTTTTTTCACTCCTGAGAAGTATTAAGCATATGGTGCTACACCCATACGTTTATAGGTCAAATGATACCCGATAGGCGATATGGTATATATCACACGGCCGCGTTCACTCCCAAAAAATGTTTTGGTACCCATATTAGGCTGGGTCCACCTGGGAGCTTGGTCATTGTTTTAAAAAATCCACCTCGGTGAGAATTCGAATAAAAATACCCGCCTGGATAAAGATTCGAACTCATGACCACCGAGCCGACAGGCAATGTGCTAGCACTGCGCTAATGCGGCTGACCACGAAACATAATGTTATATTTTCATTCAACATGTGAATATGAAATATGTAAATTCGATTACAAATTTTCTGTTTTGTTTTACATTTTCACTTCACACCAAATTTAAAGTTTAAATAGTTAGTTGCACATCCTATACGTAGCAGTCAACCCCAGCATTGTTTGGCTGTTTGTGATTCCTGGGCATGTTTGGATTCAGTACTTTAAGCTTTTATTTCTGAACGACCGGTACTCATACCATTGTATGGAAACCAACGACAGGAGAAATTTAAAGCAATTTAGATTTCAGATCTTTTGGCAGTTTTGAAAATTTAATATTGGCAATTTGTGTTCATTCTGAATAGTGTTCATTCTCAAATTTACCATTGTTTCTCGCCATCCAATTCTCCCTTAGGCATTCTGCCTTGTGTGTTTAGACTCCGATTTATGGTCGTTATAATTTTTAATCTGCATATGATCTCGAAAGAAGTATTAGACAAACATTTTGAAATGTTAGACAATGTGTTCTTATAGACACGTTGTTATAGAACGTGTTCGGATAGACAGTTTTGACATTTTAGAGAATGTGTTACGAGAATTTGTGAAAGTCAAAAGAAACTTAGCACCAAAATTGCAACATTCAGTTCTAACATTCAATCAGTAATACTGACACAACAATAAAAGCGATTACAAATAAGCTGCAAACATTCAATAATTGTTGCCTACTCGAAAAAGAAGGAAAACAAAGACACAATCATCAATGTGGAGTTCATGGAGAGAACTCGATAAATATCTGTAAACCAAGAGGTGAAGAAATAATGCTGGCGCTATATAGGACATACATACACTGAGAACATCAGAGAATAGGATAAATGCCTTTGTCTAGAATCTAAGGGACAAAAACAAGAGAGAAAGACATAGGAAGTAGAGACATAAATTATAGATTATGTGGGGGACACAGACGGAATTGCAAGGGATAACTAAGCATAGAAAGGCTTGTGTGAGATGATTAAAAGCCTATTCCCTATGGGAGTTATAGGGTTAAAATAAGATGATGGGATGTTGTTTTCGTCCTGGGTACTATACAAACATTTTACATAGACACAAAAGTCAAAGCTGTGGGCTCACGAACGCAATCTGTCACCTCCAAATGAGGATAGTGCTTCTCTGACATTTTTGATATACAAATGACTCGATCTTCCTCTGAAATAGTGTTAAGGGATAAAGAGATTTAATCCCTTTTTTTCAGGAAGTAGCGAACTTCATTATTATTAACTTCAATAATGATGATTATGTTCACGGGCACAACTACACAACCAAAAATCACAATCAATGAATACATTTAAAATGTGACAAACTTTGAATATCTTGGTTCCCTAATCTAAAACAATTGGGATTGTTCAAAAGAATTCAGGCGTAAACAAGCAATGCAGAAGTTTCGCCAAGAAGACCATATAGCACAGCATTAGCAATCAGATTTGTTTTTGAGAACATGCATCCTTTGTTTCGAATGCGGCTGTCAGTCACGGTCCATTTCTCTTAAGAAGCACATCGGTTTCATTTTTAAAATGTAGTTGCAATATAAAAGTTCTTACATTATCTTGGATCAAGAAGAAGAACATTCTGACATACTACAATATCTGAATGTCGAACAAATCTGGCTCATACTCAGCATGATGTCTGGGACATTGAAATGATGTGGCCATATGAAACATCACAGTGGCTTGTAAACAATGGAAGGTATAATTCCTGGAAACAGAGGCTACTGTCGACCAACACAAAGACTGGGACTTTTCAAACAACTTGGACTCAAGGTGTATGAGACGGGAGAACTGGCCAGAGATTTAGAAACTTTTGGCAGGCGTGATCACAGCTACCTTCTGCAAACGACCTGCTTCATGATAATGATGACAGGTTCAAATCCTATTATGCCCAGTTTTCAATTTCTTCTTTTCTCTGAGTACAGTGATTTGTTTCTTTCTTACGCATTCAGAGGGCTTAGTGGTCTCGAGGTATGGTGTCCGCCTCGAGTGCTGGAAGTCCCGAGTTCAAGCCCAGGTGAGTGTCGGGATTTTTTTCACGTGGACTTCTAGTAACAAAATTTCCCCTGGCCTCTGGGTAGTGAGATCGGACGACCATGTGTGTTGTTGCGCATATAAAAAAATCCCTTGGCAGTTGGAAATCGAAAAGGGGTAACCTAACGCTGCTGTCCGGGCAAAATTTTGAGTTAAACATCTACCCAAGTATTTCAGGATCCTCGCCGGTGCTACGGAGTTCGTGCATTGAGCTGAGATTCTCCGGACTCAGGCTTGAGTTAGGAGTAGAATGGAGAACTTATGGGTTACACCCGTGTGCCGTGATGTTGATCCGTCGACTAAACTAAGCTAAACAAAACTAACCTAAACTTAAGACTTCTTTGAGTTTCGATCAAAACGGGAATTTATATCTCATATTTCTTACGGTGGAACCATTTGATAATTGCGTGTTTGTTGAAGACTTTGCCGAAAATTTTCGTAAACCCAAAGATAGTTAGAACGACCTTCTGTGAAAAAACCTTTAAACTGGGATCCATCAGTACATAACAGACTCATGTAGGGGGAAAACAATTACATGCACGCACTGCCCGCAAGTGTTACCGGAACGGCCGGCACGAAAAGGCAATTCTTTACAGAATAATTAAACACTATTAAGGCCGGTCAGAACTAAGCACGATTTCGACTTCCTTCATTATTCCAGCGTTGGTTCCCATCACGTCCTGCAATCGCCGGCCTACATAACTCCATTGGCTCTGATTAGATTACCGTTTCTTATTAATGCTGGGATTTCCCTAGTTAAACGCCCATTACTGAAAATCCTCACCTTTCTATCGGCGATTCTCAGTTCTATTCCTGTCAATTCCTTCTACGTCCTTATTGGTCACAATGCATTCACATCACTGCACAAGGGAAAAATCAGTGTCCGTTAGGGGGTGGTTAAGATTACGTGGTCATCAATATAAATTAATTGAATTATGTCGCCCTGTATCCTCGGGAGTGTGGATCTACTTCCCTTGGCCTATGCTAATGTCTCTCTTTAAGACTGGCGCCTTCCCTATCCGATTCACGCAAGCCTATCTATTGAGCCACTGTCAGTGGGTATCCTTGGGACAACCACACCAGACTCACGCTTTCCTGTCTGCCTATGGTAATATGTTCGAATCCCCCTCGTGGGCGTGTATGATGTCGACTGAATTTATTGGCTAACCTGATATATTTGCCGCGCTAGTCAGCCTATCCGTTCTTTCTTTGCTCACAACACACTTTTGCTGTCTTACGTATTCATACGCTTCCTGTGTAACATGGTGCTAGAGTTGTTTATAATAACAGAACACACATACCTTTATCAGAAAAGGTGGGAACACAAGTGTCTCTCTCCCTCACACATAGACACACTCTCTCTCTCTCTCTCTCTCTCTCTCTCTCTCTCTCTCTCTCTCTCTCTCTATCTCTCTCTCTCTCTCACACACAAGCACACATACCGTGGCCAGAAAAGGTGGAAACAGACAGTCACACACACACACACACACACACACACACACACACACACACTCACACACACACACACACACACACACACACCGTGTCCAGAGAAGTGGGAACACGACAAAATTCAACTAGATAACGGAAGAAACAAGCAGCGATTGATTTTAACGGTGACAGGTTAGAATCCACTTATACTATGAGTAATGTTATTGCAGTCTATCTTACATCTTATCTTCGTCATTACATGTGAAAAAACATGTCTTAAATGTCGAGAGGATCGACTTCATTGCACCTTGTTTTAACCCATATGGCTCGGTCTCTTTCAGCAAGGCGGACTGCCGAAAGTGTCGCACAAAGCACGATCTCCGTAGCTTCAGCGACGACCCCCTGGAGTCTCTGAGAAAAATTCACGCGTGAACCGAAAGACGCCGCCCGGAATTGAACCCACAACCTTCGGAGCGCGAAGCATACCACTTCGCCACGGTGATTCGTTACATGTGAACTGCTGAGCATCACAGAGTATGAAGTTCCCCCACAACCGTGTTTTCACATCAGAAATGGAATACAGTTGAGAATGCGTAGTTTTGAAGCAACGTATATATACTTATATAATACTGACTGGGGCTCATGTATATAATACTGACTGGGGCTCATTTATATAATACTGACTGGGGCTCATTTATATAATACTGACTGGGACTCATTTATATAATACTGACTTGGGCTCAATTTTATAATACCGACTGGGACTCAATTTTATAATATCGACTGGGACTCAATTTCATAGTACCGACTGGGACTTAATTTTATAATACCGACTGGGACTCAATTTTATCATACCTACTGGGACTCAATCTTATAATACTGACTGGGACTCATATAATACTGACTGGGACTCATTTATATGATACTGACTGGGACTCATATAATACTGACTGGGACTCATTTATATGATACTGACTGGGACTCATTTATATGATACTGACTGGGACTCATTTATTTGTAATATATAGACGCTTCACGCATGCCTTAAAGTGGTCAGTATTTCTCGAAATATATCGTTATCTAAACGCGGTCTAGTAGCATAGTGCCGCAGGACTGTCATCATTATGATGTCCCCTGCCAACTGGCCTTGGCGCTCTTGTTTCCCCAGATGTTTGTATTTTGTGTTCCGGATAAATTCTGTTGACGGTGTCGCTTAAAAAAAGTCGCTTAAAAGTCGACAGGGTCGACTTCATCGCACCGGGTTTTATCCCATATGGCTCGGTCTCTTTCCGCAGCGCGGAAAGCGTCGCACAAAGCACGAACTCCGTAGCTTTTAGCGACGACCCACAGGAGTCTCCGAAACATTTAACTCGTAAACCAAAGTGCGCGGCCCGGAATCGAACCCACAACCTTCGGAGCACGAGTCAAACGGCTTGACCACTTCACCACAGAGACTCCAGTTGACGGTGTTCCACTAGCTGGTCCCCCTGCCGAAGGTGTTATTGTCTTTCTCTGTAATCCTGTATATCCACGTAGGGTAACGCAGTTGCGCGAGATTCGGTAGCGGATCGCGTCGCGTCGGTTACTTACGGGGGTATGTGAGCCGGTCGCTCAGAAAGTAATAGCAATTTTTTTTTTTTTTTTGCATATCCTTTATAGGACATCGCTGTCAACACCAGCATCTTTCAGCTGTTTGTTGATTTCTTGGCAAGATTACGCTCAGTAGTTTGCCATTGCTTTCTGAGCGGCCGGCTCACATACCCCGTAAGTTACCGATGCGAATCGAACCACTGCTGATTCTCACCGTCATCACGTCACCGACGAGAGTATACGAGATTACGGAGAAAAGTCATAACCTCTAAGCCACGAAGCCGGCAATAGCAAAATACTGAGCGTAATCTTGCCAAGACATCAACATCAGCGGTAAAATGCTGGTGTTGACAGCGATGTCCTGTAAACACAAGGGATATGTGAGGAAAAGAATGTTTTACTAGGCCACCACCAACTTAGTCCATGTGTCATTAGTTACGTCAACCTGTCAATGTCTCTCCTCCTACTCATCTTTCCAGTTATGTTTTCCAATGGGTCTTCTCATTATATGACTAAAGAACACTGTCTCTTATCAAGAGCCCTGCAAGTTGATTTAGGCGTTTATGTATCTCCTTGGATCACGGTCTTTGGTGTTCTGGATCAACTCAGCTGATATTACCCCATGCCACTGTCTGTCCACCCAGCATCATTTCTCTTGGTCTGCCTCTGCCTCTCTTTTCCATGATCTTTCCAGTCGTCACGATGCTCGCCAATGCCTCTCTTCTCATCACATGACCAAAGAAAGCCGTTTGTCTGTCTAATTGTTGTATATAATGTTAGTTTCATTAGCCACTTTCGGGCAATCTTTGTTAGTTACTCTAGGAATTCAATGAATCCGCAACTCTACCTTATTGTCATATATACGAGGGTAAGTTAATAAGTAAGTCACAAATGGCTGTAGAAAAGTAACTAAATATGATAGCAATTTGAAACCAGTTATTTTTTATTCATGAATTGTCCCTTTATTTCTCAACATAATTTCCAGCAACATTGATGGTGGAGTCTGACTGTCTGTCTGTCTGTCTGTCTGTCTGTCTGTCTGTCTCTCTCTCTCTCTCTCTCTCTCTCTCTCTCTCTCTCTCTCTCTCTCTCTCTCTGTCTTTCTCGCGATCAAAGTTGTCTTTCGCGTCCAAAATTGTCTCTCCCATCCAAAATAGATGAGAGGCTACACCGAATGCCGCACAGACTACATGCTTTCCAGATTACAATAATTACTCTCTCTTTCTCTCTCTTTCTCTCTCTCTCTCTCTCTCTCTCTGTGGGTGTGTGTGTCTCTTTCTCTGTCGCTATCCTTCTCTCTTTGTCACTCGCCCTCCCTCACTCGCTCTCTCTCTCTCTTTCTCTCTCTCTCTCTCTCTCTCTCTCTCTCTCTCTCTCTCGATGTGTGGCTGAGGAATGTGTGTTTGGCTGGGTGGTTGGAGGTGTGTGGGTGGAGGAGGATATGTGGGTGGGTGATTATTGGTGGGTAATGGGACGGGTAGAGGATATGTGAGTGGGCGGGGAGATGTGTGTAGGTGGGTGGATATGAATGGGTGAGGGATGTGTGGGTTGGGGAATGTTTTTGCTTGGGGTGTGGGTGGATGGGATGTGTGGTGGGTGGGAGGTGTGTGTCGGTGGGGAGATGTGTAGGTGTAGGGATGTGGTGGATGGGTGGGGGGATGTATGTGTGTCTGGGTTGTGTGTGTGGTTGGATGCGGGAGTTGGAGTGAATGGGGGATGTGTGGGTGGGTGGTGGATGTGTCTCATAACATAGTAATATGCATTGTTTATGCTTTCAAAATTCTTTTGACAATGTTTTTTCCTATGCACTGTTGATGAAAGAAAGATGAGTGATTGGAAGGGCCGAATGTAAGACGGGCCTGCGTGCCCAATTTGTTACCCTTTGAAAATAAAGTCTGTTCGTTCGTTCGTGAGTCTGATACTCGGATGAAAGTCGGAGAAAAGGGCAATGAAGTCCTGGAGATCAGACGGGTATGTCTGAAACACCAAAGCAGTCATGGATATACCTGCTGTAGAGCTCCGGGAGCCTACCAGTGTATTGACTCCATACCTGGTGTTCAAGATAGCCCATGGACAGACAGGCATAACTCGGACCCATCTTAGTACCCATGGCAACCCCGCTGATCTGGTCAAAATAGTCCCCATTGAACTCAAATGAATTGAGGCTGAGGACTAGCTCTGCGAGACGCAGCAATGGCCCGGTGGCTATGGTGGGGCCGTGCCTTTTGTCCAAGAAGAATTCCAAGACTTTAAGGCCGTCAGAGTGAGGAATAGATGTATAGAGTGAAGTCACATCTAAAGTAAAGATTTGGTACTGAGAAAGGGATGTGAAACTGATGGAATCGAAGGTAGAGATAGCGTGGTTGGTGTCTTTGATATACGAAAGGAGACTAGCAACCAACGGCTGAAATATGCTGTCTATGAACTTTGAAATCCGTTCAGTAAGGCAAGAGTAGGCCCAGACGATAGGTCTGCCTGGGTTGTTTGGCTTGTGTGTCTTAGGCAGCATATAAAAGGTGGACTTTCCAAAGCAACTATCGTGGATGAACAGTGAGGTGGTAGAGCTGGGCAAAAGGCCTTGCCTGATGAGGCGTTCGTCACGCTCTTGACCTGGGTGTTGTTACTGGCAGTCCCATCATTTGGCCGAGGTCTGTAGAAAGTTGCATCCCCAAGTTGCCTATTACTTTCCTGTATATACAAGTCTTTCCTCCAAACCTCTAACGCTCCTCCCTTGTCAGCAGGCTTGATAGCTATGTCCTCACAACGTTTTAATTGTGTGAGCGCCTGTTGTTCCTCCGCTGAAAGGTTCTAGTTCATTAGTGGCTTAAATTGTAATTGTTATATATCGAAAAGTGTTGTTTTCTTTCGATATACAGATCCAGGGCTTTGGGTGCCCCTGGATTGGGGACCCAAGTGGACCTGCGTTGTGAAAGGTGAGAGAAGTGATTGGTGGGATCCGATGAGTTGTCCCTGTGAGGTTGATTTACACTTAATGCCCCTCAAAGACTATATCCTCTCCAGTCTACAATAACTATTACGGCAAACGTACTTTCACAAACCATAAACAGGCTTCACTTTATAAACAAACATTTCACGAGCAACGCACCTAAATACGGAGAGTAATGCCCAAGTATACACGCTACCATAACCATATCAACACCCAGTCATGGAGACTAAACACTTACGAATCTGCCTGGAGTGCAGAGACGTAGGTTCTGTTTTCGGAAGCAAATGTTTACTGGCAACACAGAAGTTCACAGAGATGGTAATCATAACCGACAGTGATATCTCATAAACGAGGAACATCCAGGTAGGAATGCATCAACAGATCAGTTACCGCCGAAACAAAAACATGCCAGGGAATAACATGAAGTCGACTTATTACGATTACCTGCCGTCAATATTTGGCAGCTATCAACACTAGCTGTTTTTGTGCCTGTGACGACAGCGTTGTGTGAATATTGTACCGATTATGTTGTATTGGTCTAGGTGAGCGTATGCCTTGCACAGTGATTTATACACCTATAGTTCGGAGCTTCCAACTTTAGCTATAATTTTTTTTAGGTCTGCTTCTTTAAGCTTCAGTTATAATTAAATGCTCATGTATCACACGCTCATGATGTGCCAATGGATTCTGGCGGAGGAGCTGAATTGGGAGGGTACAAGCCATATTCTGGTATTAGAAAATGCACCCTAAGGACTAAAGGTCATAGCAGGGCAGACCAGGCCTAGGCTTAGGTCGGCAACTGGTCTAGGATCGAAGCTCCAACAGGCGGACAGTTAAGAGTATTGCTTTGCTGATCTGACAGCTCCTGCAACTTGCTTTATTCCAGATGACTGGCGTTAACCTTTCTCCCTTGAATAAGCCTAAGCAGGTAGAGGGAGAGAGAGAGAGAGAGAGAGAGAGAGAGAGAGAGAGAGAGAAAGAGAGAGAGAGAGAGAGAGAGAGAGACAGAGATCATGCTGCATACGCAACAGGTGGTTACCTCAATTTAGCCATGGCTTTACATTATAGAGAGCTATAACGTTCGCTACCTCTGAACAAGGGGTCAGTGCTATTGCTTTCTGAACAAGGGGTCAGTGCTATTGCTTTCTGAACAAGAGGTCAGTGCTATTGCTTTCTGAACAAGAGGTCAGTGCTATTGCTTTCTGAACAAGAGGTCAGTGCTATTGCTTTCTGAACAAGGGGTCAGTGCTATTGCTTTCTGAACAATGGGTCAGTGCTATTGCTTTCTGAACAAGAGGTCAGTGCTATTGCTTTCTGAACAAGAGGTCAGTGCTATTGCTTTCTGAACAAGGGGTCAGTGCTATTGCTTTCTGAACAAGAGGTCAGTGCTATTGCTTTCTGAACAATGGGTCAGTGCTATTGCTTTCTGAACAAGAGGTCAGTGCTATTGCTTTCTGAACAAGAGGTCAGTGCTATTGCTTTCTGAACAAGGGGTCAGTGCTATTGCTTTCTGAACAATGGGTCAGTGCTATTGTTTTCTGAACAAGAGGTCAGTGCTATTGCTTTCTGAACAAGGGGTCAGTGCTATTGCTTTCTGAACAAGGGGTCAGTGCTATTGCTTTCTGAACAAGAGGTCAGTGCTATTGCTTTCTGAACAAGGGGTCAATGTTATTGCTTTGTGAACAAGAAGTCAATGCTATTGCTTTGTGAACAAGAAGTCAACGAATTAGTCACTTTGTGCAGGTTTAATTAACACAGTATGTGGAAGTTGCAAAGAGCAGGCACTAAAGTCGATGCTTTGGCAAATATTTAGGGGCGATAACCTAACCCCAGGGTAGATGTTCTAAAATCCGTTTCAGCGGAAGGAAGATGTATTCTGCTGCTGCTGACTGTTAGCCCCAGGTGGAGCACATGTACTTGACCAGTTAACTGCATGCTATCTTAAAATGCTTTCTTCTGCATCTTCCTCCCTGTCCTCCTTCTAGTCAAGAGTTTCTAATTACTTTAAGAAGAGTAAGGAAATCAGGAGAAATGAAAGAAAAGGAATAGACAAAAGGAACAAGTGGAAGGTGCCATAAGAAAGAATGTCAATGCTATTGCTTTCTGAACAAGAAGTCAATGTTATTCCTTTCTGAACAAGGGGTCAATGATATTGCTTTCTGAACAAGTGGTCAATGCTATTTCTTTCCGAACAAGGGGTCAATGTTATTGCTTTGTGAACAAGAAGTCAATGCTATTGCTTTGTGAACAAGAAGTCAACGAATTAGTCACTTTGTGCAGGTTAAATTAACACAGTATGTGGAAGTTGCAAAGAGCAGGCCCTAAAGTCGATGCTTTGGCAAATATTTAGGGGTGATAACCTAACCCCAGGGTAGATGTTCTAAAATCCGTTACAGCGGAAGGAAGATGTATTCTTCTGCTGCTGACTGTTAGCCCCAGGTGGAGCACAAGTACTTTACCAGCTAACTGCATGATTTCTTAAAATGTTTTCTTCTGCAGCTTCCTCCCTGTCCCCCCTCTAGTCGAGTGCCTCTAATTACTTTAAGAAGAGTAAGGAAATCACGAGAAATGAAAGAAAAGGAATAGACAAAAGGAACAAGAGGAAGGTGCCATAAGAAATACCTGGGGTGAGGTGACAAAAGAAACAAGACATAAAGATGATGCCAAAGGAAGAAAACATAAAGACGTTACCAAAAGGGAGAAAGCTGTAAAACACCTTCCTTGTCGATTTCTCAACACGTCAATAAACACCTTGCGTGAGCAAAGAAAAAGCGTATACTGTATTCAAACAGTAAACAATTGCTCAAATATAGTGAAGCGTAAGCAATTAGGCGGCTCCAGTCGGTATTATGCAAACAGAAAGAATTCTTTAAATTTCAAATTACCGAAGGGATAACAGATGTTCTGTATTCCAACAATACCTGTGACAGTGTTTTAATTGTTTCAGCTGAAGTATTATTCATGTATGATATATAACTCGGCAGTATATACCTGACGAGATGCAGCGGAATATGCAGGCAATAAATTGTGCAACATATTGTTTGTGGCTTCTGTATTCAAAAGCAAGGAGACATGAAAACGGTGACTCTAATTTTTGATTGGTCCTACACTTTATTCTTTAATATGATTCGGTCGTCTTTTAGTTGAAGCGGTTTCCAATTTGAGTGTGCGTACAGCTTTCAATGTGTATAATTGTTTGTGTATCTCCTGATTTGTACTTCTGCTATTTATTTCTATCAGTGCCAGTAAGTATGACAGTTTATTTCTAAAGCTATTTTAATGGACTCAGTGATTACGAGCCATTTATTTGATGCTTTCGAAAAACATTCTAATAGTCCATATAATTTTTGTGATGGTTTCGTACAATCAGTTCATCTGTTACTGTGTGTAACATGAAATATTACTGTTCTCTGTTATGGTTTGGTACGGTCAGTTCATCTGTTACTGTGTGTAACATAAAACATGTTCTCTGTTATGGTTTGATACGATCAGTTCATCTGTTACTGTGTGTAACATAAAATATTGCTGTGTTCTCTGTTATGGTTGAGAACATGACATTGTTCTGTGTTATCAACACTCACACACCTCACCATATACAAGTAAACAGGATGTACCCGTTTCTAGGCGTTTGGGGTGATAGGTATACAGCAATAACAGCGATAACAACAGCAACAATCAAGATAACAACATCAATAACGAGAACAGCAACAATAACAGCAACGTAAATAAAAGAAACAATAATAAATAGGGCAGCGACAACAACAACGATCCCAAGACGCGGCATCTCAAAGTTAAAGGGCAGATCTGGTCGACTCGCATACCTTGAACAAAGCAAACATCTGCATACTGTCTGGTCCATTTTAAATCAAATCTGTCTCGCCACATCGACACGGCGAGGTGGCCAAGCATTCTTTTGAGCTTGTCTGGATTTGTTACCATGGTAATCTGGATTCTGCCTCCATCCTTCCTGTCTTTCCCTCCCCCTCATTCTTTGTCATATTAATCAGTCTTTTTTTATATTCAGCCGGATTAATGAATTTTATGGAAATTTATGGTAATACGGAACAATATAATTACGTCTGTGTTATTGCAGTTTCGAATAAGAAACCTGTGATTACAACAGCTTGTCTGGCATCTGTGTATCCAGGTATCAATTACAATAAATACGGTATGCCAGCAGCGCGAGATAATGTTTACACAGACGGTGGCCTGTCGAGCATAGGGTCGAACGCTGCCACAGAAGGCTGATGAGAGATATAGAAGATATGATTTGGCGCGCCGTGTATAAATACATCCCCAGGTGGTATGATTTGATTTTTAGGGATCTCATCACGGTGTCTTATCTAATCCACTGTGTGGCGTATGGAAAACATCGTCTGGTCACGCCGCTTTTTACAGGGCCAAGACACAACAAACAGCTGGGAGAAACGCCGTAAGATCTTCAATCAGAGATGTGAAGGCATTGAGACACTTCTGAAGCCAAAAATATTTGTCTAAAAGTAATTTGGAAGCATATGTCTTGGGTTGTTTTTCGTTCTAGTATTGCGCATGTTTGTTAATAATTACAGAGAGATCGTGTTTCGTTACTGTCTGCGATGTCATCTTACAGGCAGCGAGAGAAGATTGTTTTGTCATTGTCGGAGTAGTAATTTTACAAGAAATAACACAGTAACATAGTTACTGTCCAAGAAGTAATCTTACAGGCAATAGGAGAAAAATATTATTTAATCACCATCTGAGAAATTTTGCCCTGGCCATGCGGGGTTACGAGGGAATGAACAGGCTGATAGGCTAGCAGGGAATGCACCTCTTGGTGGTAGTTTGCCTATGGACAAGGGGGAGGTGGTCATGCGCTTGTGGGACCAGGTAGAGAAGGCGGAGGAACAGATTGAGAACCCATATGTGGTAAGAATGAGATTGCGGGGGATCGGCAGGGGTTCTGGAAGAATCTCAAAACTAAGAGGGAAGACCAGGAGAACTTTTAATCAGATAGCGGTGGGAACGATTAGTAGTATGACTCTTCGCTGGCTGTTGAATGAGGGGACGGAGCACGTATGGGAATGTCCTGAGTGCAGTGATGACGGTTCTTAACTCAACTCAACTGCTGTCATAGAAGTAATCTTACAAGCAATGGATTAGAAAGACCATGTTACTACAAGAAGTTAGGCTCTCGATAGGACGCCAAGATACCTATAGACGGCCAAGAAAAAACATTATTAAACTAATGATGTATGTGAAATCACACATTTGATTACTCAAAATAATTAAGTTATGAGACGCTAATAAATGTGACCGCAAAATAATAGCGAATCATTTGTTGCATGGGTCTCCAGTTTATGCAGTATATACAGAATAGAGACAACTATTATGGCCTCTACACACTCCGTTTGAGGACAAACTCTATAGAGATGTCAACAAACTTAAACTGAGTGCTGCTTTCGTTAGAGTAACTCATATTGACGCCGACGGTGACCAACAAAATAGGAAGGGGAGTATTACTCAACATAAGAATAAAACAGTTGCTATGCTATGAGAGTCGGTCTCCCTGGCGAAGGTGGTATTGACTTTTCCCGAAATCCCGTATATCCAAGTAGGGTAACGCAGTTTGCGTGAGATTCGATAGTGGATCGCGTCGCGTTGGTTACTTACGGGAGTATGTGAGCCCGTCGCTCAGAAAGCAATGTCAAACTACTGAGCGTAATCTTGCCAAGACATCAATTACAGCGGTGAAATGCTGGTGTTGACAGCGATGTCCTGTAAATAGGATATGCGGGGGAAAAATGCTATGAGAAGAGAACGTTTTAAGATGGCATCTAGAAGATGTTACTATAAGATGGGGTCGAGGGGACCTTACTCTAAGATGGTTTCTAGAGCACGTTACTGTAAGATGGCTTCTAGAGAACGTGCGATATGATGGCTTCTAGAGAACGTTACGTTAAGATGGCTTCTAGAGAACTTTACAATGAGATGGCTTCTGGGGAACGTTACGATAAGATGGCTTCTAGAGAACGTTACGATAAGATGGCTTCTAGAGAACGTTACGATGAAATGGCTTCTAGAGAACGTTACAATGAGATGACTTCTATAGAACGTTACGGTAAGATAGCTTCTAGAGAACGTTACGATAAGATGGTTTCTGGAGAACGTTAAAGTATGATGGCTTCTAGAGAACGTTACGATATGATGGTTTCTATAGAACGTTATGATAAGATGGCTTCTACAGAACGTTACGATAAGATGGTTTCTAGAGAATGTTGCGACAAGATGGAGCCCAGAGAGTGACAAGCAGAAATGTTTAATGTGTTACTTTTTTTCTTCTGCGTTCATCCGGAATATTTTTGGACGTAATTTCGTTGTGCCTGTTTACAGCAGAGTTGGCCTATTTGCACATTTTGGCCGACACATCTGACTTCTGCAGGCTTTTGTTGACCGGGTTAACCTTCACGGGTGTTTCGTAGGACGGTCAACTCTCACTGTTGTGGTGTTATTCCTATCTCATCTAGTCCATTCATAACAGCCGGGGACATAACGGTCAACCCTCAAGAGAAGGTAGGGGCAAAACATGGGCATTCCCTGTCATCCAAGGAAGTTTCCATAATTTCGGAGCCGACACTCAGCGTTCTGGTACTGGGCTTACCCAAGGAATCGCCACGTCCTGCACCTGGCTGCTAGCCTCACTTCCATATATTGGGCCTCTCGCCCACTACAGGCTGCTCTTCCGGAAACCAGGAGAGATCAGTCTGTAGATGACATCTCACTGTGAGATTTATATTCGGACTTTTGCGTAATTATTTTGCTAGCCAAAAATACATTCCATTTTGTGTCACTGGGACGCTTTTTCGTGTGTTTAAAAGGATTATCGACTCTTACTGTTGTGGTGTTATCCCTATCCCAGCCGGCTCATTTAGAACAGCCGAAGACATCCAGCTCAGACCTCAAGGGAAGGCAGGGGCAGACCATGGGCATTCCCCGCCATCCAAGGAGGCTTCCATAATTGCAGAGTCAACACATAACTCTCTGGTGCTGGCTCACCCAAAGAATCGTCACGTCCTGCACATGGTTGCTTAGCCTCACTTCCGTATATCGTGCCCCCCCCCCCCTGTTTACGATAGGCTGTTCTCTGAAAACTAGAAGAGATAAGTCTCCATATGACGAATGTGTTGAGTTAAAAGTTACAAAGGCAAATATGATGGGTCAACGTCGGTGTGGCACATTGATTGAACTTTCCACAAGTCTATTGAAGTGATCAAGAACACAGAAAATTGATTGTTAAAGATCATGATTTCGCGACGTCCCAGGCGTGACATGTCGATGTTGAATGAAGGTAATGTCTGTAATAACTGTGATCACGGCACCCAACAAATGGCGATTGGTCTATATAAATATGGGTTTAGCACCATATTCCCATTGTGCCTTAAAGAATGTAAAGAGACATTTACTTTACTTATGTACCGTGTTCCATTGACGTATGTAAATAAGTCGTATTCCATTGACGCATGTAAATAAGCCGTTATGTTAATAATCCATATTCCATTGATTACGTTAATAATGTGTATTCCAATGCCGTGTGTTAATAATATGTATTCCACTGCCGATTGTTAATAATCTGCATTCCACTGCCGACTGTTAATAATCTGTATTCCACTGCCGTATGTTATTAAACCATATCCCACTTCCAAATGTTAATAATTCATAATCCACTATTATATGTTAATAATCATCTTAATCGTTTTATTTCAGATTCCCGAATTGATACATTTATACCGATGGGCATGATCAAATGACATAATGATCGATACAGGAATAGCTACACCGTTTAAACAGACAAAGAGGAAAGCGGACCGATTCACAAGCACTAGGAAAAAGAAATAAAGTAGTGTATTACTACCGCAGGCAGGCAGGTAAGTGGATAAATTCACACACAAGCGTATATTTATATTAAAGAAAACTTTGTGGTTAATATATTTCCAAAGGCAGATAACAGAAACAGTTTGCTTGTATAGGCTACATACGTTGAAGATGTCAGAGTGACCAAGAGTTTTGAGACGCTCGCATTTAAATTTCCTCGGTGCTGACAACGGGGTATGGGTTCATTCCGCACATGTCATTTGGGCTTGAATTTTGACTTCTCGTTCGGAAAACTGTTGCAAACTGGTGAATATGAAATTGCCTAGAGAATTAACTTGGGACTGAATTTAACGCCCTGCAAAGGACCTGTAATTTTAAGCGTATAGTTTATTTTGTCGATGGATCAACATCACAGCACACGAGTGTAACCCAAAAGTGCTCCGTTCTACTCCTAACTCAGTTCTGATTCTGGAGAAACTCAGCTCAGTGCACGAACTCCGTAGCACCAGCGAGGATCCTGAAATAATCTATATACATGAAGCCCATAAGCGGGCACTCTCCCGCTGTTTATACTTCACCTCGACACCGGTACAAGGGGAACATGATGAGATGAGAGATGAGAATAAGCAGATAAATACTAACAGGCTACACGACTTGAACATCAAAGATAATTGGCTCCTAGACAGTGTCAGATCTCGGGAACTGAAATACTGTAGCTAGGGTAAATGTCAGATGTTTAGAAAGAACAATAAGAAGTTGCATGGGTCGACCAGCTGAGATTAACAGGGACATTGGTGCACCTCGGGCCTGCAGGGGCCCTCAGATAGGAGAACTGGTTAATTATCATCGCTGCACCTCGGGCCTGCAGGGGCCCTCAGACAGGAGAACTGGGTGATTATCATCGAGACGGCGGTCTGTGGTGAGTGCCACGTTCTGCACAGGTCATGTGGCATGGTAGTGGTGGTGGTGATGATGATAGTGGACTAGTGACATGGTGGTGGTAGTGATGGTGATGATGGTGATGGTGGTGGTGGTAATGGTGATGATGGTGATGTTGATGATGATGATCATGGTGGTGGTGGTGATGGTGATGGTGATGATAGTGGTGTTGATGATGATGATGATGATGGTGGTGGTGGTGGTGATGGTGATGATAGTGGTGTTGATGATGATGATGATGATGATGATGATGATGATGATTATGGTGGTGGTAGTGATGTTGATGATAGTGGTGTTGTTGATGATGATGATGATGATGATGATGATGATGATGATGATGATGATGATGATGTTATAATGATGATGATGATGATGATGATGATGATGATGATGATGATGATGATGATGATGATGATGATGGTGGTGGTGATGATAGTCGTAATGATGATGATGATGATGATGATGATGATGATGATGAGGATGATGATGATGATGATGATGATGATGATGATGATCGTGGTGATGGTGATGATAGTGGTGTTGACGATGATGATGATGATGATGATGATGATGATGATGATGATGATGATGATGATGATGATGATGATGATGATGATGATGATGATGGTGATGATGATTATGATGATGATGATGATGATGATGATGATGATGATGATGATGATGATGATGATGATGATGATGATGATGATGATGATGATGATGATGATGATGATGATGATGATGATAGTGATGTTGATGATGATAGTGGTGTTGATGATGGTGGTGATGGTGATGATAGTGGTGTTGATGATGGTGGTGATGGTGATGATAGTGGTGTTGATGATGATGGTGGTGGTGGTGGTGATGGTGATGATAGTGGTGTTAATGATGATGATGATGATTATGATGATGATGATGATGATGATGATGATGATGATGATGATGATGATGATAGTTATGTTGATGATGATGATGATGATGATGATGATGATGATGATGATGATGATGATGATGATGATGATGATGATGAGGATGATTATGATGATGATGATGATGATGATGATGATCGTGGTGATGGTGATGATAGTGGTGTTGACGATGATGATGATGATGATGATGATGATGATGATGGTAGTGATGATGATGATGATGATGATGATGATGATGATGATGATGATGATGATGATGATGATGATGATGATGATGATGATGATGATGATGATGATAGTGGTGTTGATGATGATAGTGGTGTTGATGATGGTGGTGATGGTGATGATAGTGGTGTTGATGATGGTGGTGATGGTGATGATAGTGGTGTTGATGATGATGATGATGGTGGTGGTGGTGGTGGGGATGGTGATGATAGTGGTGTTGATGATGATGATGATGATGATGATGATGATGATGATGATGATGATGATGATGATGATGATGATAGTTATGTTGATGATGATGATGATGACGGTGGTGATGGTGGTGGTGGTGGTGGTGATTGTGGTGTTGATGGTGATGGTGGTGGTGGTGGTGATGGTTATGATAGTGGTGTTAATGATGATGATGATTATGACGGTGGTGGTGGTGGTGGTGATGGTCATGATGATAGTGGTGGTGGTGATGATGATAGTGGTGTTGATGATGGTGATGGTGGTGGTGGTGGTTGTCGTGGTCGTGCTGATGTTGATGGCGATGTTGATGATGATGAACAACTACTACAAGATACACTGGACAGAGGATGTGGGAATGTTCCAATCTGAATTCGTCTGATCAGTAGGACAAGCGGATGATACAATGGTCCTTTTGGACAACGATGGCCAAACAACTCTTGGTGTGAAATTTTGGAGAAACCACAGCCGACTTTGTTAATGATTATGGTACCTGATTGTACCTGATTTATTTAACTGCTTATGGAGATATATATACTTTAAAATTTTTCATAAAAGGGATTCTGGATATATGAATCAAGGTTAGTTAGATATGACTCAGCTACAGTATGACAGTAGACGTTACTATTTGCTGTCTATTAGCGCCGAATGTTGACCGGCGCTCCCTAAACCCGACATAACACATAGAGCCAACGGCTTCGGATTGATGAGTGCAATTGGGAGGGTATTTAAACCTTATCCTGATGCGAGAAAATGTAGCGGAGGGTACATAAAATAGTAGGGAGGGTATATAAACCTTATCCTGATGAGAGAAAATGTAACCTAAAGACTTAATATCTTGGCAGGGCAGACCATGCCCAAGCCTTGATCGGAAACTGGTCTAGGATCAAAGCTTTGACAGGCAGAGAGAGCATTGGTTTGCTGATTCTGTAGCTTCTGCAGCGTGTCTTGTTCTAGTTGTAGTGTTGCCTTTCCTCTGGAGTAACCACGGCAGGCCGAAAGAGGAATCATGCTGCATGGACAACACATGGTCTCTAAATTCAGCTCAGGTTGTGTGCTACAGAAAGGTACAACTCCATTTTACTTTTTGTAGCCTCAGAGCAACGAGGAAAAGGTGGCCAACCGTTCCCTCATTTTAACAAGCTACAATTACCGGACACTGGTCACAGCTAAGCAGAAAAACAATGGCTAACTACCTTCATTACATATGCCTAGTATATAGTGATTCGAAAAATGTGTATTAAATTACTACATAATACCTATACTATTATATGCATGTGAACTGAACAGTAAGCAGATCTGAGAAACATCTAATGGCAGTGGAGATTTTGTTTCTGAGCAAAATGCAAAGAATAGCATGTGTGTACAGAAAAACGAAGTTCCAACAAGAAACAAACTACAATTTATATTAGATTTTAAAAATTAGACGTAGATGTCATGATATTTATGGGCACGTTATAAGGAGACAAATAGTTCAACATTTTCTCAACTGGACAAATTAATGGGGAAAATAAGGGGAGGACTATGAGATAAATACGTGGAGGGCTTAATAGGGACAAAAATAGATATTTTATCTAAGATCGCTTGAAATAAAAGTCGCTTAAAAGTCGACAGGGTCGACTTCATTGCAACGGGACCCTATGCCATATGGCTCAGTCTCTTTTCGCAGCGCGGAAATCGTCGCACAAAGCACGAACTCCGTAGCTCCAGTGACGACCCTCAGGAGTCTCTTGAAAAAGATGCACTCGTGAACCGAATGACTCGATCCGGAATCGAACCCACTACCTTCGGAGCCTGAGGCAGGCGGCTTGACCACTTAGCCACAGAGACTCCCGACTGGTGATCGCTTGAAATGACCAACCATGACCGCCCACGTTAATCGGCATGGTACCTGATTATATATACGAGGTGGGGGGGGGGGGGGAATTTGCAAAGTATTGGAACAATGTCTCTCTGCTACAAGGTGATGATGAAACAATATTCCTAGCCAAATGCAGCAATTATTTTTGTTCGAAATTTTTTTCGACCTCTTGTCGATTATGTCAAATTATTTTTGGATAACATTTCCTGTTCTATTATTGCACTGATGATGTGTCCAAAGACGCATCGGTCAAGATTACAAATTATTTATCAGCGTGTTGCTACTAAATCTGCCAGTTCTGTGTTAATTAACTAGTTAGTGTTCTTGTCATTGGTTAACTAGTCTTATTGTGTTCTGTGTGTTGATTAACTTCTGTTGTTTAACTATGCTTTTTATGTGCTTGGCGTTGATTAACTATTGTGTTCTTACCGTTCATTAAATAATTTATCTCATTGTATTGATTAACTAGTCTACTTGCGTTCTTGTCGTTAATTAACTAGATGTTTGTCTCGTTTGGATTGATTAACTAGTCTGTTTGTGTTCTTGCCGTTGATTAACCAAATATGTGTTCTTCCATTGATTAATTATGGTCTGTTTTATTTTAGATAATTAACTATTTATGATTTATTATGCCTGTGTTCTTGCCATTGATTTTAGATATTTGTCTCATTGTATTGATTAACTAGTTTTCTTTTTTTTTTCGGGGGGGGGGGGGGGGGGGGTCGCTTATTAGATATTTGTCTCCTTCTATTGATTAACTAGTTTATTTGTGTTCTTGTCGTCAGATATGTGTCTCCTGTTGTTGATTAGTCTATTTGCATGCTGGTGTTAATTATTCTATTTATGTGCGTGGTTTTGATTATCTAGCCTATGTGTGTGCTTTTGTGTTATCTCTCCCGCTTTCTCTTTGCAGTCTATTAAGCGCTTTCTTTCCGCAGTCTATCTGCGTGCGTCCTTTCGTGTGCTTTCTCTCTATGTCCTCTCTTGCGCGTTTTATCTAATTCCTAACTTGCACTTTCTCTCTATTATGCTTTTTCTTTACGTCATCTCTTGGGTTATCTCTTGTTACGGCTTGCGCATTCAGTCTGCATCATCCCTAGTGATTACGCTGTTTTCTCATCTCCTGATATTTATCTTTGCTATTGATCTTGCGCTATCGCTCTGTGTTCTCTCCTGCTCTTTATCTGTGCTGTCTCTCTTGCACTATTGCTGTTTTCTCTTGCGCTACCTCATTTTCTCTTGCGCTAGCTTACCGTTGTCTTCTCTTGTGCTAAGTCGATTGTGTCTTCTCTTGCGCTATCTATCTTGGTGATTTCTCTCTGCATCATCACTCGTGTATTATGTCTGCTACCTAAATTTCTTCTTTTCACTTTGAGTGCTGTTTTGCGCATTCTGCCAGCTACCTTTCCTAATCGTTCCCTCTGCATTCTCTTTTACAAGTACCTCAGAAGGAGGAAATGATTATTAATGGCAAGGGACACTGATAAACAGGAAAGCAAACCCTCACGCAAAGTCAATCCTGTGCACTCACTAGTAAATACTTCTCATCCTTGACTTGGGAACGTAAATTAAAATCACCTCAGAAGTCGGCGTGGGTTTGCCTGATGGCGAGTGACAATGTTAATAGGGAAAACTAATCTACACGTACAAATCAGTGCACAAGAAATAGTGTACGGATTATACTTGAGTTCAAAGTGAGCGAACATAAGAAACATCCGTAACTACAGCTAAATGTCTTATGGAACTTTGACACACAAGCAAACACAGCTAAATGTCTTGTGGAACTTTGACACACAAGCAAACACAGCTAAATGCCTTATGGAACTTTGACACACAAGCAAACACAGCTAAATGCCTTATGGAACTTTGACACACAAGCAAATACAGCTAAATGCCTTATGGAACTTTGACACACAAGCAAACACAGCTAAATGTCTTATGGAACTTTGACACACAAGCAAATACAGCTAAATGCCTTATGGAACATTGACACACAAGCAAATACAGCTAAATGCCTTATGGAACTTTGTCACACAGGCAAATACAGCTAAATGCCTTATGGAAATTTGACACACAAGCAAATACAGCTAAATGCCTTATGGAACTTTGACACACAAGCAAATACAGCTAAATGCCTTATGGAACTTTTACACACAAGCAAATACAGCTAAATGCCTTATGGAACTTTGACACACAAGCAAATACAGCTAAATGGCTTATGGAACTTTGACACACAAGCAAACACAGCTAAATGTCTTATGGAACTTTGACACACAAGCAAACACAGCTAAATGCCTTATGGAACTTTGACACACAAGCAAATACAGCTAAATGCCTTATGGAACATTGACACACAAGCAAATACAGCTAAATGTCTTATGGAACTTTGGCACACAAGCAAATACAGCTAAATGTCTTATGGAACTTTGACACACAAGCAAATACAGCTAAATGTCTTATGGAACTTTGACACACAAGCAAATACAGCTAAATGTCTTATGGAACTTTGACACACAAGCAAATACAGCTAAATGTCTTATGGAACTTTGACACACAAGCAAATACAGCTAAATGTCTTATGGAACTTTGACACACAAGCAAATACAGCTAAGTACTTTGACACACAAGCAAACACAGCTAAGTGTCTTATGGAACTTTGACACACAAGCAAACACAGCTAAGTGTCTTATGGAACTTTGACACACAAGCAAAGACAGCTAAGATCAGGAAGAATGTCATCTTCTCAACGACCGTCAGCTTCATTGGATGTCCAGATCTCTCCGTCTATGACCCATATGATAGTCTAACAACCTTTATCTATTACATCTAGCGGTGTTGTACTTCTCTTTGCCCACCTGTCTTCCACTGTATTGTGGTTCAGCAGGGCATTATGTGTCCAAATATTCTGTATACGGAAAGAGGTGGCTAAAGATTTTGGGGACATAGTCCACAGCTAAGTGGATTGGAAGAAAGGGAAAACATCATCCATCCCTAGGCATGCAGTAAAGCAGAGGTCCAATGGTATTAAGAGCCTGCAACGTAACACTTGTAAACAAATTAACGTAAATTGTTTTCTTTTCTTTTAAATAAACAAATATATTTATTGCGTCAGTGGAATCACAGTGCAATAGAGGTCCAGGGTATACAAATGGAGATTGGTGGCTTAAGTTGGAACATCATAAACGTATATGCCACAGTGGACTGTTTTGTCAGAAAGGAACATTGGGACTGGCTTAAGGAACTGGAGGAATTACCAGGTGATAGGCTACTCATATGTGGAGACTTCAATGCAAGGAACAGAGATTGGGACAGTAGTGGAGAAAACCGACTGGGAATTGCCCTTGCAGATGCCATGGTGGACTCCGATGTGGTCTGCATAAATGATGGTAGGCCGACAAGAATGGCAATGAGGCCTGGCGATGCAGACACAGCTATTGACTTAGCACTTGTCTCCCAGTCATCAGTCCTTGGTGTAAAGTGGAATATTTTGAATGACCATGGGAGTGATCACATGCCATGCTCAGTCCTGATCTCTAAACCCAGGAAAGTTAAAGCTGGGAGAGCGCGCAAGACCTTCCGGTATGAGTGGACCGATTGCCTTCTTGGACGCCTCAGACAAGGGGCATGCAACAGGACTGTTAAAACTCCCTTTTTGCAACCCCCATGGTGGACCCCAGAAGTAGACCATGCTTGGAAAGCAAAGAGAGCTGCAGTGAGGCAGCTAAAGAAAGTGCGACAGACACTTCGAAGCTCACGAGAGGAAGTGGACACAGCGGAAAATGTCAAGAAAGACAAGGTGGAGGTTTTCAAGCGCTGTGCTGCAGAGGCCAAAAAGGCAAAATGGGAATGTTTCATGAAGGAGATTGGAGGGGATAAAACACTGCAAAAATTCTGGAAACTGCACAGGCAAATGCAGAGAAAAGATCGGCCGATGACAGTGAGAAAAATCTATAGAGATGATGGTGTGCGCGTGACAACAGACAAAGAGAAAGGGGAGGCGTTTCTCCAGAGATTTTTAGAGCAGACCAATCATAAGGATGCGGACACCAGGGATGCAGTTAGAGAGGAGCTATCTGGCACCACGAAGAATATGCAGTATGAAGACATCATACGGGTGGAAGATGTTAAACACATTTTGAAACAGGCAAAAGACACGGCACCAGGGCCCGATGGGGTCAGGTATGGCCACATGAAGGGTTTGAGCGAAGCAGACCTGGAGGAGATGACCGACTGCTTTAATCAGAGCATTAGGACAGCATCAGTACCGCAGGAACGGGTGCACAGCTATCTCATCCCTCTCCCAAAACCATTCAAGGATCAGTCAAAGCTTAGCGGCTTTAGGATCATCACCCTTCAAAATACATTTGGGAAGGTTTTAGAGAAGATAGTCGCTGTCAAGCTGCAAGAGTTTTTGGAAAACAGGAAGCTTCTTCCAAGAGGCCTGGGGAGCTACAGGCCAGGAAAAGATACCTGGTCAAATGCAGCCACTTTTGCCTTTGATGTTTATGAGGGGTTCCAGAGTAGACAGGAAACGATGGCGGTAGCGCTTGATCTCGAGGATGCGTACAATAGAGTTCGATATGATATTTTGATGACCGCACTGATGGAGAAGGGGGTCAATCCCTGGTTGCTGAACTGGATAGCAGCCGTCCTGCACTCTCGTCGGATTGCTCTCCGTCTGGGCGCATGGACCTCAGAGCCACATATGTTAACCCCGGGACTGCCACAGGGATCTGCAGTCTCACCGGTGCTCTTTAATGTGTATACGAGCAAGATTGCAAACCTAGAAGCACCAGGGGTTGGAAGAATACTAACATTTGCAGATGATATTCTTGCATATAGGCAGGGGAGAGATAGGAGCAAACAGCCCAGGAGTTACAGGCGACAGTAGATAAAGTGATTGACTGGTGCACAGAAATGAGTGCTGTCATCCACACGGAAAAGGCGGCTGTTTTGTGGTGCTCTCTGGACAACAGGATTGTAAGAGCTGATGTCCCAAGCCTCGCGATAGATGTTAGAAATGTCAGCAGAGAGAACAAACTGAAGTATCTGGGGATCACATTTGATAGGAGCCTATCCTTCAAGGACCATGTGGAGACGGTCGTGACAAGATCTCAAAAGGGACTCAATGCACTTAAAACTATGGCTGCAATGGACATAGAGCAGAGAATGCTTTTCACACTATACCAGCACTTGATCCTCTCAGTAATTGATTATGGATTAGGTCTGCTCACTGTCTCAGAGAGTCAGCTGGTGAAGTTAAGAGTGCATACAGAACGAAGCTATGCGGGTCATTCTGGGATGCACTAGAGACACCCCAGTTGTGTGTATGCGTTACATCCTTGGTCTGCCGACTGTTGCTGGTAGGCTCAAGGTGACGCAGGCGAAGGCATACCTCAGAGTAGCTGCAGACACAGACCACCCACTGCATGAGGCGCTGGACGCAGTTAAGGGTCAGCGACTGATAAGAGGGAAATCATGGATGGCTCAGGCAGAGGATACGATCAGACAGGTGTGCCCCTTGGAGAACATTAGGCGTGGAGAGGAGTGGGTCAGAGTGTCAGCGGAGCAATCAGACTTGTGCAGAGTTATAATCACATTAAGCCGGGAGTGCAGGGAGTGTCCAGCAGGGGCCACGGAAGTGGAAATCCAGCAACTAATTCAGGACAATGCTCACTCGAGTGATGTGATTATCTACACAGATGGTTCGGTGTCAAGAGGTGAGAGAAGTGGCTGGGGGTTCATAGCCAAAGCTAATGGTCGATGTTTGTGGCAGGAGAGCCTGGCATATGATACCACAACATCCAGCTTAAGAATGGAAGTGGAGGCAGTCACTGCGGCTCTCCGCTGGATTGAGAATACGACACACACACATATCGTGATTGTAACTGACTCAGAAAGCATGCTGACGAGGGTGAGGACGGGCAGACTTCGTGCGGAGTTGCTTGCTTCGCTTCGGATGTCACGGGTGACAAGCATCGCCTGGATCTTTTCTCCGGGGCATGCCGGTGTGCTGGGAAATTAACAAGCGGACAGATTGGCTGGCTCTGCAGAACTTGGTGGAGTATTGATACATGACAAGGCAGACGTGGTTGCGGCCTTGTGGAAGCACATGCACACCTCGGAGGAGCAAATGGATTACCATGGTCTGGCAAGAATGAGACAACGAGGAGTGACGAAGGGATCTGGCCGACGCTCAACGCTCAGAGGAAAGGCGAGACGGACTTATAATCAGATTGCTACTGGTACTATTAGTGTTGGAACTCTTCGCTGGCTGCTGAGGATGGGGACGGAGCACTTATGGGAATGCCCCGAATGCTGTGATGTCGATTCCTAAATCAATCAATCAATCAATCATATATTTATTGCTTGGGGCAACAGAAGGATGTGAGGTGAGTCTACCGTCGGGTGTAGGGTGGGGTGTGTACGAGTGGGTGTCAGTCGTGGACCATGTCACAATCACCACAGAAGAAAATCTAGGCTTACATTATCACAGAAAATGTGTTCGAGTGCTGTGGGCCAAGAAGACCAAAATTACGGACAGTTTTTGTACACGATAGGAATATCGTAAACACAGGCTTACAAACATCATTTCTGGAACACTGAAATCATTTGGCATGTAAAACTTCACAATGGTCTGCAAATTGAAGTGATAGGGTTATCGAAAACACTGGCTTATAAACATCAGTTCTGGAGCACCGAAATTATTTTGCCTGTACAACGTCACATGATTTGCAAACGGAAGTGGTAAGAGGTATGATTTCTGGAAGAGGCGGCGGATGTCATCCTGCAGGAAGACGGACACACGACACTGAAGGCATCTTGGGTATGACACGAGAATCAGGCAAAGCACGGAAACTGATCTCAGGCCTCAATGAGAGCGACTTATTGCAATGAGCTTACGTGATGATGATGATGATGATGATGATGATGATGATGATGATGATGATGATGATGATGATATGATGTTGATATGATGATGATGATTGATGATTGATGATGATGATTGATGATGATTGTTGATGATGATGATGATTGATGATGATGATGATGATGATGATGATGATTGATGATTGATGATGTCTACAATATCTTATTTGTCAAAAATCGTGTTTCGTTGTAGTAATTCTCTCTTCATTGCTAGTTGTTTAAGATGTCTATTTTATTTTATTGTATTTTCAAATGTCTATTATTTTGGACCTTTTATTCATTCCATCCCCATTTCAACAGTATTGTTTCTTCTGTTTTGTTCATAGTTCACGATTCCGCCTTATTGAAACAATGCAGGTTGTTCAAAGTACTTGATATTGTTTCAAGTTTTATTTCTTTTTTTAAACTAAGGAAAGCAAAAAGGCGTATCTGTCCTCAGGTACACGCACACACAAGCAAATGTACACACAACAATTGCACAAACATATTAATATAACCCCGTTGGTGTAAAATGTTCGTAACAGATTAGTATGAAATGAACTATTCAAACGTTTAAAAACTAAAATAACCAAAATCACCTGTATAACCATCAGACAGCTTGCGGTAATTTTACAGTATTATTTGACAATCCTATCACTTATGTAAAAGCATTAGCATGTTTCTATTTTTAGCTAATAATTCTTGTTCCGATTGTTGAGCGTGGACAAAGACGTTGGTGGAAACGCTGGCTGTTTTGGTCTCATCTTACCTTGTTTTGTCCTGTTTGACCGAGACATTTCACATGCAGTCGCTAGCAGCATTTAGGACGCTTTGGGCATATGGTGCTAGGCGCCTTTTTACTTGTTCGGTGGATGATGCTGTCAGTATCGCCTTTACTCCCCAAACCATTTGCTGGTGCCAACCTTATGATGGCTCAAACTGGGAGCCCAAGTCAGCTTTAAAAATACGCCCTAATGCGGATCCGAACCCGCTACCGCCGGGCCGAGAGGTGAACGTCAAGACACTACGCTACCCCGGCTCTATAGAGCTATAGGGTATACTTTAAAACTTTAAGAGTTTGTATTTTCGATCTTTTGAGACGCTAAAATAGGACCAAGTCGTAAACACCTACACTGAGCAGAGAAACAAAAATCTGCTGCATCCGCGTTTTAAATAAAATTGAAATAAGAGAACTGAAGCCTGTCTTTCGAAGAATTTTAATTGACGCGTGTAGAACCATAATGCAGGGTTGTCGGAAGTAAAAGTCGCCTGTGGGAGATGGACTTTATTCTAATGAACACAGCGCGTGTTGGGTACAGGAATACGTGAAGGCACTTCCTGCCGGGATACTGGATAGACCTGGGAGGGCCAGGTCATAGGGTTTGTTTTATTTTCCCCCTAGGGGAATTTGAACGGGACCTCCAGACTGTCACCGAAGATTAATATTTCTCTCTTTGAACTCAAGCGTAGTCTATAAATGTGCTACCATTTCTACTGACTTTCACGTGTGGGTTGGCTTTCCCTATTACCAGTGTCTCTCGCCATCTGCTTCTGAGGTACTTGTAATTTACGATCCCAAGTCAAGGACGAGAAGTCAATCTTTAAGTGCAACTTTCCGGAGTGTAAGGGTTTATTAATGCAAGACGTAATTATTGTATCAGTTGACCAGTGTTCATGTTATTTATTTATGCCAACATGTATCTACAAACACTGTTCTATTTCAAGATGAACGTTGATTTCTATTTCAAGATGAACGTTGATTTCTATTTCAAGATGAACGTTGATTTCTATTTCAAGATGAACGTTGATTTCTATTTCAAGATGAACGTTGATTTCTATTTCAAGATGAACGTTGATTTCTATTTCAAGATGAACGTTGATTTCTATTTCAAGATGAACGTTGATTTCTATTTCAAGATGAACGTTGATTTCTATTTCAAGATGAACGTTGATTTCTATTTCAAGATGAACGTTGATTTCTATTTCAAGATGAACGTTGATTTCTATTTCAAGATGAACGTTGATTTCTATTTCAAGATGAACGTTGATTTCTATTTCAAGATGAACGTTGATCGCTCTTTTTGAACTCCAGCGTAGCCCACACACGTGCTACAACTTCCAGTAGTTGCCACTATTGTAGAGTGTACTGGACTTTTCTTTTTACCGATGTCCCTCGCCATCACGCGAATCCACTCCGACTTCTGAGGTACTTGTAATTTATGCCCCCCACGTCAAGGACGAGAAGTCAATTTTTTAGTCCAACTGACTGGTATAGGGGGTTGAACCTGCTACTCGGTATCAACACACCGAAAGTTTGAGAGACGGCGCTCTTATCCATTTGGCCAAGGCGACCTCCAGAGATGTCTGATTCCAAAAGTACTTTTGAAAGTATAGTTTACCACCAACAAGTCGAAGGGCTTGTTGCCCTCTAGCAGTCTGCTCGTGTATTCCTTAAGCAGATTATGAATATGCATTTAAGAATAAGTAAAGGTCTCTTTTACACTTATGGTTTATCGGTCATATGGTGCTAAACCCATGTTTTATAGACACATCAATACAGTTTGATGTGGTCATAAATCAACACTGGCTGGGTGGTGTGGTCACTAACAGAAGGCCACCTGTCATAATCTCCAATATCTCCAACCGAGATGCAGTAACATCGTTACGCCCGCCAGGCGAATAATCTCCAACCGGGATGCAGTAACATCGTTACGCCCGCCAGGCGAGTACCAGTTACCTGCCCACAGGTTGCTGGCTGACGTGATAGTCAGCGGTCAGGCAAGGACAAAGCAAGACGCACGCAGTCCTCGTGAAGCCAATCCACAGGGCAAGCGCTGTGCGGGGAAACCGGCAGACGGCTTGGGAACTCGGACATGACAGGACGTGTGGGTTGAGAAAGGCTTCGTGTAGTTCTGTGCCCGAAAGTCGAGTGCTTGTATATCTTGTGAGATAGACTGTGAAGCTGTGGGTTTTGTCTGTAAGTGTACTGATGTATCGTATATGTATAGTAATGATCATCACATGCCAAACTAGATCGTATTGCATGTGACTTGTAAATAAATCAATTGAACTCAGTGTCAGTGTGTGTCAAGTCCAATCATTTTGTACTTGTACTTGTCTCACATATGTTAGGTCCAACGAGCCAGGTTTAAGATCCTGACATGTGTGAACGTGGAGGGCTCGTCCGCTTAGATTGTTTGAACTTGTAAACGTGTAAAACATCAGTGATTATGTAACTTGTCGCCATTTTGACCTTGTCGCCATCTTGTAAACATGATGTCTATGTCCTTACTGAATGTCATCTTGATGTAAGGGATGTGTCATCATAGTTGTGGATTGTTGAAATATATCTAGATTGTATTCGTGAAATTAGTTGTGGAAAGCAGAAAGTTTGGGAAAGAAAGTAACTTGTGATTTGAAAAACAAATTGTTCAACGACGAAATTACGACCTACAATTACACTCAACGCCATACAAACCTAATCAAAACTTAGTGACAAGCATACACATCACATAAAGTAGATTCTAACTTATTTCCTCCCAAAAGAAAGCAGGTTGTCTGTGCCATCTGAAACCGTTGCCCGGAGAGGTCATTTGTCCTTGAAGTAGCGACCTTACAGTTTCTAGCCCTGGTTTGAACCGTTCTCGACCGCATCCAGTACACTTGAGTATATTTTTTGTATATACTTTAGGATGCAAATTTGGGCATAAATTGTAAGTTCAACAAGATTGTAAATTTTTCACAGACCTAAAACCTTGTAACAAATTGTGTGTCTGAGAACTCATTGTCATTTAAACATTCCATCATGTCTTCTTTAAACGACTTCATCGAGATGGGTTTAAGGCTACAGTTAACGGGCGACGAGTTAACAAAGTGGAGTGAAACAAAATATTCGGAACACCTCCTAGTACAAGAAAAATCTAGCGAACGCGAGGAAAGAGCGGCTGAAAGAGCTGCCAAGCAAGCAGAAGCAGCATTAAAACAGGCAGAGGCAGAAACAGCATTAAAGCGGGCAGAGTTAGATACTGAATTGAGGAAGGCAGAAATCTCAGCTCAAACTAAACGAGAAGAGCTTGAACTACAACTCAAAATTAAACAGCTTGAAGCCGATACGGCCATAGACAAAGAGTCTAAGAAATCTGAAAGACTGGAAAAAGAAAACCAGTACAAAAAGTATCAAGGTATTGTTAGAAATTATACCGCAGGTGACTGCATTGCAGCGTTCACCCAGAATTTTGATACCTTAATGGACCATTATCGGGTCCCAGTTTCTGAATGGAACATTATTTATATGAGGAGTTTGTCAGGGGAACCTCTGAAAGTCATAGAGACTATCCCCAAAGACCTCAGAAAAGAGTACCACTATATAAAGTCAAAAATTATGTCACATTTTATGCTAGATGAGGCGGGTTACAAAGAGCAGTTCAGCAAATTGAGTCCAAAACCTACTCAAACGTTCTCTGACTATGTCTATGTAGTCCGAGACGTATTTACAAAATGGCTTTCAGCAGCCAAAGTAAATAAAGACTTTCATAAGTTAGATGATCTCATCATCAGGGATAAAATCATCACATCCCTTCCATCATCATTTTCAAAATTTTTGCAAGAGAATGAATGTATGAGTGTAGAAGAGATTGAGAGACGTGGTTCGGCTTACTATACAGCCAATAAACATTGTTTTGCTAGTGAGGCTACCGATACAAACTTCGTAGCAGCTGCTAACTATGAAAAACCTCGATCAGAACCCTACAATAGGCAAAGAACATATAAGCCTACTTCTGAGAAATACAAACATTGTAGATTCTGTAAAATTTCACACCACCAAAGTGAAATGTGTGACCAGAATCCGGCATATCTTACATACTTACAGAACTTCATAACTAGTCATGATAAGGAACGTAAAAGCTTTAAAAAAGCACGTAAATGCTTCCTTTGTAAAGCGTACGGCCACTGGCGTCATGCGTGTAAAGGAAGGCAAATGACCAAGAAAGCAAATGCCGCCTTATTTGACAGTTCATCATCAGATGAAGAACATTCAGAAAATCACCCTGTGAACTCAGCACAGGCTTTTGACATGTTTAATTCACATAAATGGACTATTTGTAATACCTTTTATGAAGATGGCATTCTAACATGCGGCCACTCCATACCTATTGCCAATGAGGAAGCTAATTTGGTAATAGATTCCAAAGGCAGAATAAACATCCACCAGGGATATGTGAATGGCAAGCCTGCTACAGTCCTTCGGGACACCGGAAGTACTCTGATAGGTTTAAAGAGAGAATTCATAATGCCTACAGACTATACAGGCAGGCACGTAACATGCAGAACATTCTCTGGAAATATCGAAAAGTACCCATTAGCATGGGCATATATTCAGACACCATTCCTCACTGGGAAAGTAAAATGCGCTGCATTAACTAACCCTGTGTGTGATATTATCATTGGTAATGTACCCGAGGTGAATAATATGCCTCATGATATTACATCTGGGTGCACTGTTGATAACATAACATCATCACCATCACATGTCATCATTGAAAGTTTGGTATCACCAGATGAATGTATGGTAGCTAATGGAGCACTAACATCTCATGAAATCATTGACCAAAATGTTTCATCACCATCTGATATAATTGAATGTGTGAACGCAGTAACCAGATCTACTGCTAGAGTGCAAGATGAAATTAATCAAACTGAGGCTATAGAAATGCTTAGCCCAGTGGTACTGCCTCCTAAAACCATAAAGGAGAATTTTGTAACAGCCCAAAAGGCTGATCCTTCATTATCTAAATATTTTAATCTGATCGGCCAAAAGCCAAAGGTAACTAAAAATGCAAGATGGCATTTTGCTCTGAAAAATTGCATCCTCACCAGGTACTATACCAGAGGTAACAGCACCACAGAGCAAACTGTTTTGCCAATTGAATACCGTAAGCAAGCCTTACATCTTGCCCATGATATACCTCTTGCAGGGCATATGGCATACTCCAAGACCAGATCAAGATTACTAACACAGTTTTATTGGCCAAGATTCTGCAATGACATTAAGCAATATTGTAGAAGTTGTGATATCTGCCAAAAACTAGTGAAAAAATGTAAACACCCACAGGCCAAATTACAAATTACCGACTTAGCCAGTCGACCTTTTGAGAAAATATCTGTCGACATAGTGGGCCCTCTGAATCAAGTAACATCCAGAGGGAATCGATTTATCGTTACCATCATCGATTTATGCAGCCGCTGGCCTGAAGCAATTCCTTTAAAGAACATAACTGCCAATGATATCATGGAAGTTTTCTTCCATATATTCTCACGAATAGGGTTTCCAGACACTATCCTATCAGATCGTGGAAGCCAATTCATTGCAGCATCCACTCAAGCGTTCACCAAAATGTTAGGGGTGAAACAATGTTTCAATTCACCATACCATCCTCACTCAACTGGAATCATAGAAAAGTTTAACGGGGATTTGAAGCATATGCTTGCTAAAGTCACGCAAGAATATCCAAAAACTGGGACGTCTATTTGCCTGCTATACTTTTTGCTTATCGCGAGGTCCCACATTCTAGTACTGGATTCTCTCCTTTTGAGCTTATCTATGGTGCCAAGCCACGTGGCCCATTGAGTATCTACCATTCAATGTTAACTGAAGCCACCCCTTTACTTAAACCCATATCATCATACGTATATGTAACATCATTACGTGAAAGAATCATCAAATCGTGTACTATTGCAAAAGAAGCACTAAAACTATCTGGTGCTACATATAGACGATATGCAGACAAAGGTAACAGGACAATAACGTTGACACCTGGACAGGACGTACTTCTCCTCTTACCTAGTGACCGACATTTATTGACTGACTCTTGGCAAGGACAATTTAAAGTAATAAGACTGATTTCAACTGTAGACTATGAGATTCAAATAAAAGACAAACATAAAATATTCCACATCAATATGCTAAGACCATACCACAACAGAGACAACGAACAAGACGATACAACAGCCTGTACAGTTATAATAGACCATGAAGATGACGAAGATAGTGACGAAATTCCAACACCTGCATTAGACACGACAAACTGCTTGAAAGAAATCAAAATAAACCCAAATTTAACTCAAGCAGAAACAGACAGTTGCAAACATCTCATACAACAGTACAACACCATCTTCTCCAACAACCCAGGACAAACAGAATTAGTACAACATCACATCACGCTTACTTCAAACACACCAATAAAATGCAGACCTTACACCATTCCATTACATTACAAAGAAAACTTACATCAAGAGATCATTAGCTTAGAGAAAAACAACATCATTAGACGATCCCAATCACATTTTTCGTCTCCAATAGTCATGGTACGGCAAAAAGGACAACACGATAAGACTCTGTGTAGATTATCGAAAATTAAATAAAATAACACTATTAGATCTGGAACCAATGACCAACTGCGAAGATCTACTGACAGAACTGACAGACTCTAGGTACTTTACGAAGCTGGACATGACTAAAGGTTATTGGCAAATAACGGTACACGAGCAGAGCAGACATCTGGCAGCCTTTGTCACACCTTGGGGACTGTACGAATGGTGCAAATTGCCATTTGGGCTAGTCAATGCCCCAGCGACATTCGTACGCATGACATGACTCTTACTTGTTGACATAACAAACATTATCTGTTACATGGACGACATTTGTGTTCACACAAAGACGATGACAGACCACATAAAGACATTACAGCAGACATTTGAACGGATCAGACAGCACGGACTGACTGTGAAGACTACAAAAGTTGACATAGCCTATCAAGAAATCTCCTTTTTAGGGTATAAAATATCTAATGGCTTTGTCACGACAGACGATAACATCGTGTCTAAAATACTGAAACTCTCACTTCCGACTACCAAGAAACAAGTCAGAAGTGTGTTAGGACTATTAAATTATTATAGGCAGTTCATACCAGATTTTGCTCACATAACAGAAAAGTTTACTAACCTACTAACGAAAAACCAGCCTGAAAAGATTGTAAACAATGAATGTCTAAAATTTGCATTCCAGAAAGTGTTATCGTATTTTTCTGAGAATAGTTTAAAGAATCCCATTCTCAAATTGCCAAATTTACATATTCCTTTCAGATTACGCACAGCCCCGAGCTCCGTGGCGATTGGCGCAGTTCTGTTACAGGAACATGACAACATTCTACATCCTGTATACTACGTCTCTAGAAAATTGAAACCAAGAGAACGCGCTTGGTCTACACCACAATTAGAAGCCCTTGCTCTAGTGGTGGGTATAACTAAATTGTCCAGATTCCTCCTGGGATGGCATTTTATTGTAGAGTCCGACAATAGTCCATTAAAATTTATTACTTCAGGAGTGCCGACGAACCAGATGATAGCTCGATGGTCACTTTTGCTGCAAGATTACAGCTTTGAAGTGCGACATATCGCTGGCAGGACCAACACGATTGCTGATCTTTTGTCCCGTTGTCCGAACGACCCAGTAAGCACTAATGTCTGAGTGCAGTGTGTAGAAAACACTCAGACCAACACAGCCATCAGTGAAGGTTTTTTTTTCAGGAAAGCTGTGTACATCTATTATGCGATGTGATAGGGTGCATTCCCACTGCAAATATTTTTCTTATTTTATTATTAGTGTAGTAATCGTCTTAAATAATTGCGTAGTGTGTGTTAGAAAGTGAACAATATTAATTGTATATATTACGAAATAAGAACAGTGCCACATGCGCTCATAACTTACCTCAATCGAACTATTCAAGTTATCAGTGGTATCTGCGAGTGGAGCACATCCAGTGATATTTTAATCCGTGAACAAAAGAGTGAACTGAACTGTGACATTTACACCACTGCAGTCAATCGCAATCCAGAAGTTTTCCAGCGAAACAACGAACACATTAACTATCAGAACAATTTCACATTCCGAATTGTTACACCCTAGCGGAACAAGTGTGTGATAGAATTTTTAACGACATCAGCTGTTCGTGTGTACTTCCGGATAGTTTGTAAATTTAGACCAAAAGTAGCAGACTATTCACACCTTAAAAATTTATGGCGCTTCTAAAATAATTGTGAAACACCAATTTCGAATACACGAATTGTGGATTAGTATTTTTCGACTAGTGTAATCTCAGAATCATATCTTGAGTAACTTATTCACACTAGCGACATTTTTTTCGCTATTAGGGAAAAGCATCAAGCTATGACGCTGAGAAATAGAATAATAATTGTAATAGATTAGATTTGAGATCTTTAGAAATTATGTCCCTTTCATTTAATTGTTGTTACATTATTACATTAAGGGCGGTAAATTGAAATGGATTCGAATATGTGTTGTATAAAAATAGCCATTGTGTTGCCAGATTGTCAACACTCCAAGAGGTCATCAGCTGGGCATGGTATAGGGTTACCGACGTTGTAGACCAACGGAAGAGCTCCCGGCCAAATGAGGTCGGAGCTCGAGCGTTGAATGCGGCTTATAAAAAGACGTATTACAGTCTTACCTGATGTTTTTTTTTTTTCTAAAAACATATTATTTCGTGTTTTTTTTTTCAATGGTTGCGAAGTAGTTGCAAGGGATGCTGGTGCTACCGATCTGACTGGGTCAATATTGCAACTCAGGTGATCATCCATCGAGAGGATGAAACTTGGAAAGTGGTAAAGATTGAACACCACATGACTAAATATACAACTTGCATTTCTTATGTATTTCTATGCCAATGTACATGACAACAGAAAGGTCGATTCTGACATGGTTAAAATATTAACCCTTTATCTATATAGAGTATGCATGAAATATAAAATCTTTCATGAATAAGCCCCAGGGGAGCGTGTCATAATTTCCAATATCTCCAACCGAGATGCAGTAACATCGTTACGCCCGCCAGGCGAATAATCTCCAACCGGGATGCAGTAACATCGTTACGCCCGCCAGGCGAGTACCAGTTACCTGCCCACAGGTTGCTGGCTGACGTGATAGTCAGCGGTCAGGCAAGGACAAAGCAAGACGCACGCAGTCCTCGTGAAGCCAATCCACAGGGCAAGCGCTGTGCGGGGAAACCGGCAGACGGCTTGGGAACTCGGACATGACAGGACGTGTGGGTTGAGAAAGGCTTCGTGTAGTTCTGTGCCCGAAAGTCGAGTGCTTGTATATCTTGTGAGATAGACTGTGAAGCTGTGGGTTTTGTCTGTAAGTGTACTGATGTATTGTATATGTATAGTAATGATCATCACATGCCAAACTAGATCGTATTGCATGTGACTTGTAAATAAATCCATTGAACTCAGTGTCAGTGTGTGTCAAGTCCAATCATTTTGTACTTGTACTTGTCTCACATATATTAGGTCCAACGAGCCAGGTTTAAGATCCTGACACCACCTTTACTGAGTTTGAAAAATTAAACTAAAATTGAATATAACCTTCAACAGAATTCTCCCACGCCAAGACTGTGCGCATTGATTCTGCTGTTTTCTCTTTGGCACTGGCATAAGGCATAGCTAATGCTGCCAGAATGCTCACTGCTTGCAAAAATGTATTTTTATCCTTTGAATCCTTGCGATCAGTTTTGTAAAGATTAGCAGTGTACATGTGTGTTTTCGTGTGTTTGTCTGCCGGCTCAAAGATAAACAGTAATAACACTTAGGTTGTTTCTTCTTCAACTCTTGTTTCAGAAAACGCCAAAAAAAAATAACCATTTTAATTAATCATGACTGTATGACTTTCACATTAATTAAATACGCAGTGAAAGTTACTTGTAATTTAAATTACACGTACCTCAGACTTCGGAGTTGATTCGCCTGATGACGAGGGACACTAGTAAAACGGACAGCGCAGTGCATTCTCCAATAGTGGCAACAGGTTTCTGAAGTTAGCTCTAACGTTTGGAGTCTCTGTGGCGAAGTAGTCAAGCCGTTTGACTCTGGCTCCGAAGGTTGTGGTTTCGATTCCGGGCGGTGTCCTTCGGTTCACGAGTGAAATTTTTCGGAGACTCCTGTGGGTCGTCACTAGAGCTACCGAGTTCGTGCTTTGTGCGACGCTTTCGGTGCTGCGGAAAGAGACCGAGCCACATAGGATAACATCCCGGTGCAATGAAGTCGACCCTGTCGACTTTTAAGTGACTTTTTTTTTCCTTAATCAAGCGTGAAATATTCGATAACATATTGTGCAGTTGGTGAATATAAGCTGCAATGTCGTTTAGACTTTTCTTGCTCATGATCGAGCTGGATGAGGCAGGGTGACGGGGGAAGGGAAAAGGAGGGAGGGAGGGAGGGGTCTTCGTGGCAGAATGGTTAAGTCGCTAGTCGTTTGTGGGTTTGTTTCCGGGCTCTGTCATTTGGTCCCTGAATGCAGTTTTCTAGTAGACTTGAGTCGCTGCTGGAGCTACGGAGTTCGTGATCTGTGCGACCCTCGACAGGCCGCTCTGCGGAAAGAGACCTAGCCTGGTGGGATAAAACCCGGTGCAATGAAGTCGATTCTCGTTGTTCTTTATCTATAAATACTAATGGGTGCAGTGTAGCTTGTAGCTTTTTTTCACTTGACAATAACACTCGATGGTCGGCGTGACTGAGAGGTGGCTGATCTCACGGCGAAAATTTAATGTTCTTCTAGTCTTACACACAGCAGCTACAATCAGTATATTACATAATTTATTACCTGTCATATTTAGCTGCATCTCGTCTGATGCATCCTGCCACGATATATATCAAGAAACAGTAATAGAAATATGGCATGCAAATACATTGTGCAGCATGTATGGTTTTTGTATTTTAAACTCACTAAGAGTATACATTGTTTTGAGTTTCTACTTTTAGTCTACGTTGCATTTGTAATTTAAGATGTTGGGCACGTACAGGCGAGAATTACCTGGCACACAAAGAACCGTAATACAGTTGTCGATTTCCGGAAGAAGGAGTTGCTCGCGGATGAATTTTCTGTTTTAATGAACACAGTCTGGACTGGGAAAGGAAAATGTGTAAAGGTGGTTCGTGCAAGGATAATTTTATGATTGTAGAAGGTCCTATTTCGTTTTTGTTTGCCTTCTTCGGGTTATTGAAAATAGTTGTAAGTGTATAAGTAAATATTTTAAATATTTCGCGGCAATTAAAATTTATTTTGTTGTTGGAAATAGCTGTAAAACTGCCGAAATGCACACGCAAATATTGCAGCGCAAATATTACACCACTATTGTTACACGCACGCACGCATGCATGCACGCACGCACGCATGCACCCACGCACACATATTAATATTATATACACAAGCACATATACACACTAATTCAAACACACATTGGACTATTCCAATCAGTCGCGGTGACTACAGAAGATTGTTAGTAGTGAATTAAAGTATGGGCGCTAATGTCGCTAGAAATTAAGAATCCGCTTCTGACTAAAAAATTAAAATTATTATTTATTAAGATCATGAGTTTCCCGCTTTTCCTCCGGTGAAGTCTGTTGACAATAACATAACAAACCCCTTGGAGAAGGCCTGACCGACCTTGACCTAACCCCAGCCTGACCCAGAGTGCTGTGCCTTATCAAGTCCTGTATTCAATTCTTGTGTTCGTATGTTCTTAGGTCTCCCTCAATTACTTTAGTTGTGGGGTTCGAAAAGTAGCAGCATGGGGATCGTACAAGCGGTAGCTAAGTCATTGCATCAGAGGGACCGCACGTGAGAGGTAATAGTGTGATATTTCAAGAGAGGTGGAGTTAAGCACCAGAGAAGTGGCAGAGGGATAGCGCAAGACGAATGGTTGAAAGATAGGAGGATGGCACACGATAAGTAGCAGAGAGTAATGGCAAGAAAGGTAGCGGAAAGATATCCTTTACAGAACGTTGCAGTCAATCCCAACATTTATTGACTGATTTACTAGGCAATGTTAGCCCAGTAGACTGTCATTGCTGTCCAAACAACCGGCGTCTCATACCATGGAAGTCAACAAACAAAGGTCTGCTTCCAAATCTCCCACAGATATCGAACCCTGGACTCTGTATGATGGGGAATTATGACACTGAGAATCTCTCTGTTCCCTAAGCAACAGCGGCGGATAGGGGCTAATATAATCTGTATTATCTCGACCATCTTTGACTTCCTACACACATCTATGGGAGACATTTTATGAGAATGGGTCGATCCCTGACCAACCCGCCCTGACCTCCAACTCATTGTGTATTGGGATAAAATACGCACTGAACAGCCTTGTTACAAAAGTGAATATATTTGTATTCTGGCCAAAGTCATAGTTCACTGTCTAGTATTTTAGCTATTTGTCTTGTTTATGTATATTTTCCTACGTATTTCCATAGTCTATTCTCGTTCAATTTGTTATGTGGTTATTTATTTTCTGCATAACTTCATAGTACTCGTGTAGTCCTGTGCTTGTTTGGATTCTGCAGAATGGGAAAAGTAATCAGCACAGCTGATTAGCTTGGTGCTTTCAGTCTACTTCCATGATTGCAGGTTTTCTATCAACATCCAAAGTCGTTTTTCTTTCGAGCTATGAAGTTAGTTTTCTGTCCAACCTAAAATTTGTTTTATACCCAGTTGTAAAGTTGTTTTTCTAGCCAGTACCACAGTCGTTTCTTTTCCTCTCAGTGGGGGAAACGTCTTCTGCCTAATTCCAGTTGTTGTGTTTTGCCGAATTTCATAGCTGTTTTCTGTTCCATCCCATGGTTATTGTCTGCTCAATCCCATGTCTTCTCCACCCCATGGTTACTGTCTGCTCTACCCCATGGTTATTGACCCCATAGCTATTGTTTGTCCCACCACTAGTTGTTGTAGACTCAACGCTATAGTTGTTTTCGACCCATTGCCGTAGTTGTTTTCGACTCGGTGCCATGGTTGTTTTCGACTCAGTGCCATGTTTGTTTTGGATGCAGTGTCATAGTTGTTTTTGACGCAGTGCCGTAGTTGTATTCTACTCAATGCCGTAGTTGTTTCCAATTCAATACCGTAATTGTTTTCGACGCAGTGCCATGGTTGTTTTCAATTTGTGTACGTGTGAACCACGAATTGAAGAACCTGCATTTGAAGAAATCCTATATGTAATCACACGACTTAAAAACAATAAGGCAACTGGGGCTGATGGAATTGCTGATGAATTTATAAAGGCGGGTGGCCATGCATTACATCTAAAGCTATACGAATTAATAATAAAAATCCGGAGGACTGAAGAATTACCCCATGACTGGAAAGAGTCATTATTGATACCTATCTTTAAGAAAGGAGACAAGTTCCAGTGTGAAAATTATTGAGGAATATCACTACTGTCCATAAGCTATAAGATACCATCCGGAGTATTACTAAATAGACTAAAACCATATTCAGAAGACATATTAGGTGACTACCAGGCGGGTTTTAGACAAAACAGATCAACAATAGATCAGATCTTACGACAAATAGCCGAGAAAAATTGGTAATATAAAAGAGATCTCCATAATATTTTTGTGGATTTTAAAAAGGCTTATCGTAGTGTCCATAGGAATAGTCTATGGAATGCTATGCGGGAATTTGGAATACCAAAGAAGTTAATCAACATGACCAGACTATGCATGGAAGATACTTATAATATAGTAACATATAAAGGCAGGAAATCAGACCCTTTCCAAATAACATCTGGCTTGAAACAGGGTGATGCACTATAGCCGCTACTCTTCAATCTGGCTCTAGAGAAAGTTGTAAGGAGGGTAAAGGAGGAATGTGATATTGGAGGAACATCCAAGCTGCTTGGTTATGCAGATGATATAGATATTATATGAGAAAATGAATAAAAGACATTGGAAATATTGACTCACTTAAAGGAAAATGCCCAACAGATGGGGCTGGTTATCAACCAAGATAAGACAGAATATATGGTAATTTCAAGAGAAGGAATGGCTAAAACCCTGGCCACATACAAATAGATAATATGACCATTAAAAGAACGGAAAAATACAAATACCTGGGTACAATCTTCAACTGCTCCAACATCATAAGGGAAGAAATACAAACTAGAATCAATTCTGGAAATAAGATATACTATGCACTACAACATCTACTAACATCAAATGCGCTATCTCGTAACACAAAGATCACAATATACAAAATACTGATCAGACCAGTTGTGCTGTATGGCTCTGAAACCTGGAGTACAACGAAAGGAGGCGAAGCCTTGCTACAAACCTTTGAGAACAAAGTTTTAAGACGCATCTTTGGACCCATTAGGGATACACAAAGTGGAGAGTGGAAAAGAAGAAGTAACAAAGACATTTATGATCTGTTTAAGTCCCCGCTAATCACTGGTATAATGAAGACTAATAGACTACAATGGCTGAGGCATATAGAAAGAATGGATGATAATATGGAAACAAAACTCGCTTACACTCAGGAAATAAATGACCGTAGACCCCGAGGTAGACCAAGAAGACGGTGGAGAGATAATATATATACAGACCTACAAGCACTTGGAATCAACGACTGGCAAGAGAAGGCCAACCAGAGAGACAAATGGAGACGGATTCTCACTTCTATGATCGTCAAACAATACATAGATGTTTATTTATGACCTGTCTTAGTGGCCTCAAAAGTGTTTCTCCAATTGATATTACAGTATTAAGTACTTCGACACACACCAGCAAACTACTTCTTCTTCTTCTTCTTCTTCTTCTTCTTCTTCTTCTTCTTCTTCTTCTTCAGCTCAGAACGCTGAAGAAGAAGAAGAAGAAGAAGAAGAAGAAGAAGAAGAAGAAGAAGAAGAAGAAGAAGAAGAAGAAGAAGAAGAAGAAGAAGAAGAAGAAGAAGAAGAAGAAGAAGAAGTTTGCTGGTGTGTGTCGAAGTACTTAATACTGTAATATTAATTGGAGAAACACTTTTGAGGCCACTAAGACAGGTCATAAATAAACATCTATGTATTGTTTGACGATCATAGAAGTGAGAAGGAACTAGAGACTAGAGGATACACTAGACAACGTATCAACTGAAAGCTTTAATTAACGACCTGGATTCGAACGTGTCACTTCCAAATGACGACGGCGGCTGGCTGCAGAAACAAGTGTGTTTTGACGCATGACCAACTCGAAACATTAAAAAACAAAATGTCTTGATTAGCCAGGTCTACCATACACATGAACCTACAACTACGAAGTAGAGATATAATTCATATCTATCCTCTAAACTCTAATTCCTTCTTCTCACTTCTATAAGGGCCTAACAATACATGAACGTTTATTTATGAACTACTTTATATTGTTTACACTCTGAATTACTTTGGCCAGTCTGTGTCTGTCGTTTTTCAAGTCGCCGTGGTTATTGATTGTGGAACCAACATATTCAAAGTCCTATAAGAAGCAAATGAACACCGTAAATTGATTGGGGAAAATAGACGTAGGCAGGCACAATTTTTGGAAATGTTATGAGAAGAAATAAATTGGAGAACTTGGTGACGACGGGCAAGATTGAGGGGTAAAGAACAAGGGGAAGGCAGAGAAGTAAATACCTGGATGGCTTGGCCACGTGGCATGGTCAAGTAAATACCTGGATAGCTTAGCGACGTGGTATGGTCGAGACAAGAACACAGAGTTCATCTACGACTCTGGTGATCGTGTGAGATGGTGAAATATGACCGTCCACGTGTATCGGCATGTTACATGATGATGATGATGATATTCAAAATTTGTGACATTTTAAATTTGTTCATTATGTGTTGTGTTTGTTCTTTGACATGCAGTTTTGTCCTAGGAATGTTTTTGCTGCTTCTACTGCTGCACATTCACTGTTTCCTTCCACACACCCTTAGCAGTACGCTTTGTGTCTATACATAACAACCGTACATTAATTACCAGACCTTGATTTCATTCCATATTTTTATCTTCAGTCCTAGTTTTGTAATAGTTTTCTATATTTTTACTCTTCTTCTCACATAACATTTGTGCTGTTATATACATAACCACGTATAGAAAGCCTCAATTCTCCATAACATTGTCAATTCATCGACCACGTCTTCTGCATTATACAGTAATAACTAGTAAATGTAATACTCATAGGAATCGCTTTGGAAATTGACCAGGCACTATGGGATTCCAACAGATTGATTATTTGGTAGTTTCGGGATTTGAAATTTAAATATTGAGCACAACCCACTACTGGCAACGCTGATCGTGTTCCGGTATGAACCTAAGGCCTATCCACGTCAATGTGGAAGCACTATACTCGAGTTTCGCTCTCGTTTGAGCTCGTCAGTAGTGCATATCCCTGACCGGATCCGGAAACAAGCCCCGGATCACGCGTGTGAAGCGGGTGTGTAACCACGCGGCACAAACTGGACACAGCCAAATTATCATAACAGAACACTACAACGTCACCCATCGTAGGCTATGCTCAAGATTGCTCAATCGCCGCGACTGACATCCGTCAATCGATGTGGACCCGAACGGTCAGGACTTCTCACTGGCAAGGAACACCAGGCCTCCTAAAATCCAGCGAGCAATAATCAAATTGATTATTTGGTTGTTTCGGGATTTGAAATTTAAATATTGAGCCCAACCCATCACAGATAGAGTCATGAATTGTGAGTTTTCCGTGAGGGGAAACTTAACAGATTATTTGAAATAAGTAATATGCATGCGACAGGTATGTTTTGTCTGCTTTATTATTCTCATATCTGTAGACTGTAAATCTACATCAGATTGCGAGAACAACAAGTTAAAAGGTGTGTGGCCAAACTAGAACAGGGAAGGTTAACCCTGTCAACAAATGCCCGGAGAAGTCGGATGTGTCGGCCTAACGGCGCAAGAACGCAGCTCTGCTGTAAACAGGCACAACGCAATCACATCCGAAAAAAAAACTCCGGATGAACGAAGAAGAAGAAGAAGAAGAAGAACACTATACAGGAAGCCAAAGAAGATTAATAAACCAACAAAGAACTGGTGTCGTTAGCCGCTACACGCTGCGAGATTTTGAGGAGGGAATCTGAGCACTTAGGACTGAATGGTTTGATGTGCAATAAGGATGATCTGTCAACTAACTAACAGACATAAATGGAATTGAATGAACTTTGGCAGCCCAGTTGGGTGATTTGGACTTCGATGACGAGACTATCTGTGTATTTTACACACAAAATGTTAGAATGCCATGTTAGTTGCATATTCCTTACAGGTCGTCGCAGTCAACCACATCATTGTTTAGCTGTTTGTGATTTCTTGACAATATTACGTTCAGTAGTTTGCCATTGCTTTCTTAACGACTGGCACTCATACCATTTTGTAAAAACTAAGCCAAGGCGGTCTGCTTCCAAATCTCCCACAGCTGTGAATGCGGTATCCGGGATTGTGAGCTGCGTCCGTTATCCTTCACCACAGAGAGGAAATACAACACAGGCATTATACAGGAACATCTTGTTCTAGAAACTAAAATACGAATGTGCTTTAAATGACAACCTTTTTGTAAGTTCTCCGGCGCCGTTAAAGTGTTTGGATTTCTGTAGAAAAAAGTTCTCTGTGGTCACTACTCAGTGTGCCTAACTTGGTCCTGAAGAGTCTTCTCAGAAGTCACGCCGTTTTTAAAATTCTTACTCCACTCATACTTTCTGGACTGACAAGCATACGGGGACATTCATTCCGCGATGAATTGCTATGTTTCATTCCTTCACTGATAAAAAAAAGGGATAACACCACTGGTCCTCTTTGGTGCATGTCAAAAGTGGGGCAGCCATCGTTAAACTGGCATATGACGTCACTGTGTTCGTCTGTACCAGGTGTCATGTGCTTAACACTCTTGGCACCCTTAACTGATTCAGTGCCAAACAAATAAGCAGGTTTATACCACAGCTGGTATACAAACAAATGAACAAGTATTATAATAATGTAACTTTCCATTCACTGCGCATTAAAAGTGCGTAAGATTCCACGAAACAAAATAAATAACACAATGACCCTAGTGTGGAGATATATGTGCAAATGTGAGTTCACATGTGGCGATATATTGCCCTTCGGCACTGGACCAGTTAACAATATTGACAGGTTACAAGACAATGGCATGGTTATTGTAATGTCTATCACACCTTTAAGCTTTCTATTTGAATCCCCCCTCTTACGTTGGTCATAGTAATGGTTTTGGGGGAAGAAACAATAATGGGAGGGATATCTGGAAGAAGAGGATCTGAGGTCGATCACTACGAAGAAAGACACAGGACAATGATTGATTGATTGATTTAGGAACCGACATTACAGCATTCGGGGCATTCCCATAAGCGCTCCGTCCCCATCCTCAGCAGCCAGCGAAGAGTTCCAACACCAATAGTACCAGTAGCAATCTGATTATATGTCCGTCACGCCTTTCCTCTGAGCGTCGAGCGAACACAAGACAATGAAGACACATTGATATTGAAAATGCATAAGGCGGAAGGTCATCTTTTCCGCGAGCAATGATGAAAGCGACGTTCTGTAGAGGACCTGCTAGACATACGATGGTGTTGATTATTTCATTGTCTTTGAGCGTGCAAACTCATAAATCAGCTTCAGAATAGTTTGTTGTCGTCAAACCCTGATCTCACTTAGCTATTTATTAACTTTTTTTTATAGCTAGTTACCGCATCTTAATTCACCAGTTTCTGTTTTCGTGATACTCGGTCCACATACATACACATACATACTCACATGAATTTTCTCTTTAACCCTGCGTCTCGAAACACCCCTCTTAACTCATTCTCACCGTCAATATTACCCCATATACTCCCGAATCATATCTTTTACCGAAGAACTGCCCGATTCCTATCTTGTACCCATGATTCCTAACTCTCATCCGTGAACTGCCCGCTTTTTATCTCTCACCCATGAACTACCCGATTCCTATCTCTCACCTATGAACCGCCCGATTCCTATCTGCACCCATGGGCCGCCCGATTCCTATCTCTCACACATAAACCACCCGATTCCTATCTCTCCCATGGACAGCCCAATTCCTATCTCTCCCATGGACAGCCCGACTCCTATCTCTCACACATAAACCGCCCTATTCCTATCTCTAACACATAAACCGCCCTATTCCTATCTCTCACACATAAACCGCCCTATTCCTATCTCTCCCATGGACAGCCTGATTCCTATCTCTCACACATAAACCACCCGACTCCTATCTCTCACACATAAACCGCCCAATTCTTATCTCTCCCATGGACACCGCGACTCCTACCTCTCACCAATGGACAGTCCGATTCCTATCTCTCCCATGGACGCGCCCGATTTCTAAATGAAAGAATTTATGAGAGGAAATAGAGAAGAAGAGCAGAATGTCAGACGGACCTGCGTGCCCAATTCTTATCAGTTATCAGTTGGGGTATCTTCATTGAACTCCGGACATGTCCATAGGTGCTCAGATCCTCCCCCCCCCCCCAGCATATGCATCAGCGTTCTGTGGCTAATAGTGCCAGTTCTGTGTTGGTTGACGAGGCGCTTTGTTTTCCCGATGTACATCTCGCGTCTGGCTGTGCCGATTCTTACTCCCAGGTCTTTCATCCTGGACAGCGATGTGGAATCACTGACGTCAAAGTCCTCTGTTCTCGCCCTATCTTTAAGGACGTTAATAACATCCGCGGCACGATCCATGGGCTGGCCATCTACAGGGGGTGCAGAGCCAGCCAGTTTGTCAGCTCGTTCATTTCCCTCGACTCCCGCATGTCCCGGGACGAAGATGAAGGTGACTTTACGGACAACAGACTTCCGCAGCGGTTCAGTCCACTGTCTACGTACAGATCCAGCTTCGACCTTCTGAATCATGCTCATTGAGTCACTTAGTACACACACGTTGGTATAATGCTGTGATTCCAGCCATATGAAAGCCTGTGTAACTGCCATCACCTCCATCGTCATGCTGCTCGTGGTCATAGAGTGGGCACCACTGGATTCTTGAACGGTTCGGCCCGCTGAACGGGCTGTAAATGCCCACGCACTTCTCTGCTGCTTTACAACAGATCCATCTGTATAGATGAGCACTTCGTGGCTATCTGAGTGTTCATAGAAGAGCTTAAGATTAAGAAAGTTAAATATTTATTCTTGTTGAATAAGAATATTATAATGTATTTCTGATTTAATTCTTAGAAGTCTTGAATCTTTGAAATGTAGAAGTCTTCACAAGTTTATGTCTATATTGAAGATCTGCAAGAAGTTAATCATTCAATCATAATCTTGCAGATATTCTCAGTCGTTTATAGGAAATAGAGAGACAAATCTGTAGTCAATTATTCAGTTATTCAGTTATTCAATTATGTAGTTTATAATTTTTATTGATTCTGTTCTTTCATAAGTTATTAAGAAGTTTGATAAAGATATATGCAAATAGCGCCTGATTAAGGAGCAATGTTATAAAAATGATCAACTAGATAATAACTAGATTGTTGTTGCGAATAGAATTTAGTCAATTGGGTACATATGTTACTGATTTTCCATTAATGACAGAATCAGCGTGGGTGATGAAAATACGCGGACTGCGATAAATAAGAACTACACACGTGATGCGTGCTTGGATCATAGTGTTCACTCAATGCTTGGAACGGACAAGTATTTTGTATTGTGAAATCTTGTGAACTTAATAACGTAAAAGACTAACTTTGAACAGTCTATGATTGCTTTAATAACAGATGTTCACGAGTTATTGGTTAGATTCAAATAATTAGAATGGTTAAATAGTTAATTAGAGTTTAGTTAGTATAGATAGTTAATGCTGTGATATTAATTTGTTACTTACATTAATAATGTTGTTATCTTAATTAATCTTATATTATATGGATTAAGCTGTTAATCATCGGTACAGTAAGAGCCATGGAATAATATATGCAATCAGTCAATGTTCTCAAGGTATCCACAGGATAAGAGATCACCAAAGGTTCTCAAGGCGGAAAGCATATACGTCTACCCTACCCTTGGATATGAATTTTCAAAAAGAAATATATATATGGTACGGAAACAACAACAAGGATCAACTACAACAAAAATGGGACTTGAAAAAACCTCATTATTACCCTCGTCCGAAACTCATGGTAGTACCTAGAGCTAGGACACACTTGTCTATTAGGACAAGGTAGGGACGAATATGTTTATTAGTTGGTCTGATTCCCCATGATCAGCCACACGACGTCCAACGGAGGGTTTGGGCAGGTGGGCGTGCCCGTCATATAGCTTTATTTTTTTTTTAGGGTGGGTAAAGGGGTAAAACCAAGTGCTATTCAGTTGTGTTAGAATTATTGTAATAGTTGTACATATATACATATAATAGAGAAAAAATGATAAATCATTTTTTTTATCGGGGAGGGGGCATTATGCCACGTGACGGCACGCGCCACCAAATATAAAAAAAGGAGAAAACTGGATTTTCCCACAGTCAAGAAACTGGACGACAATATGAGAAACCAAGGAGAATGTGGACAACGTCATAAGACGGCAACGAGAGACGCTGTGAGCTTGTCATTCAGAAAGGATGTGTTTCTGAAGACTCCGTGTGAAGGTGACACCTGGATGCGGTGATTTCGGGATGAGGCAGCTGGGAATCAGGAGAGGAATTTGCTGAGGACGATACAACAGTGAAAAGACCGGGAAATGGAAACCTAGACTTTGTTTTTGATCCAAACGTCTGAACGGAGGAAAAGATGATTAGGCTTCAAGGGCGACGTAGTGGACTGGGAGCTCATAGGTAGATTATATTTAAATAAGCGCCGATCCTGCGTATAGGGATCAGCTTATAGTTATCTGCCAGAGTTTGTCCTTTTGTGTCTGCGGCAGATTAAAGGTCTGTGAAACGTTCGCACGACTTGAACATGCTATTTTTCATGCTCCTGTTCAGGTGAGCAAGAACATATTTGTTGTTCCTGTATTATTGTTATCGAGTTCGATTTACATGCTTCGAGTGTCCGGTCCAATTTGAGTTTTCACGGACAAGGCACTTCGGGACACGTGTCTTTTTTCTTAATCCTTTGAAAATAAAGATTGTTCGTTCGTTCGTTGTTCTCTCCCATGGACAGCCCGATTCCTATCTCTCACACATAAATCACCCGATTCCTATCTCTCACACATAAACCACCCGATTCCTATCTCTCCCATGCACACCCCGATTCCTAACTATCACCAATGGACACCCCGATTCCTATCTCTCACCAATGGACACCCCGATTCCTATCTAACCCATGGACAGCCCGATTCCTGTCTCTCACCAATGGACATCCCGATTCCTATCTCTCTCCCATGGACAGCCCGATTCTTGTCTTTTACCCATAATCCTCAGACGACTCTATACCACGTCTCATACTGTGACCCCCCTCCTCCTCCTCATCCCGTACTAGTAGTCCCCACTCATATCCACTAAGGAAGCAGCTGTACCACATTGGCTAGACACTCGCGTGCAGTCCCCTTGGACGTGGATTTAATCCCTATCGGAAGGGATTCAAATTTTTAAAACTTACCTGAGCTCCCAGGTCGACCCAGCCTCCCAGTCGACCCAGTCTCCCAGGTCGACCCAGCCTCCCAGGTCGACCCAGCCTCCCAGGTCGGCCCAGCCTGATACGGGTACCAGAAAATATCGTTGGAAGCAAAGGCGGACCACATAACTCACTGAGTGCCGACTGATCTTTAAAAATATGGCGCTAGCTCTGTGTGACCAATGCTCCTTGGGGCGTGTTATTGTTGACACCTTGCAGTCTTGACAGACCAAAGTATGTGAGTGGAATGTGGCCAATATTCCATCACAATGTCTGGGCAGAGCTTCAGAGAATCATGTGGCGCCCAAACGACATGATCTCTCACTCGGCCTAGTCTTGTGTATTCCAGAGGAATGGGTAACCAATACGTCTGGCACAAGGTAGGCTGCAGACGCTGGCTGCTCAGCGTCAATCCAGATAGACCTCACCGCCACGAGCCGGTGGCGAGTTGTGGCCAGACCCTGACACCCAAGGGACCCGGCTTAGAGGCGTTCAGCCATGTCCCACACGTGAGGGCCTTGAGGCGTGTAGACGGGTCTTATATGTTTACACTTGACTATATCCACTTGCACTCCTGATTTGTATTTCAACACAAAGGTATCCAATAATTACACAAACGTGCAACTATTATGGGGTATTTTCAATTCTAAACAACTTCATATACCGTAATGTTGACGAAATACAACGTCATTAGTTTCCTTTCATCGTCCTGTAAAAAAACAATGTGTATGTAGCTTTAACATCATTAACAATCCAGTTATTAATCAATTATTCCCACTAATTGAACGTTTTTTTTCTATTAACTATTAGTAATTCAACCCGAGGGATGTTTAATTTGATCTGTTCTTTTTCATGCGAGCAATTCGTTAAAAGTTAACATTCCCACTTATAGGTGGCATGGAATTAGTTTTCATTTAATCATAAATGAGACCTAGCGGTAGATTTTGTTTAATTGACCTTTGTCTCCCGGGTGGACTTTGTCTAAAATGGGTACGAGGAAAGGTCTTGGATCGTGTCGACTGCTCTATAATAATATGGGGCTAGTACCATATGCTGTGTATAATTTAAGGTGCGGGAAATGGGATTTTACATGTTATCATTTGCCAATGCGTTTTACGGCATGAAACGGTTACTTTGCATCTTCGCGTGGTAGAGGGTGGGAAAAACACCACGGTGTGGCAAACGCAGCTCCGGGCATCAAGTATAATTGGACACCTCTGCAGCAGACCAGAGCAGGTTACTCGCTTGTTCTGAAGTATGAAATTGCTGTCAAAGACAAAGGAGAAACCACCACATTGTCTTGCCAAGATTGCATGGAATTTTACAGATCATAGTCATATAAAATTGAGATGACATTAATGGATACCTTGGGACATCCTCTCCGGTACGGAAGGTCGCTAGCACAGGTGGAGAAAACCGGCACTCTAGGACATCGTGACGACTGGAAAGCAGTGTTGCCATCTCCCTTTGATGAAAAAGCACCAAAATCGACCCTAAAAAGCACTAAAAAGCACCAACAATTTTTAGGAAGCACCAAAAAAAAAAAACACCAACTGTTTTTATTACAGATGTAACAAGGTAGCACAGTATAATTTATTATTATCACTTCATATTACAATGAAGTTTATTCCAGATCCGCCAAATCCCAATCATAACTACTTTCGAACCAAAAAAGCACCAAATTGCAATACTATTTTTTGGGAAATCACTAAAACAAGCACTGGTGGTATTCATTCAAAATGTTATAAAGTAGCACATTATAATTTATTATTATCACTGAATATTAGAATGAAGTTTATTCCAGATCTGCCAAATCCCAGTCAAACAACTCCTCTTCAGTTTCTGTAGCTATTTCCTGCTGTGTTTGCTCCTGCGATGAGGAGGATGAGGAGGATGATTGAAAGAAACATGTATATGCCTCCTGTGATCCAATTTTTCGTAGAATTTCCTTAGGTAGTTTATAATCATGACAGCATTTGCCATTTCTTTTCATTCCATATCTAATAGTCAAAACAGCTGTCAAACTCTTGATGCTCAGACTGTTCCGCAATTTTGATTTTATAACTCCCATCTGACTAAAAATACGCCCCACGTCCGCATTAGAATGAGGTAAAATTAGCACAGTTAAAGCTAAATCTGTAAGATCTTGGAAAGGATTTTCACCGGTGGCATCCCTGTATGAGGCTATTTCTGCCCACAATCCAAGTGTGTCAGAGGTCTATGTCCACTGCATATGATGAAGTTTTCTCAACTGGAAATCAATGCGGGTGAGAGTAACTGCATCTTCTACAAACATTTTAGCAAGATCCAATATACAGGGCTTCATTGGCTGTAGACATTCACTTCCACTAAGACATGACATGGACTGCAACACTCGAACGTTATCGGGTGTACGTAAACGCAGCTGTGTCAATAGCTCTATTAGAAACTGGATGCACCTTCCACGAATTTCTTTTCTCATAGGGAAACTTGTAGTCTGCTATTTCTTTCTCAAACTCATAACCTAGATTGGGATTAGGATCTAAATAATCTTGAATAGCATCACTTTCTGTTATTTTTTTTTCCAGGAATAGCAATCTTTGAACTGATAGAATCAATGAGATGGACAAGATCGCTGAGTAGTTTTGTTGGATCCTGTATATCTGCTTCAAATTTCTTATTCACACTTTGAACTTCTCCGAGAATATGCTTGAGAAATATGAGATACACATAGTTTTTCATGTCGCTAAACATAGTATATAGAAGTTCTGCTGTATAACAGCGATCGTTGAGTCTTGCTACATCAAAATGAGTTCTGAGCTCGACCCACTGCTGCAATATTCTGACAATGGCAGATTGAATGGACATACATCGTGTCTGGCTTAATTGAACAATCTTCAGCGGATGTTGTCCATCATTTATTGAAGCAAAAAGCTCCTCGTACTTTGCTTGACGAAGACTTGAGTGAGAAAACCAATTATATGGTCTCTCTAATCATGAACTCTGTGTTCCTGGGCAGACAAGCAGCTGCAGCCTGTGACACTGCCAGCTGAAGGGAATGACATACACACCTAATTAGTACCAAATGAGGAACTTCGGATTTTAATTGTGTATATACTCCATTGTTTACACCTGTCATGACAGACGAATTGTCAGTGCCGAGTGCAACTAGTCTTTGCAACTCAAGTCTATTCTTGTTTACACAATCTTTTAACACATTGCGTATTGCCTGTGCGTTGCAGTCACTCAGTTCAACTAAATCTAAGTAAGTAACCACAAACTGCTTTCTTGTCTCTGAATAGTACCTAATAGCTACTCCAAGTAGCTTAGTTTCAGAAATGTCATTGCTCTCATCAATCAATAAGCTGTATTTACTTTTGCCAATATCAGCTGTCAAGTCTGTTGTGAAATATGGTGCAAGTACATTTGAAATAACTGCTCTGCACTTAGTTCTCGTAAGCTTAATGTTCTTGCAACCGTTGCTGTCACCAAAGTGTACCTTGCAGAGTTCACTTAAATGGTCAACATGGCGAGGCGAACAATGGCCAGCTATGAACAAAGACATGCATTCTTCTATTTCTTTGACATCATCTTTCAGTTTGTCAAATGCAATTGTTGTTTGCCTTTGTGTACTGAATGGCTGTTCGGCTTTCTGATGTTTCGTTGTATTCTTGTGCCTCTCAATATCATTTAACCTGGCTGCAATTGAACATTTGCAATAATTGCAAAAACACTTAGTATTATCCCCTTCTACTTTTAACAACCATTTTTGAAATCTCGTGTCACTGAGCCACTGTTCTCTGAAATGTTGACAATATTTCTTGCTCCTGGTGTAACACAAATAAGCTTAAATGAAAGGATAATGTAGACACCACACAATTATGAACTCGATTACAAGCTAATGTATTGACGTTTGGACTTGTCTGCAAGATGGCGTTCGCTTTCAGCTAAATCGTATTACATCATCATCATCATCAAGTGCCGTGCCGGCTGGCGTAGGCGTTCATGGCTCTCCATAGATCTCGGTCTTTGGTTTTCTGGATCAACTCTGGTGCTGAATCGTATTACAGGAAGTTAAATTAGTTGAATATTGCGCGGTAACGTACTAAGACTGTTTTATTCCCTCGCTTCAGTTCAAATTCGGCTTTTTAGTGTTCCCAAAAGGATTTTTAAAGTAATTTTTACACACCCCAAAAAAGCAACAATAAGCACCAAAAACAATTTTTGAAGCACTAAATTTACGCGGCCGCGCTAAAAGCAAAATGTTTGCACTAAATGACTTGAAAAAGCTCTAAATTTAGTGCGAAAAGCACTAAAATGGCAACACTGCTGGAAAGATTAGGAGGAAAAGGAGGCAGAGGGAAAACCGAGATAAATTGTGCTGGAAGGACCGAGACGGTGTTGTGAAGGAATATCAATCTACATATTTGATCCGGAGCATAATAGCCGAGATATGGGTAGCGACATGAATGTCTAAGCCAGATGGAAGGGAACATGATGATTATGACCTTATTATATAAACAACTAAATTATGAGACCAAACATATCCTATATCGACCATAGTCGTATACATATAACAATAATATTGAAGCAAAGCATTGAGACGAATTCAGCAAACGATCCTGCATTGATCTTGTAGGCATACACATTATAATACTACAACAAAGCTTTGAAATGAACTCGCCTTTTCACAGCATTCACGTGGAATTTTATTTTGAAACTGATGAAGCACTTTGGCATCCTGCAGAAAGTAGTTAACGTAATAAAAGCAAAATACAGAGACGTGAGTTCCTGAGGAAAAGCTGTTATATTTGAAAGAAAAACATGGTTGTGACAGGTTTGCCTTTTCTCACCTTTATTATTCTTACAGGACAATATATAATTTTGATTATGAACGACCAGTAATGGAATTTAGAAGACGCAGTTTCGTGATCTGGACTTTGCTGACGACATTGCCATCCTGTCCTATATACGAGATCAGATGCAAGATTAACACACATGATGGCGTCACAACAATTGCAAAACGCTTAGTGGAAAGACAAAGATTATGATAATAAACAAAGCTAATAATATATCTCCCTTGGTGAAACCTCACATACAGGCGTGAAATTATACATCTTTAAGTAAAATGTAGACAAATATGGAAGAGATTAATCTGAAACTACATACAGCAAGAGCTGCTTTCATTGAGCTGGGAAATGTGTGGAAGTCAAAATAAAATAGCGTACAGCGTGTTAAATGTTTACATAAAGTCTTAAATCTGTACTCGTGGAAGGATACGACACATGGATCATCATGTGCCATGCATGTCAGCATTGTCGGTTATATTTCGCCATCTCACACGATCAGCATAGTCGCGGATCACCTCTTGTGTTCTTGTCCCGACCATGTCATGCTGTCAAGCTATCCATATATTTACTTCTCTGCCTTCCCCTTGTTCTTTTCCCCTCGATCTTGACAAAGTTCTCCAGTTTATTTCTTTTCATAATGTGCCCCCAAAAAAGTGTGAATGTCTACGTCTAATTTCTCTAATTAGTTTGTTGCTTTCATTTGCCTACTGTAAGACTTGCTCATTTATTTTTTCTGTCTGTCCATGGAATTCTTTGCATTTTCCTTTTAATCCACATTTCCACTGTCATTAGATGTTTTTCAGCTTGTCTGCTCATCCTAAATGAATAATATGAGGAGGACATGGGGGGAGCTGCAGGAGACAGGAAGTGATAGAATGGCTTGGTATGATTGGAAGAGAGCTTATACTACAACAGTGGGAGGGAGGAGGCGAGAGGAGGCAGAAGACGAAGCGGCAGACGGTGTTAGTAGCCGGCAGAAGAAGAATTTTGAAGTAGAAATAGTAGAAATTATATTGGAGTGATCTTTGGAAAGCCCCATTTTCTCCCTCTCCCCAACCACCATAATTTGCAGGCTACTGTTAATTTAAACTGGCATCCAGATACCTCAGAATATTTATAGTTTATCTTTCGAATTGTATATCCTCCGATGTTTTTCAGTTGTCTCCCTATAAATGTTGAAAATAGCATGCGAAAAAATACATCTTTTAATTGCTCTTAATTTTCTATTTTTTAGACTGTTTTTAACACACTAGAGTAATCCTGTCTTTTCCTGAAATCTTTACCATCGATATTGAATTCGTGCAAAATCTTGAAAAGATCTTAATCTGTTTGTCAACAGCTTTTGAATTGTCTTACCATTATAATAGAATGTCGCTAAGGCCCAGCAAGAAAATTATATATTTCGTCATTTTCCAAGCCTCGCGTATTTTCGTCTCTGTGGTGTCTTTATCATGTGTCCACACTCTAGTTGGTTAGCCCCTTCCGCCTCTTCCTCTGAGAATATAAAATATAGACATGCGCCATTTTGCATCTCGATACATCTCAAGTACATGGGAATCTTCTTAAACAAGTTAATCGGTGCAATTATCTCGGAATAGTCATAACATCTGATGGGAGATGCCTTGAAGAGATTAGAACAAGAATCGCCATGGCAAAGATAGATGAAAAACATACTGACCAATAAAAAGCCATTTGCAACGAGAAAAAGTGTTCAGTGTTTTATACAACGTCTGATGGTTGTGGAAATGCTTTTTCTGAGCACAATGCAAAGAATACCATGGACAGACAGAAAAACCAATGACCAAGTCCTACAAGAAACAAATGAAAATCGTAAACTGATTAGAGAAATTAGACGTAGACAGACATAATATTTTGGTCACGTTATGAGAAGAGATAAATTGAAGAACTTGACAACTGACAAGATCGATGGGAAGAGAACAATGGGAAGGCAGATAAATAAATATGTGGATGGTTTGGCCACGTGTTATGGTCGAGACATGGTACTGAGCTGATCCACGACTCTGGTGATCGAGTGAGACTGCGAAACAGGACCGTCCACGCTTCTCTCCATGGCATATGAAGAACGGCATCTTTCTATGAGTAAGGGTAAAGTAAGTACTGCATTCCTATTTCCTTTATCTACCACAAACCTAAACTGATTTTCTGACATTCCTGGTCGTATTCTGTTTCCTCTACTTCCATATTAATGCCAGAGAGTAGTCCGGCGATTTAATGATTACACTGAATTGTTCTGTGTTATTCGCATTCCATTGATCCTGTTTTTCATTTATTATTTTAAAAATATTGCGATATGCAGATGTCTCATGGGGATCTCTTCGGAACCATCTAACTTAGAATCTTTTCTATCTTTTCTATGCCAAATTATCCCAGTATATCATATAATTGTTCTTGAAACATTGTTATTATGCTGGGGTGCAGCGTTGGATGAAGTACTGTGCACGATAATTCAAACCTGGTAGAGCCCTTTGGGATCAAGTGTATAGTGAGGAAGAACAGATAAATCATGATAGCCTAGACATAATGGTGCGTCAGGGCGTCACCAGAGGATCTGCCCGACATTCAGTTCTCCGAGGACAGGCCAGACGGACACATAATTAGACTACAACCTTTACCATTATTATTGGGACTCTTTGCTGGCCATTGAAGATGGCGGAATTCGTATGGGAATGTCCTAGGTGCTGTAATCTCGGGTCTTCACTAAACTCGGAATATTATTTGCCCCTGGAGCCTTACCAAATTTCTTAACAGCATTTTCTATCTCATCTGTCAGAGTCGGTCAGTCTTATTCGGTTATGTACTGTATAAAAATGTACATTTAAATAATTATTCCATGAATTCCGATCATCTACGTATCTGTTTTGCCCATTAGAATATTTCCATCCTTAGACTTGATACATCCTGATTTGAGCTCTGTCTGTTTCATAGTTTTATTGTGTGTTGCACAGTTATGATTTGAGCTCTTTCTTGTCTCATAGTTATTGTTACGATTTAAGCTCTTTCTATCTCTTATTTATTAATGTGAACTAGTTTTGTTATAGTTATTTGGCGCGACTTGACTTGATTATATTCTGCTATTGTTACTGTTGAGACTTGAACCTACTCTGTCTCATAGCTATTATTGTGACGAACTCACTCTTAGTTGTTATTGTAACGAATCCACTGTCTCATAGTTATTGTGACGAATCCCCTCTTAGTTAGTATTATGAAGAACCAACTCTGACTCAATTATTATTGTGACGAACGCACTCTTGTCTCAAGTTATTGTGGCGAACCCACTGTCTCATAGTTATTATTATTACCAACCCACTGTCTCCAAGTTATTATTGTGACGAACCGACTCTGTCTTCTAGTTATTAGTGTGATGTGAATTCGTTCTTTCTCATAGTTACGATTGTGACTTGAACCCGTTCCTTTTCGTAGCTATCACTCTACTTCACATCCAAACAATTACTACTAGCCGTCTACAAAAGGAATTAATCTGGGCCACAAGCCGGGCTATTCCAAGGGGCGTCTGGAGTAAGAGTTAATTATTTGTTACGATTGTTACGCACAAACTGTATCTGGCACCTAGGTTTCCATGGAGCCGACATCCGCAAACTCTGCCAGATTACATTTTTGTATCCTGAATTTTCTCTTGTGGATCGTAAAATCTGTAGCAGACATTACAGATCTCCGGGGAATGTCCGATGATCGGCCGAGTGGTTGCTGATTATCACAGTTTATTCTCACTGTGAACTAGATAAAAAGTCAAATGGAAATGTTGGAGCTACTTGTTATTCTGTGCAATGTTATTTTATGGCTCTGTTGGTGTTGTTCTTACACGTGAACATTGTCATAGGTTTTTCCTTGCTTTACTTTTATTTTTTATTTTTTTTAAATTCCTCGTATTACGGCATTTTCATTATTCATTATTTGGCTTCTTGTTTTTTTATATCCAGCAAAATGCAGAGTTTGGACGAACCTTAAGATCACGAAAGAAGGATTAACTATTTGTCACCGGGACAGCTATTATGTTTAACGTATAGTGGTGCCTCGGGTTACAAAGGCCTCAGGTCACGAACAATTCAAGTTATGACCAACAACTTCGAAAATGTTAAGTCTCGGGTAACGAACGGTGCCTCGGGTTACGAACGAAGGCGAGCGAGAGAGAGCAAGATGTAACGTTGGAGACAAACGATCGCGTACAGTGCAAACAGTACTACGGGTGAGCTTGTGGATCTTCAGAATTAACAGCTAATGACATTAAAGGAGGAGCAGTCGTTCAATGAGGAGTCAGTGACCGTTTCAACTGCCAGGATGAAAGAAATTTGCAGCAAGTGGTCAGACGTCGAAGAGTTTATTGTGAACCATCATCCAAACAAACTTGTCGCTAACGAGCCCAGTGCCCCTATATGTGATGAATAACACAACGTCCCACTTCAGAAAGATTCTCCAGCAAAGGAGGTGACAAATTTCCCTTGATAGTTTCTTGGTGCAGAAAGATTCCCCATCGGCTGCCAAGAAACAGCGACAAGATACTCCTGAAACTAATGATTCAGAATAACAAAGAAAGTGACAAATTTCCCATGATCGTTTTCTTGGTAATAAAGATAGACTAAAATCTTTTTTTTTATTTTACATTTAAGTCCTTTGGTTGTTTTTTTTTTTCTCTTTATTTAAAACGTGAAGTACACGTATTCTTTGCGTTTTATCAGGTAAACGATAGGATGTTAATAAAAAAAGAACGATTCTTTCATCTTGAAACGGTTTGTCTTTATTTCATTGATTTCAATGTTTCGGGTTACGAACGTTTCGCGTTACGAACCGAGTTCTGGAAAGAATTAAGTTCGTAACCCGAGGTACCACTGTATTCTATTCTGTCATATTTAATTAGTGGAAACCAATTCCAAAACCTCAGATATGCCGATGAAAAAAGTTCTCCTCTTAATCAGTGCGAAGGGTTTAGAAAGGTGGACCATGTCTGTCGTGCTAAGGCAGTGGTTCTCAACCTTTTTTTGGCCCGTGTCCCCCCCCCCCTCTTCACCATATTTTCAGATCGTCATTACCCCCCCCCCTCCCCCTTTTCGTATTTCCTACCTCAAAATTTGGCCCGTGCCCCCCTTCACCATATTTTTAGAACGTCATTCACCCCCTTTCGTATTTCCTACCTAAAATCCCACCCCCCTTTTTTTACACAGTATACGTAATAATGGAAGCTAAATTTAATAGCACATACTAAAACAAGTCTAGACGTCCACATTAAACGTGATTTGTGGGTCTACTTACTTTATAAAATGAATTTTAGAACGGTGAGAAGTACAGAACTGTAAAGTATGAAGGGAAAAACAATATCAAGTAATCGGTTGAAATAATCTTAATTCCCCCCCCCCCCGGAAACCCTAAATTCCCCCCTGGGTGGGGGTGGGATGAATTCCTCACCGGTTGAGAACCAATGTGCTAAGGTATTAGAAAGTGGACCATGTCTGCCGTGCTAAGGTATTAAAAAGTGGATCATGTCTGTCGTGCTGAAGTATTAGAAAGTGGATCATGTCTGTCGTGCTAAGGTATTAGAAAGTGGATCATGTCTGTCGTACTGAAGTATTAGAAAGTGGATCATGTCTGTCATGCGATGGTATTAGAAAGTGGATCATGTCTGTCGTGCTAAGGTATTAGAAAGTGGACCATGTCTGTCATGCAATGGTATTAGAAAGTGGATCATGTCTGTAGTGCTAAGGTATTAGAAAGTGGAGCATGTCTGTCGTGATAAGGTATTAGAAAGTGGACCATGTCTGTCATGCTAAGGTATTAGAAAGTGGACCATGTCTGTCATGCGATGGTATTAGAAAGTGGATCATGTCTGTCATGCTAAGGTATTAGAAAGTGGACCATGTCTGTCATGCGATGGTATTAGAAAGTGGACCATGTCTGTCATGCTAAGGTATTAGAAAGTGGACCATGTCTGTCATGCGATGGTATTAGAAAGTGGATCATGTCTGTCATGCTAAGGTATTAGAAAGTGGATCATGTCTGTCATGCGATGGTATTAGAAAGTGGATCATGTCTGTCATGCTAAGGTATTAGAAAGTGGACCATGTCTGTCATGCTAAGGTATTAGAAAGTGGACCATTCTGTCATGCTATGGTATTAGAAAGTGGATCATGTCTGTCATGCGATGGTATTAGAAAGTGGATCATGTCTGTCATGCTAAGGTATTAGAAAGTGGACCATGTCTGTCATGCGATGGTATTAGAAAGTGGATCATGTCTGCCGTGCTAAGGTATTAGAAAGTGGATCATGTCTGCCGTGCTAAGGTATTAGAAAGTGGATCATGTCTGTCGTGCTAAGGTATTAGAAAGTGGACCATGTCTGTTATGCTAAGGTATTAGAAAGTGGACCATGTCTGTCATGCGATGGTATTAGAAAGTGGATCATGTCTGTCATGCTAAGGTATTAGAAAGTGGACCATGTCTGTCATGCGATGGTATTAGAAAGTGGACCATGTCTGTCATGCTAAGTTATTAGAAAGTGGACCATGTCTGTCATGCGATGGTATTAGAAAGTGGATCATGTCTGTCATGCTAAGGTGTTAGAAAGTGGATCATGTCTGTCATGCGATGGTATTAGAAAGTGGATCATGTCTGTCATGCTAAGGTATTAGAAAGTGGACCATGTCTGTCATGCTAAGGTATTAGAAAGTGGACCATGTCTGTCATGCTATGGTATTAGAAAGTGGATCATGTCTGTCATGCGATGGTATTAGAAAGTGGATCATGTCTGTCATGCTAAGGTATTAGAAAGTGGACCATGTCTGTCATGCGATGGTATTAGAAAGTGGATCATGTCTGCCGTGCTAAGGTATTAGAAAGTGGATCATGTCTGTCGTGCTAAGGTATTAGAAAGTGGATCATGTCTGTCGTGCTAAGGTATTAGAAAGTGGATCATGTCTGTCGTGCTAAGGTATTAGAAAGTGGACCATGTCTGTCATGCTAAGGTATTAGAAAGTGGACCATGTCTGTCATGCTAAGGTATTAGAAAGTGGATCATGTCTGTCGTGCTAAGGTTTTAGAAAGTGGATCATGTCTGTCATGCTAAGGTATTAGAAAGTGGACCATGTCTGTCATGCGATAGTATTAGAAAGTGGACCATGTCTGTCATGCTAAGGTATTAGAAAGTGGACCATGTCTGTCATGCGATGGTATTAGAAAGTGGATCATGTCTGCCGTGCTAAGGTATTAGAAAGTGGACCATGTCTGTCATGCGATGGTATTAGAAAGTGGATCATGTCTGCCGTGCTAAGGTATTAGAAATTGGATCATGTCTGTCATGCGATGGTATTAGAAAGTGAACCATGTCTGTCATGCTAAGGTATAATAAAGTGGACCATGTCTGTCATGCGATGGTATTAGAAAGTGGACCATGTCTGTCGTGCTAAGGTATTAGAAAGTGGACCATGTCTGTCATGCTAAGGTGTTAGAAAGTGGACCATGTCTGTCATGCTAAGGTATTAGAAAGTGGACCATGTCTGTCAAGCTAAGGTATTAGAAAGTGGATCATGTCTGTCATGCTAAGGTATTAGAAAGTGGATCACGTCTGTCATGCTAAGGTATTAGAAAGTGGACCATGTCTGTCATGCTAAGGTATTAGAAAGTGGAACATGTCTGCCGTGCTAAGGTATTAGAAAGTGGATCATGTCTGTCGTGCTAAGGTATTAGAAAGTGGACCATGTCTGTCATGCTAAGGTATTAGAAAGTGGACCATGTCTGTCATGCGATGGTATTAGAAAGTGGATCATGTCTGCCTTGCTAAGGTATTAGAATGTGGATCATGTCTGTCATGCTAAGGTATTAGAAAGTGGATCATGTCTGTCATGCTAAGGTATTAGAAAGTGGATCATGTCTGTCATGCTAAGGTATTAGAAAGTGGACCATGTCTGTCATGCGATGGTATTAGAAAGTGGATCATGTCTGCCGTGCTAAGGTATTAGAATGTGGACCTTGTCTGTCATGCTAAGGTATTAGAAAGTGGATCATGCCTGTCGTGCTAAGGTATTAGAAAGTGGATCATGTCTGTCGTGCTAAGGTATTAGAAAGTGGACCATGTCTGTCATGCTAAGGTATTAGAAAGCGGATCATGTCTGTCATGCTAAGGTATTAGAAAGTGGATCATGTCTGTCATGCTAAGGTATTAGAAAGTGGACCATGTCTGTCATGCTAAGGTATTAGAAAGTGGACCATGTCTGCCGTGCTAAGGTATTAGAAAGTGGATCATGTCTGTCGTCCTAAGGTATTAGAAAGTGGACCATGTCTGTCATGCTAAGGTATTAGAAAGTGGATCATGTCTGTCATGCTAAGGTATTAGAAAGTGGACCATGTCTGTCATGCGATGGTATTAGAAAGTGGATCATGTCTGCCGTGCTAAGGTATTAGAAAGTGGATCATGTCTGTCGTGCTAAGGTATTAGAAAGTGGATCATGTCTGTCATGCTAAGGTATTAGAAAGTGGACCATGTCTGTCATGCTAAGGTATTAGAAAGTGGACCATGTCTGCCGTGCTAAGGTATTAGAAAGTGGATCATGTCTGTCGTGCTAAGGTATTAGAAAGTGGACCATGTCTGTCATGCTAAGGTATTAGAAAGTGGATCATGTCTGTCATGCTAAGGTATTAGAAAGTGGACCATGTCTGTCATGCGATGGTATTAGAAAGTGGATCATGTCTGCCGTGCTAAGGTATTAGAAAGTGGATCATGTCTGCCGTGCTAAGGTATTAGAAAGTGGATCATGTCTGTCGTGCTAAGGTATTAGAAAGTGGACCATGTCTGTTATGCTAAGGTATTAGAAAGTGGACCATGTCTGTCATGCGAAGGTATTAGAAAGTGGATCATGTCTGTCATGCTAAGGTATTAGAAAGTGGACCATGTCTGTCATGCGATGGTATTAGAAAGTGGACCATGTCTGTCATGCTAAGTTATTAGAAAGTGGACCATGTCTGTCATGCGATGGTATTAGAAAGTGGATCATGTCTGTCATGCTAAGGTGTTAGAAAGTGGATCATGTCTGTCATGCGATGGTATTAGAAAGTGGATCATGTCTGTCATGCTAAGGTATTAGAAAGTGGACCATGTCTGTCATGCTAAGGTATTAGAAAGTGGACCATGTCTGTCATGCTATGGTATTAGAAAGTGGATCATGTCTGTCATGCGATGGTATTAGAAAGTGGATCATGTCTGTCATGCTAAGGTATTAGAAAGTGGACCATGTCTGTCATGCGATGGTATTAGAAAGTGGATTATGTCTGCCGTGCTAAGGTATTAGAAAGTGGATCATGTCTGCCGTGCTAAGGTATTAGAAAGTGGATCATGTCTGTCGTGCTAAGATATTAGAAAGTGGACCATGTCTGTCATGCTAAGGTATTAGAAAGTGGACCATGTCTGTCATGCTAAGGTATTAGAAAGTGGATCATGTCTGTCGTGCTAAGGTTTTAGAAAGTGGATCATGTCTGTCATGCTAAGGTATTAGAAAGTGGATCATGTCTGTCGTGCTAAGGTATTAGAAAGTGGATCATGTCTGTCGTGCTAAGGTATTAGAAAGTGGATCATGTCTGTCGTGCTAAGGTATTAGAAAGTGGATCATGTCTGTCGTGCTAAGGTTTTAGAAAGTGGATCATGTCTGTCGTGCTATGGTATTAGAAAGTGGATCATGTCTGTCGTGCTAAGGTATTAGAAAGTGGATCATGTCTGTCGTGCTAAGGTATTAGAAAGTGGATCATGTCTGTCGTGCTAAGGTATTAGAAAGTGGATCATGTCTGTCGTGCTAAGGTATTAGAAAGTGGACCATGTCTGTCATGCTAAGGTATTAGAAAGTGGACCATGTCTGTCATGCTAAGGTATTAGAAAGTGGATCATGTCTGTCGTGCTAAGGTTTTAGAAAGTGGATCATGTCTGTCATGCTAAGGTATTAGAAAGTGGACCATGTCTGTCATGCGATAGTATTAGAAAGTGGACCATGTCTGTCATGCTAAGGTATTAGAAAGTGGACCATGTCTGTCATGCGATGGTATTAGAAAGTGGATCATGTCTGTCATGCGATGGTATTAGAAAGTGGATCATGTCTGCCGTGCTAAGGTATTAGAAAGTGGACCATGTCTGTCATGCGATGGTATTAGAAAGTGGATCATGTCTGCCGTGCTAATGTATTAGAAAGTGGATTATGTCTGCCGTGCTAAGGTATTAGAAAGTGGATCATGTCTGTCGTGCTAAGGTATTAGAAAGTGGATCATGTCTGTCATGCTAAGGTATTAGAAATTGGATCATGTCTGTCATGCGATGGTATTAGAAAGTGAACCATGTCTGTCATGCTAAGGTATAATAAAGTGGACCATGTCTGTCATGCGATGGTATTAGAAAGTGGACCATGTCTGTCGTGCTAAGGTATTAGAAAGTGGACCATGTCTGTCATGCTAAGGTGTTAGAAAGTGGACCATGTCTGTCATGCTAAGGTATTAGAAAGTGGACCATGTCTGTCAAGCTAAGGTATTAGAAAGTGGATCATGTCTGTCATGCTAAGGTATTAGAAAGTGGATCACGTCTGTCATGCTAAGGTATTAGAAAGTGGACCATGTCTGTCATGCTAAGGTATTAGAAAGTGGAACATGTCTGCCGTGCTAAGGTATTAGAAAGTGGATCATGTCTGTCGTGCTAAGGTATTAGAAAGTGGACCATGTCTGTCATGCTAAGGTATTAGAAAGTGGATCATGTCTGTCATGCTAAGGTATTAGAAAGTGGACCATGTCTGTCATGCGATGGTATTAGAAAGTGGATCATGTCTGCCTTGCTAAGGTATTAGAATGTGGATCATGTCTGTCATGCTAAGGTATTAGAAAGTGGATCATGTCTGTCATGCTAAGGTATTAGAAAGTGGATCATGTCTGTCATGCTAAGGTATTAGAAAGTGGACCATGTCTGTCATGCGATGGTATTAGAAAGTGGATCATGTCTGCCGTGCTAAGGTATTAGAATGTGGACCTTGTCTGTCATGCTAAGGTATTAGAAAGTGGATCATGCCTGTCGTGCTAAGGTATTAGAAAGTGGATCATGTCTGTCGTGCTAAGGTATTAGAAAGTGGATCATGTCTGTCATGCTAAGGTATTAGAAAGTGGACCATGTCTGTCATGCGATGGTATTAGAAAGTGGATCATGTCTGCCGTGCTAAAGTATTAGAAAGTGGATCATGTCTGTCATGCGATGGTATTAGAAAGTGGACCATATCTGTCATGCTAAGGTATTAGAAAGTGGACCATGTCTGTCATGCTAAGGTATTAGAAAGTGGATCATGTCTGTCATGCTAAGGTATTAGAAAGTGGATCATGTCTGTCATGCTAAGGTATTAGAAAGTGGACCATGTCTGTCATGCTAAGGTATTAGAAAGTGGACCATGTCTGCCGTGCTAAGGTATTAGAAAGTGGATCATGTCTGTCGTCCTAAGGTATTAGAAAGTGGACCATGTCTGTCATGCTAAGGTATTAGAAAGTGGATCATGTCTGTCATGCTAAGGTATTAGAAAGTGGACCATGTCTGTCATGCGATGGTATTAGAAAGTGGATCATGTCTGCCGTGCTAAGGTATTAGAAAGTGGATCATGTCTGTCGTGCTAAGGTATTAGAAAGTGGATCATGTCTGTCATGCTAAGGTATTAGAAAGTGGACCATGTCTGTCATGCTAAGGTATTAGAAAGTGGACCATGTCTGCCGTGCTAAGGTATTAGAAAGTGGATCATGTCTGTCGTGCTAAGGTATTAGAAAGTGGACCATGTCTGTCATGCTAAGGTATTAGAAAGTGGATCATGTCTGTCATGCTAAGGTATTAGAAAGTGGACCATGTCTGTCATGCGATGGTATTAGAAAGTGGATCATGTCTGCCGTGCTAAGGTATTAGAAAGTGGATCATGTCTCTCATGCTAAGGTATTAGAAAGTGGATCATGTCTGTCATGCTAAGCTATTAGAAAGTGGATCATGTCTGTCATGCTAAGGTATTAGAAAGTGGACCATGTCTGTCATGCGATGGTATTAGAAAGTGGATCATGTCTGTCGTGCTAAGGTATTAGAAAGTGGACCATGTCTGTCATGCTAAGGTATTAGAAAGTGGATCATGTCTGTCATGCTAAGGTATTAGAAAGTGGACCATGTCTGTCATGCTAAGGTATTAGAAAGTGGACCATGTCTGCCGTGCTAAGGTATTAGAAAGTGGATCATGTCTGTCGTCCTAAGGTATTAGAAAGTGGACCATGTCTGTCATGCTAAGGTATTAGAAAGTGGATCATGTCTGTCATGCTAAGGTATTAGAAAGTGGACCATGTCTGTCATGCGATGGTATTAGAAAGTGGATCATGTCTGCCGTGCTAAGGTATTAGAAAGTGGATCATGTCTGTCGTGCTAAGGTATTAGAAAGTGGATCATGTCTGTCATGCTAAGGTATTAGAAAGTGGACCATGTCTGTCATGCTAAGGTATTAGAAAGTGGACCATGTCTGCCGTGCTAAGGTATTAGAAAGTGGATCATGTCTGTCGTGCTAAGGTATTAGAAAGTGGACCATGTCTGTCATGCTAAGGTATTAGAAAGTGGATCATGTCTGTCATGCTAAGGTATTAGAAAGTGGACCATGTCTGTCATGCGATGGTATTAGAAAGTGGATCATGTCTGCCGTGCTAAGGTATTAGAAAGTGGATCATGTCTCTCATGCTAAGGTATTAGAAAGTGGATCATGTCTGTCATGCTAAGCTATTAGAAAGTGGATCATGTCTGTCATGCTAAGGTATTAGAAAGTGGACCATGTCTGTCATGCGATGGTATTAGAAAGTGGATCATGTCTGTCGTGCTAAGGTATTAGAAAGTGGACCATGTCTGTCATGCTAAGGTATTAGAAAGTGGATCATGTCTGCCGTGCTAAGGTATTAGAAAGTGGATCATGTCTGGCATGCTAAGGTATTAGAAAGTGGATCATGTCTGTCATGCGATGGTATTAGAAAGTGGATCATGTCTGTCATGCTAAGGTATTAGAAAGTGGACCATGTCTGTCATGCGATGGTATTAGAAAGTGGATCATGTCTGTCATGCTAAGGTATTAGAAAGTGGATCATGTCTGTCATGCTAAGGTATTAGAAAGTGGACCATGTCTGTCATGCGATGGTATTAGAAAGTGGATCATGTCTGTCGTGCTAAGGTATTAGAAAGTGGACCATGTCTGTCATGCTAAGGTATTAGAAAGTGGATCATGTCTGCCGTGCTAAGGTATTAGAAAGTGGATCATGTCTGTCATGCGATGGTATTAGAAAGTGGACCATGTCTGTCATGCTAAGGTATTAGAAAGTGGACCATGTCTGTCATGCTAAGGTATTAGAAAGTGGATCATATCTGCCGTGCTAAGGTATTAGAAAGTGGATCATGTCTGTCATGCGATGGTATTAGAAAGTGGATCATGTCTGTCATGCGATGGTATTAGAAAGTGGACCATGTCTGTCATGCTAAGGTATTAGAAAGTGGACCATGTCTGTCATGCTAAGGTATTAGAAAGTGGATCATGTATGTGGTGCGATGGTATTAGAAAGTGGATCATGTATGTGGTGCGATGGTATTAGAAAGTGGATCATATATGTGGTGCGATGGTATTAGAAAGTGGATCATGTATGTGGTGCGATGGTATTAGAAAGTGGATCATGTATGTGGTGCAATGGTATTAGAAAGTGGATCATGTATGTGGTGCGATGGTATTAGAAAGATGGATCCTTTATGTCAAGAGATAAAAATAAAACTAAACATAATTTTCTGAACTTGTACAAAGAAATACTTATGTTCACGGACAACACTAAAAGCTAACAAAACAGCTCAATCAATAATGACGAAATTATTTTCACCTCAGACTTGTAATATCCAGACGGCACATAAATAGGGACTTTAAGCAAAGATTATGTCAGAATGTAGACTGGCCATAGCGGTGCAGATGAGGACGGAGTACGTAAGGGAATAACCCGAGTAGTGTGATGCCGGTTTTTGACTCACCTCAGCTCTCAGCAATGGAGATGTTAAATAGTATAAAGAATAAATGACAGAATACCAGCAAATACATAAAAGTAAACTTATGACAACTCGCATCGTTTCTGTAGCAAAAGGCAAAACAAGCATGACAACGTGTGGAAGTTGAAAAGTAATGTATGAAATACCGCAAGTACTGATGCCTAGAATAATAAAAGAAATCACGTTGTCACCGTCCTAGATATCTAGGGGAATGATACTCGGGCTCATACAGGCAACAAACTCCGTTCAGATACAATCTAACATCATTTATTTATATTATGTTACAGTAAGCTGGCGAAGAGAGTCTTCGCAAGCCAGCAATCTGCCAGTTGCATATCACAGGAGTTTAAAATAAACATGATTATTACAACAACTCTATCAGCTATCTAACATATGCATAAGACCCCTAAATACACTTGGGTTTTAAGTTATCAAGTCCCCCTTAAGGTAAGCCCTGTTGCTTCCTCGATGTCCAGTCCGTGTCTGCCTTTCCACACGTGTCGCAATCCGACACGGGTGGTAACTCTCTCCGAGTTTATCGTGGACCCCGCAATCGGCGGGCCCCATCGGTGTCCACGGGACTGTGGACACACTGACCGGTCCTTCGAGAAGGCTCTGGATTATTCGAGCCTTCGAGTGACTCGGTTCTTTCCCTTTAGCTGGAGTTCTATCCCTTCTCCACTCTCTCTTAATTCTATGTTGGTACCGCCCTTATGTGAGACTGTGACAGGAGTCCCCCTCCCCCCTGCTTTGATGGGTTATTATATGGTAATTAGTTCTGTACTAATTCTGTCACAGGATCACATAAAGTCGGTGTTTGTTGTTTGGTGGATAGTAACTTGGCAACCTACATATCTGCATCAACAACTCATGTATTCTCCCATACAGCACTTCAAGATGATTGCTGAAGAGGTCTCTCTCTCTTCCATGTTCTTAAACATGCTTATCTGACCGAAGTTCCGTGACGTTCCCAGTTGTTTTTACAACCGCGCCCTTCTCAAGTATCCATATGATATCAAGATATAAAACTCTGTGTAAGAGAGTTTTAACAAGACAAATGTCTTGGCTTATTTAAGTACACTTGCAAATCTTGTCCTGCGTGTGTATTTCGATACATTTTTACTTCCGTATTTTTTATATTGCTGAATATGTAGTTATGCTGTTGTTTTTTCCCATCTGACTACGTGTGTTCCTGTTGGCTTGTTAGTGTATTGACTGATATGTTGCTGTTTATAATAAAGTGACTGTGTTTTAATTGTTAGTGTTCAGTTTTGAGTTTGTATAAAGTGTGTGCTCACTGTGTGGTTTACTTCCAAGCGTCACGAGTTGGGATATCCTTTGTCATGAATTACCCAATCTGTGTAATGCATGATCGGGGCATTCCAAACAGTGTCGCTTAGATGTAGTGTATTCAATACTAAACATGTATCAACAATTGAGACAGGTAATACATTTTTACATGAAAGACGAAGACAAATTAAAATAAATACGTTTTGCGTACAATTTGTCCGCTCAGTATATCGCTCTCTCATTTAATTCATTCACTCTGTCATTCATACATCTTTCATACAAAATAGTATTTTGTGAAAATATACAAATAAAGTTGAGGTAAGTCTTATTGCCCTTAGAAAAAACGGATTAGGCGATATGTTCCCTTTAAGGTAACAAGTACTTTTTGTACTTGTAATCAAAAACCAATTAAGAAAGGTAAAAACCCTACGGCAGAAATTCAATCAACCACAACTGCCTCGAGACCATTTCAAATCGTGGCGGTTGATTTAGTGGGTCCTTTGAACCACATCTCAAACAAAGGAAATAGATACATTTTTACACTCGTTGATTTGTGTTCAAGGTGGGCAGAAATGATTCCATTAAAATCTATCTCCTCTAAGGATGTGACGGACGTATTATTACAGATATTCTACCGTTTTGACTTTCCGGAGAAGATAATATCAGATAGAGGAACGCAATTCATATCTAATGCCACCCAATCGGTAACTAAGTTACTAGGCATAAAACAATGTTTCACGAGTCCCTATCGACCGGCCGCAAATGGAATTTCCGAAAAATTGAATGGGGACCTAAAACATATGTTATCCAAAGTGACAGCTGAAAATCCAGCCGATTGGGATATACTTCTCCCAACGGTGCTGTTCGCATACAGAGAAGTCCCACAATCAAGCACGGGGTTCTCTCCGTTTGAATTGATATATGGAGCGAACCCAAGAGGACCTCTCACTATTTACAAAGATATAATATCACAACCCGTAAACACCCAATTACCAGTTTCCACCTATGATTTGGTCACTGACACCAGAGACAAAATCATTAGATCCTGTATACTGGCCAGAACATCATTACAGGAGAAAGGTTTTAGGTACAGGCAGTACGCCAACAAAGGGGCAAAAACTATTGTATTACAACCAAATCAAGATATTTTACTATTACTACCTGACAGGAGAGATTTACTATCAACCTCTTGGCAGGGACCATTTAAAGTTGTAAGAAGGATTTCGGAAGTTGACTACGAAATTTCTTTGAATGGAAAGTTGAAAATATTCCATATAAATATGTTAAAACCGTACTATTCTAGAAATGACAGTGACACGAACAAGCAGACGCAGATAACAGATGACATTAACCAAACTGACAAGAATGACAACGAAAACGAAACGACAATTACCCGACTGAATGACACCTCGACAAACGAAGATCTAAACGAGGCATCATTAACGACTCATTCTTGTGACAACGAAGACGACGAAAACATATTCACAGTACCGACAATATGGGATAACGACAACTACGACCAATTTAACGACACATTAGCAACTATTATTCTCGACGACGACGACAATGACATTGAAGACAATTTACAAACAGTAGCGTCAGTAATAAATCAGACGGACGTAGACAATACGGAAATTCCAGTACCAATTATGAACGACGACAGTACGAAGAAGGACATACAAATCTCTGACACGTTGACACAACAGCAGCGACAAGACATTTTGTCTCTTCTTAACGACTATAAAACTATCTTCTCAAACAAACCTGGACAGACTGATAAAATAACACATTCAATTGTGTTGACAGATCTAACACCTATCAAATGTAGACCATATTCAATTCCTTTACATTATAGGGCAAATTTAGATAAAAAAAAAATTTCAGCGTACAAGAGTCAGTGTAAGTCAGTGTAAGGGTGGTAACTCTCTCCGAGTTTCTCGTGGACCCCGCAATCGGCGGGCCCCATCGGTGTCCACGGGACTGTGGACACACTGACCGGTCCTTCGAGAAGGCTCTGGATTATTCGAGCCTTCGAGTGACTCGGTTCTTTCCCTTTAGCTGGAGTTCTATCCCTTGAAGGTTTAATACGAGTTGTCATGAATGATATAATGTTTTAATACGAGTTGTCATGTATGGAATAATTGGTGGTCATGTATGCAAAACCACTGGCATGTCAATGAAATAAGTAATTGTGTATGGAATAATAACAGTATTCTGTCTCAAGTGAATATAAACATGTCAAGAATAGGAATGGCGTGTCAGCGTAGATGGAATAATAAAAGTCATTGTGGATAGAATAAAACAAAGTAATAATTGATAATAATATAATAACGATGATTGCCAAATAAAAGTGATGACGTACGAAATAACATACGTTTTCACTTGTTATATAACTTTAGTACTTACTTATAGTATCGCACAAGTACTTGCCGACTTGACAGACGATAGTTTGTAAAATGGAGTTATACCTCTCCGTAACACAAAGCCTGGGCTAAAATATAGAGATCATGTGTTGCCCATGCAGCAATATCCCTCTCTCGGCCTGTCTAGTGTCCTCCAGAAGAAAGGTAAACCAATACGTCTGGAACATGATAAGCTGCAGAAGCTGCCGGATCAGCAAAGCAATGCTCTAACTGCCCGCCTGTCGGAGCTTCAATCCTAGACCAGTTGCCAACCAAAGCTTAGGGCCTGGTCTGCCCTACCATGACATTTAGTCTTTAGGTTGCATTTCCTCGCACTAGGATAAGGCTTGTACCCTCCCAGTTGCTCTCCTCAGCCCGAAGCCGTTGGCAGAATGTGGGGTGTTGGGTTTGGTAAGCGTCGCCCAACGTTCGGCTCTAACAGAAGCAGGTAGTACCGTCTACTGTTATACGGTAGCTCAGTCATATCTGACTAAGACCTGACATCGAGCACAAGTACTACTAATGTATATACAATATGGGTACTAGTGTCGTGTATTGAATAACACATGCACTCAGGGATGGAGTAACGTAACTACTCTCGTATGGAATAGCACAGTTACTCTATGGAATAACACCAGTACTCTTGTGTGAGATAAAATGACTACTTATTATGTAATTACACGAAGTACTCGTGTATGGCAGGCTCCGTGGCTAAGGATTTACGGGGGCAGTTCGTAATCCCGCATTCCCACGTTTGAAACACAGCTGAAGACGATTTGACAGCAAACGATCTCGTGTTGGCTTTTTTACGAAATGGTATGGGTTCCGGTTGCTCAGAAAGCAACGGCAAACTACAGAACGTATACTTGCCAAGAGATCTAAACAGCAAACAATATACTGATGTTGACTGTGACATCCTGTAAAACCATATGTAATTATATATAGAATGACAAGTAATCTCAACGTAGAAGAAAACGGGCTCATAAAAAGCAACATGTCTAGGACACTAAAATAGTTTAGCCACATGACACGTCAGAATGGTTAATAAAGGACAGTGATAGAAGGCGTGGTTTCTGGAATAAGAGACAGGGGTCATGAAACATTAAAGTAGACTCAGGATATTTAAAATCTCACAGGGCATGAAGGTGCACGTGACAGTTGAATTGACTTAAGATCGAGAGCTATCCGACAGGCTGTGATGAGAGCGGCGTTTTTCAAAGGACTTGGTACATGATAATGACCCAACTTGACTTGTCCGGCAAGTAATGACGATAAAAGCACAAAAAATGAATGACGCTCGACGGAAATATACATTCACACAGATACAGACAATCGTTTAGATCAAGTCTTGCTCAACGGGACAACAAAAACGAAGCCAATTACACACACACTCATACACACACACACACACACACACACACACACACACACATAAATGCATATATATATATATATATATAATTTAGATCCAGTCTTTATCAACGTAACAACAAAAACGAAGCCAATCTCACACACACACACTCACACACACACACACACACACACACACACACACATATATATATATATATATATATATATATATATATATATATATATATATATATATACACACACACACACCTCTGTGTGCGCGTGTGTGACACACAAACACACACACACACACACATGAACGCCACAAAGGAATGCTTTCCTAAACGGTGTTCCATCCAGGAGACTATGGAGCACCCTCGAGCTTCGGTCATAATTTTTCCGTCCACCATCTCGTCATATTTTGTTTCCATCCAGCTTCTCAGTCATATTTTGTTTTCATCCACCTTCTCTGACATATTTTGTTTTCTTCCACCTTCTCGGTCATATCTGGTACCGTCGACCTACTCGGTCATATATTGTTTCGTCCACCTTCTCGGTCATATTTTGTTCCGTCCACCTTCTCGGTCATATTTTGTTCCGTCCACCTTCTCGGTAATATTTTGTTCCATCGACTTTCTCAGTAGTATTTTGTTCCGTACACCTTCTTGGTGATACTTTTGTATTCGTTGTTTTTTGTCATATGTTGTTTTTATTCTGAATTCTAAATAAACTCGGGAGCATTAAACCGCTTTTATCAGTGCAGTGATGATAGCATAGTTCATGTTGATAACCGGACTATTGGAATATGTCATGTGTTTTCTGTTATATTGCTTTTAACCGACATGCTGATTTGTTATCAATGTAACCGGTATCATTTCCAATAATGTTTCTACTGTTTTTGTGGAGTTTGTGTGTGCAGCTCGCTCGCTCTCTCTCTCTCTCTCTCTCTCTCTCTCTCTCTCTCTCTCTCTCTCTCTGTGTGTGTGTGTGTGTGTGGCTCTCTCTGTCTCTCTCTCTCTCTCTCTCTCGCTCTCTCTCTCTCTCTCTCTCTCAATTATATATATATATATATATATATATATATATATATATATATATATATATATATATATATATTGCAGTCAGGTCTTAGTCAGATATGACTGAGCTACCGTATAACAGTAGACGGTACTACCTGGTTTCTGTTAGCGCCGAACGTTGGGCGGCGCTTACCAAACCCGACACCCCACATTGTGCCAACGGCTTCGGGCGGAAGAGCGCAATTGGGAGGGTACAAGCCTTACCCTGGTGCGAGGAAATGCAAGCTAAAGACAAAATTGTCATGGCAGGGCAGACCAGGCCCTAAGCCTTGGTTGGCGACTGGTCTAGGATCGAAGCTCCGACAGGCGGACAGTTAGAGCATTGCTTTGCTGATCCGGCAGCTTCTGCAGCTTGTCTTGTTCCAGATGTAGGGGTGTTACCTTTCCTCTGGAGTGAACTAGGCAGGCCGAGAGAGGGATCATGCTGCATGGGCAACACATGATCTCTATATTTTAGCCCAGGCTTTGTGCTATGGAGAGGCAATAACTCCATCCCTGAACTTGCATCTGGCAAGGCTCCAGGTAAGGATGGGATTCCAATAGAGGTTATCAGGAGTGGGCAAGACACACTCACTATACAGATCCACCAGCTAATAGAGCTATGCTGGCGTGAAGGACAAGTCCCACAGGATTTCAAAGATTCAAGCATCATAACACTGTACAAGAACAAGGGCGATCGGAGCGACTGCAACAACTATAGGGGTATCTCACTTCTGTGTATTGTTGGAAAAGTATTTGCCAGAATTGTTCTGCGCAGACTTCAAGTCCTAGGAGATCAAGTCTACCCCGAATCACAGTGTGGCTTTCGACAGAACCGGTCTACCACTGATATGATATTCTCATTGCGACAAATGCAAGAAAAATGCCGTGAACAGAATCAACCACTGTTTATTGCCTTCATCGACCTCACAAAGGCATTTGATTTGGTCAGTCGTGAGGGTCTGTTCAAGGCACTAAAGAAGATTGGCTGCCCACCAACTCTTCTGTCCATTGTGGAATCGTTCCACACAGGCATGAAGGGTATAATCAAGTTTGATGGTGCAACTTCTGAAGAATTTGAAATCAAGAGTGGAGTTAAGCAAGGTTGTGTACTAGCTCCCACCCTCTTTGGAATATACTTTTCACTTCTACTGAAATATGCATTTCGTGATCAGGATGGTGGTATATACATTCACTCACGCTCAGATGGCGGCCTCTACAATGCTCAGAGATTGAAGGCTAAGACCAAAATTAGGAGGGTACTGATCAGAGAGTTGCTTTTTGCAGATGATGCTGCAGTTACGACCCACTCTGAGGAAGAATTGCAATGTCTACTATCTGCATTCTCCAATGCTTGTTCTGAATTTGGTTTAACAATTAGCAAAAAGAAGACACAGATTATGTCACAAGGTGCACATGGGGTACCATCAATCTTTATTGACGACGCCGAACTAGAGATAGTAGACCATTTTACATATCTAGGATCGGTGGTAAATAGCAAATTATCCCTAGATCAGGAAATCAACATCCGGATTGGTAAGGCAGCAACAACAATGAACAGGTTAAGAAAAAGAGTCTGGGAGAACAGGAAGCTTACTGCCAAAACAAAAGTCCTTGTCTATCAAGCCTGTGTCCTTAGTACTCTTCTCTATGGCAGTGAAACCTGGACAACTTACTCACACCAAGAGAACAATTTAAACAGCTTTCATATGCGGTGTCTGCGAAGAATTCTTGGTATTAAGTGGCAAGACAAAATCACAAATACTGAAGTATTGGAAAGATCAGGTTGTGTGACAGTTTATTCCATGCTCAGTCTTCGTAGACTTAGATGGATAGGACATCTTAGGCGGATGGATGATGGTAGAATACCAAAGGATATCTTTTTTGGTGAATTACAGATGGGTAAGAGACCTCAGGGTCGGCCTCTACTACGATACAAAGATGTGTGTAAGCGGGACATGATTGATACAGGCATTGATAATGCACATTGGGAGCAAGTCGCCGCTGAACGTGTTGCATGGAGGACAAATATCAGAAATGGAATAAAGTCAAAGGAGAAAATTATTGCAGAAAAGTCACACACCAAGCGTTTGAGACGTAAGATGGTGCATGATGGTGGAAATGACCACGTGTTCACATGCACCCACTGTGAACGGACATTTACAGCGCAAATTGGCCTTATCAGTCACACTCGCTACCGCCATAGTTAAAAGTTATTATGCCTTTTTAAAGCACAAACTATCGTCTGTCAAGACGGCAAGGTGCCAATGTATATATATATATATATATATATATATATGGTGGATTCGTATGTTTGTTTCAATTGACCTGAACTCCCAAGTCGACCCAGAATAAAATGTTCTAACAATATCTAGGGAAGTAAAGGCGGTGGTCGTGATGGTGACCATATCAACCATCGAATGCCAGAAGGTCTATTCAAATCTAGGTCTAGCACCATATGCCCAATGCGCTATAGAGCGTGTAAAAGGACCCTGTACTTGTTACATACAATATATACTCAAGTGAAGTAACCACGCCCATTTCTCCAGGATTGGGCGAGGGTTTAGGGAAGTACGTCATTTTAATGAATGTCGGGTTTGTGAAAATATTGACGTTTCAAGTTTTGTATTTACCTTCTGTGAACTCATGCAACATGTAAGGTAAATACAAAATTTGGAACGGAAATATTTCCAAAAACCGCACAGTCATTAAAAATACACCCTATACTAATTTGTGTTGTTCGTTATTTATATACTTAGTTTCGTTCTTGTTGAAACGTTCGACTGACGAAGTGGTCAAGCCTTCTGACTCGTGCTCGGAAGGTTGTGGGTTCGATTCCGGGTCGCGTCCTTCGGTTCACGAGTGCATTTTTCGGAGACTCCTGCGGGTCGTCGCTGGAACTACGGAGTTCTTGCTTTGTGCGACGCTTTCAGCGCTGCGGAAAGCGACTGAGCCAAAGGGGATAAAAACCCATGCAATAAAGTCGACCTGTGGATTTTTAAGCGACTCTTACGCGTTCGGCTGTAACTGCGTGCGTGCATGTGTGTGTTCTATACGTTGTTTTCCATCCGTTGAGTTTGTCAATTCTCTTGTTATTCTTACTAATCATAGAACGGCAGCGTGCTGCTCAGTTCGTTTACCTGGAGGTTACCAGGCTGGTAACTGCGAGAGGTGCATGTGAGGGTGAACCAGTGCTTCTGCTTCTTGGCAGCAGGAGCCAAGCTTCCATTGGCACCGTCATTGATTGCACTTTTACCGTGAGAACATCACGTCTGGGTTATAACCAACTGGGAACATCAAACTGCACCAGATGGTGGGGCACTCCATCGCTTCAGGCTCAACCTTCTAGTCATTAACAGTTTTAAAATGTTTAAATGCGTGAAGATCGATTTCCTTGGGCCAGGTTTTATACCATATCTTTGTCCACAGAGCGGTCTGCCGAAAGTGTCCCACAAAGCATGAACATATCACATAGCACATATAATGTGAAGGTCATCTAAGTCTACTGGGCTCGTCGTGTTAACCTTGAACTGTCACCCCTTAAACTCTATTTGCAACATAATAAGAAAGTTACTTGCAGTCAACCCCAGCATTTTATTGGCTATTTGTGATTTTCTAGGCAATTTTACTGTCACTATTCTGCCATTAACTGGACATCGCCGAGGTAGACGATGAGAAACACACCACGATGTGTCAAACACAGCTCTGGGGACCGAGTATCCACCGGGACATGTGGACATCTTTAGGGACCGAGTATCCACCTGGATAGGTTGACAGCTCTGGGAACCGAGTATCCACCGGAATAAGTGGACATCTCTGGGGACCGAGTATACACGCGATCAGTGGACATCTCTGGGGACTGAGTAACCACCGGGATCAGTGGACATCTCTGGGAACCGAGTATCCACCGGGATCAGTGGACATCTCTGGGGACCGAGTATACACGCGATCAGTGGACATCTCTGGGGACCGAGTATCCACCGGGATCAGTGGACATCTATGGTTCTCTTTACTATTATCTAGAGTACCACAGAGAAGGTACTCACTTACCCTGGCAACTTAAGAGGTTTCCTAAAGACTGAGGACATGTTCACAGCCATGTGGATGTGGAAAGCAAGGGGATACCACATTATACATCCCAGGCACTCAAAATAGAAGCCAATGAAGTGACCCATTTTGCAATCACTAAAGAAGACACTTGGTCTGTTGATCTCAAATATTACAGAAAGATTCTGAGAATATCGTGGGCCAAGAATAACACATTTTTCAAGATCTGAACATCGAAGAAAACAGATTCATGAACAGTACCATGCCTCGAAATCTAAAATACTGTTACCGTATGAAATATCACTGGGGCCTGCAGAGAATAGTGATGGAAGAAGTTCCTGAAATATGAAGCCGGGTTCTGCCAGCACGAAGAATGAACACGAGACATTGAAGACATCATGATCACGAGGGTGCATGCGGCAGGAGAAATTAATAGAAATCGTGAGGCTTTTCGGCTCGCCATGATGAGAGCAACGCTATGCAAAGGATCTTCTACATGCTGCTAATGAATTCATCATTGCTTTCTAAACTGCCGACGCTCATACCATCGAAATCGACGCATAGCGAGCTGCTGTCGAATTACCTCTGGTTGATTTCGCACCTTGGGTGTGGTATGTCGGCGAATTCTGAAACTGCGTTCACTAAACACTAAGGCACAGATGGCAACATGTGAAACATACATCTGTCATCTTCCTAACTACCCTCACATAGCCTCCGTAGATAGAATCCAATGGGACATGCCAATAATTTAGGGGAGGGGGTGTGCAGGAGACCAACGGTAAGTGGCTTGGAGTGGCTTGCCTCGTTTTTCGGTTGGGCTTGGTTGGGCCCTTCGGGCCTTGCAATCTGATCCCAACCCAAATAGCGAGTGGGGGGAGGGAGGCGGAAGAGAGAATACAAAAGTGGGCCCCAAACTGGCTCCATGAAATTATTCCTCTCAGGCCGACATTTTTGTGGTGGCACTATCACACCACAAACCCACAGCGGGAAACTATTTCCGGGAATTCTTTTCAGGTAGGTTGAACAGAATTGCTGCTTAACATCATCACAACACCCCCACTGACTGACCGTCAAGGTAACCTGGCTTGCCCATTTCAAAGGCTTTACCTAAACTCACTAGAAACTGGTTACCGTTGTCAACCAATATCCAGTCCAACCCAGTACGTAAGTGGAAACATTTCCCTGAGTTCAATCTGCTTTCTCAGCCTTGGTTATAATTGTGGTGGTTCAGGTTGCGATGTTTAGTTATTTTCCTTCTGCGTTTGGGGAATTTACTTGTTATGTGGCAGATTTCATGCTTTGACGCCAGCTAAGGGTTTGACCGACGCTGTTTTCTTTGCGTTGTTTTTACGCTGCTTCTCCGACTATCGGTGAATGCTCGTTGCACGTCCACATGTTAGTGGATGTATTCCTTAGGATCAACAAAAGTCACGAGTCGTCGAAGCTGCACATTTATATTACAGCTTGCATTTAAAACACTACATTCCATTAGAGCAGTGGTTCGCAACCTTTTTTGTCCCGTGCCCCCCTACACCATATTTTAAGATCGTCAAATTACCGCGGGGGATAACATGCTCCACATTCGAGCAATACCTGTGACTATGTTTAAAGTGTTTCAGCTCAAGTATTATTCATTTATTCACTTCATGTGATAACTCAGCAGTATGCACATGAAAAGATGCAGCGAAATATGCCAGACAATAATTCGTGCAACATATTGTTTGTGACTTCTGTGTAAACATATCTTAACATATATATCTTAACATATCATGTTACTCACAAACCTGGTATTGTGTATTACGTCAGGGATCGCACACTGTTATTGAACATCGGAAAAGTATTAATGCAAGGGAAATAATAAATACAAGTGTAATTGTCGACAATGTTTAGTGTGTGGTCTCCCGTGTATCAGAAATATTTTTCAACTGAACTAGAATGAAGCGACCGGGTTAATGTTGTCGCTAGGGTGCTACGGTGATGATGTCATTGGACGAGGATTCCATATCTGCGTTCATCTCCCGCTAAGTGAGGGGAAGACTGGACACCTATCCCTACGTTCATTCACACCTAAAAACTGGGACAGTCCTAGCACATCACAGATCCATTGCAAGTTCTTAATCTAGAACGAACAATTTTTCGAAATGTTTTTGTGCCAACCCTTACGTTTTTTTTTTTTTCCTTTTCGCTTGAATGTTTAGTTCATACGATGGTAACATACTTAACGCAGAACAGGTGTTTGTTTTTTGTTTTGTTTTTTTTCTTTTTTTTGTTTTTTTTTTTTTTATTCTAGACATGACAGTGCAACAAATTATAAGACCTAAAAACAAAAAACAAAAGTAAGACATTACAACTAAATTACGAGGGGGCTTCAAATTAACACATTGAAAGTGTGAGAGAAAGTGTAATATCCATGGCATTGACTTGTATCCTGTCAATATTTTTAAGGATGTCAACAGTATTAAACACGTGACATGACAGTGCAGACAAACACGGTGACGTCATAAGGACAGTTTAAAGATGGCCCCACTTTTGACATGCTCTAAAGAAGAGCAGCGTTGTGTTGTCATTTTTTTTTTATAAATCAGTGAAGAGGTTAAATCTATAGAAATTCATCGGCGAATGAAGGTCCAGTATGGTGAAAAATTAATGGTAGAAAACTGAATAGTAGAAAGATGAATGGTTAAGGATATTTTACTATTAAGTGGCTTGTCACGTGCTGAACAGTTTCCATACGTCTTTCGAAATTACTCTATCATAAGCCAGATGCCCTGCCTCTGTTGCTGCCATGTGTCACAGACTCACATTGTACGGGAAAACCAACAGGAGTTAATAGATATTAGCCAAGGGCTATAACTCCCGCCCAAGGGAAAGAAGTAAGTCACTCGAAGGCCAGAGTAATCCAGAACCTTCTCGAAGGACTGGTCAGTGAGTCCACTGTCCCGTGGACACTGATGTGGCCCGCCTATTACGGGGTCCACGAGGAACTCGAACAGAGTTACCACCCGTGTCGGATTGCGACACGGGTAAACTATTAAGTCCCTCTAAGGCAGGCCCTGTTGCCTCTCCGATGTCCCGTCTGTCTCTGCCGATTTACCCGTGTCGCAATCCGACACGGGTGGTAACTCTGTTCGAGTTCCTCGTTGACCCCGTAATAGGCGGGCCACATCAGTGTCCACGGGACAGTGGACTCACTGACCAGTCCTTCGAGAAGGTTCTGGATTACTCTGGCCTTCGAGTGACTTACTTCTTTCCCTTGGGCGGGAGTTATAGCCCTTGGCTAATATCTATTAACTCCTGTTGGTTTTCCCGTACAATGTGAGTCTGTGACACATGTGTGGATAATCACATCATGAACCCAACTACTTTGTGTTCTTCCTCTTCTTCCCTTCCGCACTACACCTCATCCATAGTTCGTTTGTTTGCTTTGTTTTTTTTTAGACATGCATGTTTTTCTTCAGTTCGTCTTTTAGTTCATCTTCAGTTAATTTTGTCTTAACTATCAGTTTCTTCAATATTGAGTTCTTGTTGGATAGAGTGGAGTGGGTTGGTTCGGGTTTGTGGGTGGATGGGTGGGTTTTGGAAATTTTTCGAAGCATCGTTAGGTGTAAGTGAAAGTGTTCCCAATACCATCTATCAGTTCCTCTCTTACTGTTCATAAATAAAATATGGACGCCACAGATACTTGTTGTATCACTATAGTACAATACACCTTAGTCTTAAAGCCGTGCTATATATTGTTCTATGGAGAAAAGGATGTGTCATGTTCTGAACTGTTCAGAGTTTATATAAAAGCTTCCTTGTGATCAAACAGGATGTCTGGGAAATAAGTTTGATTGATATGCTGTGCATGTTTGAAATGTTCCGCATGATTTCTCTCTGTGTGCAGTGTTTAATTGAAATACCAAAGAAACTATGGCCTATGCATTGTGAAACTCAGCTTACCTCGCTGAGGTCGTGATAATACTTGTGCTGTCTAGCTGTTCATGAACGACATAATCCCCACTATAAATGTATGAAGGGACAGGGCAAGGATAATGAGTGTACTGTGTGCATGTATTACGAGTACTCAGTACGCCTTGCCTAACTGCTACCCATGCATTATTAAGCACAGTATATATCATTGCTATCGTGTATATGTTCAGTGTGCAGCACAACTAATACAAATCTACCTTTCGTGAATCAGTGTTTAATATTCCTAGATACGTTAGAAATATAAAGAGGTCCACAACAGTTATGATTGAAAAAAAGATTTCCAAATAACAAACTCATCATGTAGCATGTTTTTTGCAGAAAGTCCCTCTCATTTCAGGCCCATCAAAATATTCTCCATCTCTTGTACTTTACCGTCCTTTTCCACGAGGAGGTGCAATTGGTATTTTCCCTTCGTAGAGTTATGAAACCATAGCTAGGTAGCGTGTTCAACCCCCACACCGTTCAGATGGACTAAAATGGTTATTTGGGGACGTACATTACAACAACTTCAGACGTAGGAGTGTAGGAGTGACCTAATGGCGGGAACCATTGGTAATAGAAACAGCTAATATACACGCAAACATCCAGTCCAGTCCAGTGATCGGGCATATGGTGCTAGCCCCATGTTTTATACATCAGACGGCACGTGGTGGGTTGTGAGATCACAGCATCCCGGCTGCTACTTCCACGGGCCTCTCTTGGTGTCCAACAAAATTTTGATACGTGACACAGAAGCTGTAAGCTACTCTATCCAACCAACAACCCCTGGAACTACTGAGGAAAGTAAATCCGCTTACAACATATCCTAGTCAGAAAGGGTTTCCGTGGAAAATAATAGACAGACAGCGTTGCTTCGTGTCATGTGGAGGTGACAAGTAATACGAGCCAGAATCTTTAGTGCTAGGAGAAAGAACTGGTTCACCACTTTATCGGTAAAGTAACATGTTCTAACGGTCGGTTACATTGCAAGCTTTGCCGTGGATATTAACTTCTATTGTTGCAAAGACATCCCCACTTGCGTATCGACAACTTTCCAATGCATCAATAAACAAGTTAAAATATAACTAAGAAAGCTTTTTTCTGGAATCTACAATGTAAAGGAAATGGAGGGGAAGCATAAAATCACACGTAGAAAAGTAGAAACAGTGCACTAACTTGCTTGCTTGCTTGTGTTCGTTGGCTTGTGTTCGTTGGCTTGACCTCCAACGCGAAGTCCTGTATGTCGGATGAAGGCATCCTGTTGTCCAACATCAGTGTGACGTCATGCAGGACCTGAGGTTTGCTTGAGTATCCGTTGTCCCATGTCTGGCTTATTGGTGTGCAGACTGGTGATTCCTCGCCGTACAGGCAGACACTCTTCGACTTCGGAGGAATCGGCGATCCTACTGACTTTAGCCAGGACCCCGAAGGGACCTGTTGCCCAGGACGCTCGACGAGGACGCGTCAATAGGTCTTGGCCAGTATATAACCCGGCCCTGGTGCCTTGGAAACACTTCTGCGTCCCAGTGCACTAACTGAATCAAGCGATGTTTGTAAAATAATTCAAGAAACGATACGGATCAGTATATCTACAGAACAATATATCTAGACTACGGAAAAAGTGATTTACTTGTTATACCCAATCATTTACCAGAGATGAAAATAGCAAAATTTGCTTTTCACAAGCAGCAAAATCAGCGACAACAATTGCTGAATCTCTAAGACAAGGAAAGAACAAATCAAGTCCCCTTATCTTCTTACTCCAATTTTCTTTTCTTCTGTCATTAATCCAGCACTCTGAAGTATATATTTATCTTGCATTATTGATAATTTTCTTCTGTCACTCCTCTACATGGCTCAGACCCAGCTGTTTCTTACATTCTTTTTACTTGTCTTCTGTCACTCCTCTACACGCCTCAGGCACAGTTGTATTGTATATTCTTGTTACTTTTTTTGTCACTCCTCTACACTCATCAGGCACAGCTGTATGTTGAATTCTTTTTTCTTAAGTCACTCCTCTCCATGTCTCAGGCGCAGCTGTATTATGAATTCTTGTTACTTTTATTGTCACTCCTCTACACTCATCAGGCACAGCCGTATATTGCATTCTTGTTACTTTTCTTTTTAATCAGTCACTCTACACGCCTCGGGCACAGCTAAATCTTGCATTCTCGTTATTTTTTCGTCCCAGTAACTCCTCCCCCTATAGCTGTTACAGTCACTTCGATCCCCATAGTTCTTGCATGGGGTTATGAAGCTTGAATCTTTGAAATCACCTGGGACTTGCCCTTCTCTCCAGCATAGCTGTATTAGTTGGATCTGTAGCGTGAGGATGTTTGGCCCAGTCTGTCCGTCACAGCCCAGTTATTGTTCTTCTAAGACACTCCTATATCCGTCTTACATTCTTATTTCTCTTCTGGGTGTTTCCTCTATCCTTCTGAAGTGCATCTATATCTTGCATTCATGTTAATTTCTTTCCAACTCTTCCCTCAGCCCACCAGAGGTGAAGCTGGATCTTGTAGACTTTGACAGTTCCCCACAGGCTAACTAGCGATCCGCATCTGGCCCATTATGGAAGCAAAGGATTGCAACCTTATGGCCTACCACGCGTGTGGTAATATGCGCCTACAGGGGCTGGCTTAGTACTGGCTACCTAATCTCGTAAACAACTTTAGCTGCTAACTCTAACCAATCACGAACAGTTTAACAAAGAGAATATGGTGATTGGTTGAGAGCTTGAGCCTATGTAAAGGTGGGAGGTGAAAGGCAGAAAATCCCTGTGCTGGAGGAACAGGTGGTGCAGCAGTTAGAATACTGGTCTGTTTACCAACATACACAGATTCTAATCTCTGGCACTGCTCTAGGGCAAGTGCTTTGTATACCACAGTTCTCAACTAACCTCCAGGCAAAACCAGTGATAGTAAGGTGGTTCTATGGTAGATACTACCGTTGTTAAGCCTTTCCATATTATGTCGCAATATGTGTTGAGCTGGTTAGTTCCCTTCCTCTCTGCCGCAGACAATTCCCTGATAATCGTTTTATTTCCATTTTATGAGGCAGGATCATCCATACAGCCATACTGGTCGGGGCAAAGATAATCCTGACATTGCAGGCGATTGAGCCCTAAACACTATCTTGATAGGCAAGCGTGCTAATCACTAAGCCTCTGCGTCTCCAGTAGTGATACAATGTTATACTGCCTGATCTTGAGACAGCTAGGGCAAGAGCTTCTGGATGCGATGGCAGTATATACGGGTGCTTGTGTTCCTGCCGATACCATCAAATTGTCCCATGATAGTATACATATGTGTACCAGTGCTCCCGCCGAGAGCCATAGTTATTCTCTGACGGTATGCATGTGTGCAACAGTGCTCCCACCGAAACATCCCATGACAGTATGCGTGTGTGCACCAGTGCTCCCACCAAGTCATAGTTACCCCATGATAGTATGCACCAGTGCTCTCACCGAGAGTCATAGTTATCATATGAAAGTATGCACCAGTGCTCCCCAAAAGTAGCCTAGTGTTTGTGCCAGGTCATGCGGTGTAATAGGAAATGAACACGTTGGCCGACCTACGGGCTGGTCTTCTGTGGCAAGTAGAAGAGCAATGGATGTGCTGAATGTCCTCAGTGTGGCAGGATGAGCAATGGATGTGCTGAATGTCCTCAGGGTGGCAGGATGAGCAATGGATGTGCTGAATGTCCTCAGGGTGGCAGGATGAGCAATGGATGTGCTGAATGTCCTCAGGGTGGCAGGATGAGCAATGGATGTGCTGAATGTCCTCAGGGTGGCAGGATGAGCAATGGATGTGCTGAATGTCCTCAGGGTGGCAGGATGAGCAATGGATGTACTAAATGTCCTCAGGGTGGCAGGATGAGCAATGGATGTACTGAATGTCCTCAGGGTGGCAGGATGAGCAATGGATGTGCTGAATGTCCTCAGGGTGGCAGGACGAGCAATGGATGTGCTGAATGTCCTCAGGGTGGCAGGATGAGCAATGGATGTGCTGAATGTCCTCAGGGTGGCAGGATGAGCAATGCATGTACTGAATGTCCTCAGGGCGGCAGGATGAGCAATGCATGTACTGAATGTCCTCAGGGTGGCAGGATGAGCAATGGATGTACTGAATGTCCTCAGGGCGGCAGGATGAGCAATGGATGTGCTGAATGTCCTCAGGGTGGCAGGATGAGCAATGGATTTTCTGAATGTCCTCAGGGTGGCAGGATGAGCAATGGGTGTACTGAATGTCCTCAGGGTGGCAGGATGAGCAATGGATGTGCTGAATGTCCTCAGAGCGGCAGGGCAATTTAACGAATCAAGTGATGATTGTGAATCAGCAACCTTGACCAGACGGCAGGATCACGTCAATAGGGGTGAAGAACGCTTTGTAGATGGCCAAATAAGAATGGCCAACCAACACAGAACCGGTGTCGTCAGCCAGCACACGCTGAGGGAGATACCCAGGATAGGATTCGAGACTTATGGCCTGTAGGATGTGCAGTGAGAAAAATATGTCGACTAAACTAGCAACAGTTCTCCCAACGAGGCCAATCATGTTATCCCACGGCAGTATGCAGCACTTTAATAACAGATGAAAGATGTATTAAGGAAGTTGAATTCAGTAAAGCTCAGGTAAAAGCAGAGTTTCAAGAGCTGAAGAATATTCTCTGTTATTTCTTTGTCATTCGGTCCGAAGAAAATAGTTAACAGCTATATAGAGTCAATCTTGGTGTACAGAAGTGAATCATGGACAATTTTCAGACAAGCTGCGGAGATAGCTTGATAAAAGAATAACTACGTGGATGATAGACAAGGCACTGGATGTATCTAAAAGGCATTAACTCAACAAAGAGAACTTGTTACTGGTTACTTCACAGAGGGGAAACTGGTAGGGACAGAATCAGGGGGAGACCATGAGAAGATACTGGACAGTTTGACATATAGCATGGAGAAACATCAGTATAAGAAAAGAGGGGCAGCACAAGAGACAGAAGCCTGTAACCAACACCACATGGCATGTACTATAAGACGATTGGCAGTACACGAGACAGAAGGCTGTGGACAGGCATGATCACCAACCCCATACGGCTTGGACGATAAGATTTTCAGTACACTAGACAGAAGGTGCCATTTTGTGCCATTAAAGATACAAAAAATAAGCACAGACAAATCATTGAGCTCAAGGGAAGAAAAATAAGAATAAATACAGGGTGTTTGAAATCAAAAACAGGAAAGATATTATTGGAGGAAGGTGCTATAGTGAAGAGGTGGAATGAGTATATAAGAGAATTATATGATGAGGAAAGGGAAGAATTAACGGAAGAAAGTAACTTAGAAGATCCACCTATTCTAATCGAAGAAGTCACTGACGCTATAAAATATATGAAGAAAGGAAAAACAGCTAGACCAGATGAAATCACAGTAGAAGAATTAGAAGTATTGGGAGAATTTGGAATAGATATATTAACTAAAATGTTAAATGATATTTACAGCAGTGAATATTTACCCAGTGATAAGCTGAAATCTGTATTTATAGCTATACCAAAAGGACCAGGAGCAATTGCCGGGAGTCTCTGTGGCGATGTGGTCAAGCCGTTTGACTCGTGAGCCGAAGGTTGTGGGTTCGATTCCGGGCCGCGTCCTTCGGTTTACGAGTTAAATGTTTCGGAGACTCCCATGGGTCGTCGCTAAAAGCTACGGAGTTCGTACTGCGGAAAGAGACCGAGTCATATGGGATAAAACCCGGTGCAATGAAGTCGACCCTGTCGACTTTTAAGCGACTTTTTTTTTTTTTTTTTTGAATGTGAAGATTTTCGTACAATTAACCTCATAAACCATATCACTAAGCTTCTGCTCAGAATCATAATGAGAAGAACCAGAAAGAAAATAAAAATGGAAATTAGTGAAGAACAGTATGGATTTGTGGAGGGAAAGGACACAAGCAATGCAATACATACATTACGAACACTAATAGAAAGGTCAATCAGAAACAGAAATACATATATTTATGCTTCATAGATTATACTAAGGCATTTGTTACACTCGCTTACACTCAGGAAATAAATGACCGTAGACCCCGAGGTAGACCAAGAAGACGGTGGAGAGATAATATATATACAGACCTACAAGCACTTGGAATCAACGACTGGCAAGAGACGGTCAACCAGAGAGACGAATGGAGACGGATTGTATCTGCAGCAGAGAACCTCAATGGCTCGGAACGCTGAAGAAGAAGAAGATTTGATAAAGTAAAACATGATGAACTGATTAAAATGTTGGAAGATATCAACATTGATGGGAAAGATTTAAGAATAATAAAGAATATTTACAGGAACCAAGTAGTAGCAATTAAAATTGGAAATAAAGAGGGTAGTTACGAACACATAAAGCTAGGAGTACGACAGGGATTTGTCTTGTCACCAGATCTCTTCTCCATATATAGCGAAGTAATAATGAGAGAGAACAAAGAGATGCCAGAAATATTAGTTGGGGGTTATAATATAAATAATATATGCCATGCAGATGACACAGTATTGGTGGCAGATAAATCAACAAACCTACAACAATTGTTGAAATTGACTCTCCTTGAATATCAAGAACCCGGGAAGGTTAACCCGGTCAACAAATGCCCGCAGAAGTCGGATGTGTCGGCCTAACGGCGCAAGAACATAGCTCTGCTGTAAACAGGCACAACGCAATCACATCCGAAAAAAAAAAAACTCCGGATGAACGCAGAAGAAGAAGATTAAGAATATCAAGAAAACAGTAACAATGGTGATATCAAAGAAAATGGTGACACCAAAATCTGACATAGAAATAGAAGGAAAAATTCTTAACCAAGTGGATAATTTTAGATACCTAGGGGCATTTATAACATCAGATGGAAGATGTACAGCAGAGATTAAGAGCAGAATATGGCAAGCAAAGGCCGCATTTCAGAAAATGAAGAGTATCTTGTGCAATAGATCATCATCACTGAGTGTAAGAAATAGAGTGCTGAAATGCTATGTAGAACCAGTTTTACTGTATGGCAGTGAATCTTGAAATGTAAATGAACAAATTAAGAAGAAATTAGAAGCAACAGAAATGTGGTTCCTGAGACGAATGTTGGGAATTCCTTGGACTGCCAGAGTAACTAACAACGACTGCCTGAAACAGGCTAATGAAACTAGAACACTATATACAACAATAAGAAAGAGACAAACAGCTTTATTTGGTCATGTAATGATAAGAGAGACATTGGATAACATCGTGACAACTGGAAAGATCGAGGTGAAGAGAGGCAGTAGCAGACCAAGAGAAATGATGCTGGATGGATTGAGACGGTGGCACGGAGGCATATCAGCAGCAGAGTTGATCCAGAAAACCAAAGACCGAGATCTGTGGAGAGCCATGGACGTCATAGCCAGCTGGCAGGGCACTTCATGATGATGAGACAGAAGGTTGTGGACAGACATGATCACCAACGCCACACTGCATGGACTATAAGAAAATTGGCAGTACACGAGACAGAAGGCTGTGGACAGATATGATCAACAACGCCACACGGCATGGATTATAAGATTGGCATTACATGAACGAACGAACGAACGAACGAACGAACGAACTTTATTTTCAAAGGGTTAAGAATTGGGCACGCAGGCCCGTCTAACATTCTGCCCTTCTATCACTCTCTTTCATACATTATTTCATTCACACATCATTCAAGGCTAACAAAGAACAGCAACAATATAAAAGATATGCATTATAAAGGCATGGGCAAAATGCAAACATCAAAACTACACGACACAGTAATATTAGATAATGGTCTGACACTTGTTATTAGCCATGTGGAATATACTGGCCTACAAAAAGGGGATTGGCTGTTATACTAGGGTTTTGTTATTATTATTATTATCTCAATTATTAAGGGGGAAGGTAATCCGTATTGAGATAGTGTTCGAATAATTTGCGATTATATGAATAGGGATTGGTGATGTCTTTGATTTCTTGTGGAAGATTGTTCCACAGCTGAGCTGCAGAGTACGTTAAGCTTGTTTTGTATAAGTCAATCCTAGGCTTCGGAATGTGTAGTATATTTAAACGTTTACTGTGTCTAGCATTATATTTAAACAATGGCCAAAGGTAATTTGGGGCATTCCGATGCAGGATTTTGTGAATTAGTTTAGCTTTATTGAAAAGCAGGCGTTTGCGGAATGGTAGTAACTGAAGGCGTTTATACAGGCTAGGATTGTCAGATAAATGTTTGCTATAAATTAGACTCATGGCCCGTTTCTGGAGTGAGTAAAGTCGCTTGGTGTTTGAATTAGAACAACCGTCCCAGATTGTAGAGCAGTAGTCAAAGTGTGTCTGTATATGAGAAGTATAGAATAGTTTCCTTGTGTCCTCATCAAGGAAGTTTTTAATCTTGGCGAGTTGGTAGACATTTTTCGCTGTTTGTTTAATGAGCGCTTGAACATGGGAATTAAAGGTTAGATTTCTATCAATGATTAGGCCTAATGTTTTGTGCTCAATTACACTTTCTACTGGCATGTTATCGATGTGAAGTTGAAGTGATGTGTGTGAGCTTAGAGTTTGAAGTCTTTGTCTGGTTGTTAATAACATTGCTTTTGTTTTAGTGATGTTAATTTGCATACGGTTTGAATAGCTCCACTTAACTACATTATTTAATTCTTGTTGTAAAGACGACTCCAGTAAAATACTGTCTTCAGCGTTTGTGTACACCGTACAGTCATCTGCAAATAGATCGCAGGACGACGAAAGATGCAAAGGTAGATCGTTAATATATTTGGCAGATAATAGAGGGCCAAGAATAGAGCCTTGCGGTACTCCAATATTGAAGGTAGTGGTTTGAGACAGAGATTTATTATGTGATACTACTTGCTTTCTGTTTGATAGAAAAGATGATATTAGAGTGACTACATTAAGGCCAATTTTCATTGTCTCGAGTTTTTTAATTGAAATAATATGGTCTATCATATCAAATGCTTTCTTGAAATCAATAAACACAGTTCCACATAGACTGTTGTTGTTTATATTCTGGTGCCAATTTTCTATCATGTTTGTTAGGGCTGTCAAGAATATTTTGGTCGAAATCCTGATTGGCTGTCAACAATAAGCTTGTTGCGAACTAAATACTGTAATGCTACTTTATGGATGTGTTTTTCTAGTGGCTTAGATAGTGATGATAGTAAGGAAATGGGTCTGTAATTGTTCGTGAGACCATTGTCCAATGAACCAGATTTAAGAAGAGGGTACACTATAGGGATTTTGAGAGCTGATGGAAAGTGGCCTTTGGTTAGACACTGATTATATACATAGGTTAGTGATGTACAGATCACTGGCGCAGCACAACGGAGAATCCGGTTGCTGATTCCATCTAACCCAGATGAGGTTGTGTTTTTAAAGTTACTGAGGTAAGTGAATACTTCAGTGAATGTCATTAGCGGTATGTCGGAAAGAATATCGCGGGAGCATCTATTCTCGCAAAACGATGACAATAAAGATAAGTTGCAAGGAGAATTAGGTATTGAAGCCTTAAACTGGTCTATGTCAGTTTGAAAAAAATTACTGAATTGGTCGCATGTAATATGATTTGATGGTAAAGAATTTCGGAAGTTATACTTGTTTGTCAAGGTGTTAATTGCCTTCCATATACCCTTACTATTTGTTTTATCCATTACTAAGTTCTTAAAGTAATTTTTCTTTTCCCGACGTAAGTTATATTGACCTTTGTTTCTTAGAGTACGGTATGCACCGAGATCCCGCTTTTTATGCGCTTTATCTCTGTCTCTCATAATTTCAAGTATTTCCTGGCTGATCCAAGGTGGCTTGACGTGGTGTTTTACTCGAACTTCCTTGACTGGCACATGTCTATCAAAAACATCAATAAAGGTTTTCATCCAGAATTCCAGAGCATCATCCGGGTCAGGAAGCTGATAAACATTGTCTAGAGGAGAACTGAGCAAGTCCTGTAAAAATGTGTTTTGGTTGAAATTTTTGTAACTTCTATATTTTACACTTATGTGTTTATGTTTAGGAGTTTTAATTCCTTTTTTAGACCACGTGCAGCATATTGGGTAGTGATCGCTCATTGCACAACTGGGTACGGTGCATTCTATGATGTTGTCTGAGCAAGTTACATAAATGTGATTTATGACTGTTGAAGATGACTTTGTTACTCTAGTAGATTGTTGTACTATTGTTGGAAATTGTATGATGCAATTATATTTCCCCATATTATGTTGGATTTGTTGGTGTCAATGTTAAAGTCTCCGAGTAGTATAATTTCCTTCCCAGAAGCGAAAACCACATCCATCATGGTAGTGAAGTTTTCGTACCAGACGTGTCCAGCACTGGGATTTCGATAAAGGTAGCCAATTATCAGGGGTGTTCGGTTTTGAAGTGTTAGCTCTAACCAGATACATTCTATTTCGCAAGTTTCAAAGTCTAGCCTACGGTGAGCATTTAGTAAATTAGAAACATAGGTTATTATGCCTGTCTCTTGTTTCCTACAGGGATCCCTTCTAAAAACATTGTACCCTTTAATAGAGATGTCCTCATCTGAAATTTTATCATTAAGCCTACTTTCACTAAGGCCGAATAAATGAAAATTTTGATTAAGCATAGAAGATAACTCTGGTAGCTTGTTAAATAAGCTGCAAATGTTTAAGTGTCCAAGGCGTATTCCTGACTTATTGAGCCAGTGTTGCCACTTCTCATACATTTCATCCATGAAGAAAGTGTAAATTAGTCAAAGTTAAGCAAAAATACAAGATCATTAAAAAAAAAAAATCACAATTACATTAACTTACAAAATATCAGTAATACAAATCGATAAGTAAATGACAATATTATAACGATATAACTAATTAGACCAACGAATATAATGCAAACAGGGAACAACACGAATTAAAGAAAATACAACAAATAATTAACTTGAAAAACTACTTCACAAGCTAAGTACCAACTGTTATCAAAAAGAATCAATAAATGACAATACAAGTCAATGTCTCTGTTTAAAGCGGGGAGTGAAGACCCCCTCACTCAGAGTATTAAGGCGATAAAAAGTATTATAAAAGATATCTAAGTGTCAATCTCTGTGACTTCAATACGAGTCAATTTTTACAGCCACGTACAATCTAATACGTTGCAATATAAATCAATAACCAAGTATGCGCATAAACTTTCTAGGAGAGGCTCTTTCTTGTACCGGGATCCGGTGTTGCTTTGTGCTGAATTGCTAGTAAATACCAGACTGTGTTGGTCCTTGGTACAGCGACATCATAAATGCCTGCCTAAGTGAAGCTGGGCTAAACCGTGTGAGGTATAACAACTCTGGGTTACAATGGAGTGGATACTGTTGATTTCTCACGGGTGTGTAACGACTTCCAACTACAGGCTCTGATTCGTGGCTAACAGGAGGCTGTGGTGGCACGTTGTTGTTACTTCTGGATTGATCCTTGCTGTGGAGAAGAGGGAACGTATCTTCATAATTATCACCCTCCTGCGTGAAAGAGGGCGTATTGTACGGATTTGGTGTGATGGAAATGTTCCGTCTGGCTTGGATATCAGGTGCCGTGGTTATGAGTGGTCTGCTCTCTTCTGGCTTATTGGTACTTGATGTGGCGGCAGTATATCGTCTGGCTTGAGTTTGAGGTGGTGTAGCTAAAAGTGTCCTACGCGATCCAGTATTGGATGTAGGTTGTGTACGTTCAGGGTACTTAAGATTTTTGGCGAGCAAGCTGGTGCCCAATGTAGACAAATGTACTTGATCTTTATAAAAAAAAAAGCTTTTTAGGTGCTCCTGACTGTGAAGTAAACACCGGTGTGTTGTTGATGAACTGTATGTTGTTGTGAGAACAAAATTTCTGCAATATGTTGTTATTTATGTCAGCTAGACGACGCTGGAATCCATAACTCGGTGATATGATGGAGGAGAAGAAAATGGACGAGTTAGGAAAAATGTGACGTAATCCGTTCAAGAGCGGAAGCAGTTGAGATGTTGTGATTTGCTGGTTGTTCATGGTGTCATTGATACCAATATGGACGCTTGCCCTTTTTACGTTAAGATTTACAGCCAACCTCCTAATCTAGTCTGTTAGCCGGTCAACACCAGCCCCAGGCAATGGAATTATGGAAACAATGTCTTTGTCTGTAGTAGCCATTCGGTCGCTGTATAGACCTTTCATTAGAGAGTCGCCTATTATAATGTGTGTACAGTCGGGTCGTGCTGTCTGCACATGTTGGTTGTCAGTACGCCTTGCTCGTTGTTTCTCCCATTTAGCAGCAGTCTGTACATCTCCATGAGACTCTCCCTGTGTTTCCTGGAGGCGTGTGTTGTCTGTTGGCAGTGCACTATAGCACTGTACGTTTTCTGACGAATTTTCTTGAAGTACATCGAATCTGTTGCTTATCTTTACACCAATGGGATAGACTGCTTGTAGCGTTTTATCTTCCTCTGCACGTTGAGGTTTTTCAGCGTCTTGTTTTTGGTGAAACTGGGCTTCAAGATTCTCCGAATTTGATACAGCTGCTTGGGAGTTACACGCTTGTTCAGTTGAGTTGGTGGAGGACTCGTGCTGTAAAGTTTCTATTGTTTTTCTTAGCAACAGATTTTCCTCTCTCAGGAGTGTGATTTCTTCTTTGAGAGCAGTGTAGTCACTGCTGGTCTTGCTGTTAGCTGCAATGTTCGCTGTAACAGTAGCAGTGAGCGCCTTTAAGGATTGCTCTATTACCTCAATGCGCCTATGACAATCGCACGATTGTCCATTGATAGTTGGCGTGTTATCTAAGGCTGGTATTTCTTCTGCTACTCTTACGTTGGTCTCAACGTTGTTTTGGAGGTGCTCCATTGGATATTCAATGGCCAAGAGTACTGATGGGGTAGGTGACCTCGTGTTGATGGTATTGTCCTGTTCATTCATTGTATGTGTTAGTTGAGAAACATTGTCTGCTGTGATGTCCACAGCTGTAGTTGTGGGCTGTGTAGATTCTGAGTCCTCACTCGAGACGAGCATGTTGATGATATCTTGTGTCTTTGATATGTCTCTACTCGTGAATGTAAGTATTGAGTTTTCCAGCTCGACAAAGTCTAATTTTAGCCAAGATTTAATGTTTTCAACGCTTCCCTGAGCTAGTAACTTGTTCTTCGAGTGATATAAATGTATTGTAAGGACTGGCGTCGTAATCAGATCTTCCACGTAGGCCCCGCTTCTATCTTGTCTGTGTTGGATTCGTTCAGGCTTGTAATAATTGATGAGGCACGTTCGAAATGCCTCATAATGGAGTGTATTATTAAAGGATACTGTAACACATTGGCCGGAGTTGGTGTGTTGGACGACTCGGCCGACTGGATTTGCACACCTGGCTAGCTTGGTCTTCACCGCCTTCTCTTTGTTTAGTGTGTATGGTTTATTCACGGTCGATCGTAAACCGGATCTTGTTTTAACACCAGTCACCTCCAGAGAGGCCTCTCCTATAGATGACATTACTGCATCATGTTATCAAACCCGTTTGAAGAATGCAGCGAACTCATTGTAGTCTAGACGCGCCGCGGGCTATTTAAAGTCATGTGTTGCGGTTCGTTTGTTTTGATAATTGACAATAACACAGGCTGATCAGGAACTTGCGTTATTGTGGGCTGGCGACTTACCACGCGCTAGTCAAGCATGGTTTACACACGTTGTCGTTAATCGGTAATTGGTAGGTTTCGAAAATGAATGACCTTACCGTCCATTTATCAAAGGAATCCTCATTTCACTACACCGCAGTCACATAAACTTAAGTTATTAATTCGTATTAGATCCAGTTTTAGAACTAACACAATGATATAGACAGTATCTCGATTGAAAATAGGCAAAACTTTGATAAATTCTATAAAGACTGGGAGAGCTTGTGAAAACACGTCCGCTCGTAACCGGAAACAGGAACCTCCATGAGACAGAAGGCTGTGGACAGGCATGATCACCTTCGCCATACGGCATGGACTATAAGATTGTTGGTACACTAGACAGAAGGCTATGGACAGACATGATCACCAACGCCACACGGCATGGTCTAAAAGAAGATTGGCAGTCCACGAGACAGAAGCCTGTTGACAGATATGCAGATATGATCACCTGCACCACACGGCATGGTTTATAAAATTGGCAATACACGACAGAAGGCTGTGGACAAACATGAGTACCTCCATATGGACTATACGATTGGCAGTACGCGACAGACGGCTGTGGACAGACATGATCATCTCCAAATGGACTATATGATTGACAGACATTACACGAGACAGAAGGCTGTGTACAAACTTCACACGGCATGGACTATAAGAAGAAAAAATAGCATGCAACCCCCACCCCCAAACACCCACGAAGTTGTTAACAAAAGAAACATTTTAGTTTCTATATAACATATATTGTCTTTTATTCTGTTTATTTTTCAGATGCGTTGGAATTTTATGTCGTTGATTTGTTCTACGGCAATGAAAGTCAAGTCATATTGAGATAAAGAGAAGAGAAATACTTCATGTACTTTTAAAGGGTTTTCTACTGAGGACGGAAGCATCAGTTGTGTTATACAAAGCAAATGTTTGTCGTTGAACAATTTATTATATGTACTGCATGTTTTCATTGGAAGATCTGCAAATCACACAGTAAATGAATGGACATTAAGGGGATCATATCCAGGTCTTACAAAAAGAGACACATTCAATCAAGACACAACTTTCTGGAAGATTCGCTACGTCATGCTAAGTTATTTTTTATTTGTAAGTCTAGCCCTAAGGAAGTGATCCAGGGAAACGCCGATACACGTGTGGGCTTCAATTAACTCCAGAAACTCTAGACATTTGGGTTCACACTTAATGTCGAGCTGAAGTCGTTGATGTTAAAGGCCAAGGAACTCAAGTGACATGGTCGGACAACTCCAACGCCGGTTTTCACACTGACACACTTATTGATAATGATGTTGATAAGCTTTACAAAGTTCCACAGCTGTGATTAACAATACACGTGTGTTCTCTTGTATGTTTCCATGTTAGATGACCGGTCACAGTAATTACCATATCTGTATACATTTCTTCGCTAGTTAATACCCGACAGACATGGAGTCTGAAGCTAGCGGACTGTCTGATGCTCACCTAGTCACTTCTTTCGGAAATTACGCCAACAATACAACGTTTACGACCCCTAATGCTACAACCAATGATGACTCAACAGAATTATTCGAGAGATTAGTGCGTATTATAGTTCCCGTCGTCTTCGGAGCCATTTGTGTTTTGGGATTTTTCGGAAATTTCCTTGTCATCATAGTGATCTTAACAGACAAGCAGATGAGAAACACAACAAATATTTTGATACTTTCGTTAGCTGTAGCAGATCTCCTGTTTATCGTCTTCTGTGTCCCGTTTACTGCCACGCTCTATACTCTACCCGTGTGGCCGTTTGGAGATATCTGGTGTAAGACGGTCATATACCTTCAGTATGTATGTGCGTACGCAAGTATGTACTCGCTAGTCATCATGTCCTTGGATAGATATCTGGCGGTTGTACACGCCATCCGTTCTATGACTTGGCGCTCGGAAAGGAATACCTGGCTTGCTGTAGCAGCCATATGGATTATTTTTCTGTGTGGAAATATACCAATCTTCCAGCAGTGGGGCATCCATAATTATGTATTTGACGATGAGAACAGGTCAAGATGTTACCAGATCTCACAGTTTAAGGATATTGATAAAAGTTACGCATTGTTCACGTGTTTCTTTTTTTTTGGATACGTCCTTCCGTTAGGTATCACCTTATTGCTGTACGGACTAATGCTCAAGAGACTTCTATATGGCGTGGTCCCAGGAGGAGGCAATCAATCGTCCGAGAGCATGAGAGCCAAGAAACGTGTGACGTGGATGGTGGTCATTGTAGTAGTCATCTTTGCTTTGTGCTGGCTGCCATTACAAGTCTGCTTGTTTCTACAATATACAGTTCGCGTGGAAAATGATATTACTATGGCTAGTGCAACAATGGCCGCTAACTGTCTTGCGTACATGAATAGCTGCGTCAACCCCATACTTTACGCATTTCTGTCCGGTAACTTCCGACGCAGCTTCCGCCGATTTCTGTGCTGCTCTGACAGATCCCAGAGGATGGATTACGAAAGAACAAACATCCGGTTTACTGTGACGGAGAAGGAAACAAACCATCCCAAATCCACTTGCGTTAACAACTCCAAAACATATACGGCAGTATAACTACAATCTGAGTTACTTTATTCAGTCTGCGATGCACATAACTTCACCGTAGACAGAATATGGTGCATTAGAATATGAACATCCATGCTTTCTGTAGCTATACATCGCATGATCTGACATGGCAAATAAACTTATTGATTGGTACCCATAGAACAGAAGCACACATTTGAAGACACCGTAAATAAATAATGTGAAAACTAAGGAACCCGGTAATCTAACTTGCTGCCTCCAAGTGACGATACTAGAACCAAACTTCTCCAGTGTGGACACCAATAACCCCGTGTTAATGACTTCAATAAGCAGTTTCTCGCGTCTCCATATAAATTTTCATGGAAGGAAATTAGTGGCTTCCATATTTGATTATGTTCATTACTGTTCTTTGAATAAGACTCAACCTGGTCATCATGGGACTAACGGCTCACGAAGAGAAATCTGAAAAGTCGATCGTGAATATGTGGTGTGGCTATTTTATTATATTGCTGTGAATTTGTTTCATTTCATTTCAGCAACCTCGAGGGTTCCCAAGATATGATATTGATGTATCTTGATCGTAATTACCCATGTGTGATTTGACGCTCTAAATCGTTGGCTACAGTGACATAACGACATAGGTTATTCGTATGTTTGTTAATATGCATCTTTGTTAACTTTTTTAAATCCTTCTCTTCACCGACGGATGCTGTTTTGATTGCTAGTAAAATTGTAAATAGAATGGTGTTTTCTTTGCCGCCACTGTCTTACTTCCAACTCGTTGACTATTGATTGCTGGTTAGTGTTACTTCTAAACGTCGTATATTAAATTATATATGTTTAATAATTATTATTAACATGTAAAATGTGTATGGTTGTGTGTACATACGTTCCGTGCTTAATATTCTCATTTACACTGTTACATTTTTGGTTAAGTCTGCTTGTTTTACTGGTCTCTCAATGGAGTATAAAAAATGCTTCCTGACTATGCTTATTTTGTTTTGAGTATATTCTACTAACCCCATATTTATACATCAATTCGCTTTCGAGGGGTGATGTGGTCAGCACTATCCAGCAGATTTCTAGTTACACAGTGTGATTTCCTTGTTAAATCTCTTTGCGGAGGGAGATTGTGTCAGAGGTAAAGAAAACCTGCTAAACGTAGCACATGACCCCATCGGTATTCCGTACACAGTATATATCTATATATATATAAATCAAAGTGTATGTATGTAAATATGTATGTATGTAAATATGTATGTCCTTTATTTTTTCGCTAACGGCCCATCCGATTGAGATGAAATTTTCTACACGCCTTACTTTCATTCCAGAGCTGTCAACTGTCATAGTTTTTTTTCCTTCTTCCTCCTCCTCCCTCCTCCCCCTCCCAAAATACGTACGTAAATATATGATGATGATGATGAAAGAATCCCCGAACCAAAACGCTAGGGAAAGGGAAGAAAATGACGTGACTACACATTAGCTAAGGGACTTAACTCTAGAAAAAGTTATTTCAAGGGGCATAACTTTTAATAACATTGTTGTATAACTTATAGTCATATTGTTGTATCGTTTTCAATGATTTATAAACTCTTTGTCTATAGTTATGTACCGGCATATGAGTTATAATAAATAATGATACAATCTTTTAGACATTTTCAAAGTTTACATAAAAATAATGCATAATGCATAACATTGTAACTCATCTTTCTATACTTAAGAAGTTATCTAAAAGATGTTGAACAATATCATGGCATCTTTAGTGTTTTCCGCCATCATATCGACACGATTCGCTTGACAGCACTTCTCAGCGCTAACAAGCCAAGACGCCTTACACATTTCAAGCA
>OY992876.1:63530357-63692857 GCA_963921405.1 Cepaea hortensis | reverse complement strand
GACAGACAGACAGATAGTCGGTAACGGGAACGGGAACTTATATGACTACTTATATGAATTAAATGAGATGCTTCCCACCAGGGACTGGGCGAAGCCGGGCAGGGCCAGGCAGACAGATAGACAGACAGATAGACAGACGGGAACTTATATGACTACTTATATGAATTAAATGAGATGCTCCACACCAGGAGCTGGGCAATGCCGGGCCGGGTCAGACAGACAGACAGACAGACAGACAGACAGACAGACAGACAGACAGACAGACAGACAGACAGACAGACAGACAGACAGATAGTCGGTAACGGGAACGAGAACTTATATGACTACTTATATGAATTAAATGAGATGCTCCCCACCAGGGTCTGGGCGAAGCCGGGCAGGGTCAGCTAGTATATATATATATAGTGAAAAGTAGAAGGGAAGAAAGCCGACGGACTTTACATCCCAAAGAGTACAACTGATTCATGCTACATGCTACCCAGATAATTCTCGTTTCTCTTCTAAATGTCAAGGATAAGATTCGTTTCAGTCCACACTGTTTGCATCAGCGAGCACACAATTTTACTTCCAATGTCTAACTACATTAATTTTGAAAAGAAGACAAAAGTGTTAAATCAGGAGTAGCTTTAAAAGGTTATAGCTTCTCTTTACTCTAATGTTATTTTTCTTAATGAGATCAGGTATTGTAGGTTAATTCACTCGACGTGCCTTTGACTATCATTCTGTGTGCCACGCTTGGCATGCATGTCGTTGTTTGTCCATGCATGGACCTATACTGGGTGGATAGGTCTTACACCGAGGGTCATGTCTTACACCGAGGGATAGGTGTTACACCGAGGGATAGGTCTTATACCGAGGGAGAGGTCTTAGACCGGGAGTAGGACTTACAACGATGGACAGGTCTTACACCGAGGTCTGACACACCACGGTGCCTGAATAGAACTAAAATGATTGACGTAATCTGCTCTTAGCACCCACATCTTTGCGATTGAGACCTTTGCGTTGTATAATAAGGGCAGTTTCTTCCGTTCAAAAAATCTCAAAGCGTTAAAATCGTCAGTGGGGAACGAAGTGCACAGAGAAAGCCATATATAAACTGAAGTAGTACTGAGAGAGAAGTGAAACTCATTGACGTGATGACTGGTATGGGTGGCTGGTGCCCTTACTATAAGAAGGGAGGTTGGCAACCAAAGACTGCTGCGACTCCCAAACGAGCATAAGCCTTCGACTATTCCATACGAAGCAATATTTACTTTTTTCTTAATGCAGTATGTCCCCTTCTTTGTTACCTTCTGTCAATGCCTTTCTGATATTAATGATGGCGTTCCTTGAGGGCGGCAAAGAAGCAGTTGTATCACATAAACAACGGCGTCTTTTCCATGCTTTTTGATTTGGTCTCGGTTTTTCTTAAAGACTACATTCATTGCGCGCTTCTGTCTTTGCCCAAAACGAAACCAGTCGTGTTTACTGACAACTGGCTAACTTGATGGCAAAATGAGGAAGACAAAGAGAGAAATGCACAGATAGCTTTACCAGATGGGGTAAAGAGGACAGGAACACTTGATTCGAGACGATGGTGGTCGTTTGAGATGAACTATGATCGACTACTTTTTTCGGCACTTGACGGCGATGTTAGGGTGTCGGAAAGCGTAATGAAAATGCCTTGCAAGAAGTTACCACACAAAGAGAACTGGTTACTCCTATCAGAAGTCTATCCACATACTTTGGGTACGTCATCAGCAGATGAAAGCTAGAGAATGTCGTAACAACAGAAAAGTTAAAGTTGAGGAAAAGAGGTCATGGGAGATAGAGAAGATGCTGAACAGTTTGACATCATGACATGATTCAACATTGGTATCAGGAATGATTGGCAGTACACGAGACAGAAGGCTGTGGACAAAAATAACCAACATCAACCTACATGGTTTAAGAACTTTTAAAATTGAAATTATTGCTCGCCATCTCAAAACATAATCACTGTAAACTGTGGGCAATATATCTATGCGATTATCTTATCGGCAATATATCTATAATGTAATCATCTTGAAGTACCGTAGCAGAAACCTAATGAGCAACAATATATCTATAATGTAATCATCTTGAAGTCCCGTAGCAGAAACCTAATGAGCAACAATATATCTATAATGTAATCATCTTGAAGTCCCGTAGCAGAAATCTAATGAGCAACAATATATCTATAATGTAATCATCTTGAAGTCCCGTAGCAGAAACCTAATCAGGGCATATGAAGTGACCATCACATTTGTTTAGGTCGGAGAGCACCGAGGTAGACGTCATCAGTCTTTCCCACACGTAGCAAGTTGTGAGTCCAGGTATCTAACCCTCACCCAACTCGTTCATACCACTGTCAGCGCAACGTCCTACCCCTTCCGCCAGCGATCCCCCTTATGTAATCCATACCCACGCTATTATTTGCCACTATTTTCTGGTATCTGCTTGTCAAAGACTCGATAGTACCACACCTCGTGAAGCCATAGCACAGTTGAGTAGACACTCAACAGGCCACGTTTGCCAGCAGAGTGCGATGTGAGGTAACACGCACGAAGGTGAAGGTCACCCCGCGTGGTGTGTAACGACGGGAGAGAGGTTAGGTAGACGGGAGACTGGACTTGAGGCGTTCACATCGTTTAGAATAGCGTTAGGAGTTTTGTGTTCACTAATAGATAGAACTAGCATAGGGTTAGCAGTTTGTGTTAGATAATTCTGTGGCTGTATATTGTGTATTGCATTAGCGACTGTTTACCGCTTGTAAGCGAGCCAACGGCAATAAAATGGACCATACATTTTGCCTCCCACACGACTTGCAAGTTGTCTTGTATGGGTGTGTGAGAAGTACCCGTTGAGGCCTGTCAGTTGAGTTGTTGACAGGCCAGGGTAATTGTGGTGTCAGAAAGTGGTGCTTGGACGAAAGCGCCAAGCTAATACCCACAGTAAAAGGGTAATTGTGGTGTCAAGAAGTGAAGCTTGAACGAAAAGTTCAAGCTAATCCACTCATCCACGGGCTCCAGACTAGGGATTAATTTTTGTAGTAACGACAATTTGTGCAGACAGGAGAATTTGCGAGCTAGAAATATGCCTATCGTGACAAAATAGTGTTTAATTGTGTTTATGATATATTTATTGAATGAAATCATGTATTCTTCGAAGCTGTAAGTATTAATATTCTTATTTTCTTATATTTATTCATATATTTACCAATTTATTCTTGAATAAGCACCAAACATGATTCACGGCGCAGGAATACACAGGCAGCCGACAATATTGATTTTTGAGATCTAAAAATAGCGCTGCGCGATGACGTAGATTGATTGACAGACAGTTGTTCTGCGTCATTAGCATAAAGCAGTCGAGTGTTTACAAAATCGCTTAGCGGCGGCCCGCCTGAATCTGTGCTGTATATTGTTTATTATTTACTTATTTAAGTTACTAAATGAATATATTTATTTGTTGACACATTATTATGTTATTTTGATTTCTTTACAAGCATTTATTCATTTTTGGGTCTATTTTCTCTTTGCTTATCGTCACGATGGAACTATTTTCGGGCTAAGCATCTGATACTTAGCTGCACAACGTTTACAGAAATTAACTAGGTTAGTAACGAAAGTCAATTATTGTTTAAAACAAAGACAGGACATTGACATTAAAATTAATTAATACATATTCTAGGTGTTCGTAAGTCTGTCATTGTCTAAGTCATTGTCCTTAGTTGTCGAGTAAATCATATCGTTTAGTAGGCGTGTTTACTGCTGCCCTATATATCAGAGGGCAAACAACAGCTGTGCACATACACCTGTGAGCCAAATACCGTGTGCTACGTACGAAACGTGTCGCCACCCCAGTGTACCAAACAAGGTGACCTGTGTCAAAGGAGCTTCGTTCCCACATTAAGCTGAGTACACTTATATATTTTGTCATGCAATTTGATTAATAGTGCATCTCTTTTTCAGCATGTAACGCGTTGACATATTTGTATACTCTGTTTTTCTGCAAGATAAATCTGGGCAGGGTATAAACAGAAAGCACAACTGATAGTGATCAGATAAGAACAAACATAACATATCAAAGATAAATAACTGATTAAAGTCATCATTGCCTATCACTGTTAGCCAAGTACTAAAGTAAGATGGCAACTTTATCAGATTTCATAAAAGCAGGCAAAGAACTGGAATTAACAGGAAAAGAACTACAACAATATGCTGATCAGAAATTTAAAGAAACAAAAGAGGAACAAACACGAAAAGAGAACGCGGAGAGGGACGAACGCGCACGAGAAAGAGAACATGATAAGGAGATGAAACAAAAACAATTAGATCAAGAGAAAGAATTAAAACAAAAGGAATTAGATCTAAAGCAAAAAGAGATAGATGAAATGGCAAGAGTTAAAGAAAAACAAATTCAGGTAGAATCAGAGACACAATTAAAGATGAAAAGCATGGATGTAGACTCACACGCAGAGATCTCTGCCACTAAACTAAGAAGTCAACAAGAGGAAAATAAGTTCAACAAATACAAAAATATTATCAAACCATATTGTAAAGAGGACTCCATATCTGCCTGGACAGAGAATGTAGAGTATCAATTTAAATATCACCAAGTTCCTTTAGATATGTGGGCTCCGATTTACATGAAGAATCTAAGTGGTGAGCCCCTTAAAGTAATAGAGTCTATTCCTATTGAACTTAGATCTAGCTATCAATACATCCATGATAGGATTATGCAGCACTTTTTACTTGATGCCCCTGGGTATCAGGTTCAGTTCTCAAATTTAAAACCTAAACCTAGTGAAACTTTTATAGATTATTTTTCAAATGTGCAGAGTGTACTAAACAGGTGGCTTAAAGCAGCTAACATAGGAAAAGACTTTGATAGATTAAAAAACCTAATAGCTATGGACAAGTGTATATCTACTATACCTTCTCCTTTTGCTAAGTTTTTGCAGCAGTCAGACATTGAAAACATCGAGCAGTTCGAAAAAAAAGGCTCAGCATATTTTTCTTCTAACAGAAAGATTTTTAAGACCTCAAGTGACTCTGAGATAGTTTCCTTTGTCAAAGACCAATCAAAAAACTATCAGGGTAACAGAAAACCTTTTCAGAAGTATGATAAGAGGGACAGAAAGGTTTCCATATGCATGTACTGTCAACTAATGCACGACACTTATGCTATGTGCGACAAATCGCCGAATTATCCGGCGCATCTTGAAAATGTGATCAAGAAGCAGCAAAGCAAACGGTCTGCATACAGGCGTGCAATCAAATGTTTTTTTTTGTTCCTCTTATGGCCATTATTCTAATAAGTGCCTTGGCCGCCAACGTTTGAAAGCTAACAACGCTATGTTGATTGACACCTCTTCAGATAGTGGTAGTGAGAATGAGTGTGAGATTGAAAGTGACTTACCAACTAACCAAGCAGAGGATGTGTGTGCTGCTAACGATATATTAAGCTTTGACAGCTGTGAACGATGTCACCAATTCCATGCAGACGGAATACTAGAATGTGGACATACAGTACCATGCTCATCTGAGAGTGTGAATGCAGCATTAGCCTCCAGAGGCAAGTTAGTGTTCCACAATGCAATGGTCAATGATGTACCATGCCAATGTTTGCTGGATAGCGGCAGCACCCTTATTGGTCTTCAAAAAGAACTAGTGAGTCCGGGTGATTACACAGGTGACACTGTGAAATGCCGAACCTTTTCGGGTAACGTTGAAATTTACCCTTTGGCAAAAGCCCGTATTGATTCTCCTTTTCTTTCCGGTACCTTTACTTGTGCAATACTTAACAACCCTTGTACAGATTTAATTTTGGGGTGCTTACCTCAACTGAAACAATGTACTAGTGAAGAAATAGTTGCATGGGAGAAATTAAATGCAGCTAAGGCAACAACCAGAGTTGACACTTCAAAACATCATGACCCATTGCAAAATGAGGCACTACTAATGCTTTTTCCAACCAGCACAGATGACAAAAACACACAAAAACTTATACACCAGCAGAAATCTGATTTTAATGTGTCTCCATACTTAAAATTGTCAAGAGGCAAAGCCAAAATGACCAAGAATGCATCTTGGTTCGTTAGACGTAATAATGGCATTTCAACTACATGTCATATTACTAGTAACCATGAACAGGTGTTACTTGAACAACATCAGTTAGGTGTGCTAAACAATGCACACAAAACACCATGTGCGGGTCATCGTGCATACAGCAATGCCAGGCCAAGTTTTTTCAATAACAAATTATTTTGTCATGATCTATTTGCTGGTAATGGCTGTCATCAATTGATACAAAAGTTGAAGGGTAAACATCCTACAGCTGAAATACAACCCTTTACACTGGCACCCAAGCCATTTGATAGAGGAAGGGTCAGTTCTACCACAAGCACACAAACAAATGTGCGAAAACAAGTAATCTGGAACTTGATCAAGACAGATTTAGGCTACTTCCATACAAACGAAATGGCAAGGACCATTCAAAGTAGCACATAACCATGGTACATGTTGACTATGAAATATCGATAAACAGACACTTAGAGATATTCCATGTCAACATGCGGAAACCTCACTTTTCAAGACAAGAGACAGAAGTAGTGACAGACGAACAGATTGCACCAACACCAAGTGATCAGACAACAGACATACACAACGCAACTACACTAGTTAGTGAGACTGGCAAATCCGACGAGGGGCATACATGTAGTGAACTTATAGAATACACATGAATAAATCAGAATACTGATGACTGGACAATACACCTACTGAAACTGAGACATGCCTTTGACAGAGTGCGACGCTTCGGTCTCACTGTCAAACCAGCAAAGTCAAATTATGCCTAAAATAAATTCATTTTTGGGTCGTGTCATTTCTCAAGTCCAACTGTAGACTGACCTGAAAAGTAGTACCAAAATTATGAATCTGACCATGTCTAACAGAAAGAAACAGGTCAGAAACCTTTTGGGATTAGTAAATTACTCAGAAATCACAAATATATTTTCCAATGTCTTAAAATCTTCTGGAAATGAAATGTGAAAGATGCATTATTAATTCCTGCATTGTCAAAATTGAAGATCCTTTTTTGTAAATATTCCAATCCCTCCGCTTGCCTAATCCTAGGCTCATTTATTATCTTAGGTCATATGCCAGCAGAATCTCCATCACTGCAGTACTAGGCCAATTTTTTTTTTTTTTTGAGGGCATCTTCCATCCGCTTTGCTGCGTGATCAGTAAGATCACACATGCTGAGTCCAAAGATTCCATATCACAGTTGCAACCCTAGGCTTCATCTATACGGTGAGAAGGCTCCATCGAGTTCTGACGGATGTTCACTGCATTGTCCAGACCGACAACTCCCTGATCACGGTCATACATAGTGGTGTGCATCAAAATGACCGGATATTCAGGTGGTCACTAGTTTTACCATCTGGGGTAAAAATACCTGAAATCCAACAGTAAATGTAGAGTAATGGTTGGTACATGGATATCTGATAATATAAGATGTAAAATAGCTTACATACATATCCACATTATTGGCGTAATCATGTACCAAAACACTGAACTATCATGTGTCCGTGGACATCAGATTAAGAACTGTGCTGCTATACTTAGATACCACCGTGTGAACTAGGACAGCTCATTTCCAACTAAGCTCCATTCCGGTGTATCATATATATGAACCGCAGAAAACAGTGTCAGAACAGTGCTTAATTACAGACACGAAAAGACAGAGCTACAACACCAGCGAACTCTACACGTGCACTACCGAGAGAACATTAAGATGACTGTGTAATGTATTTCAGATACCCAGGCAAAGTGTGTGGTTATATTATGCCTATACAACCATTGCACATACATGAAGGCAACTACTAACCTGTGTAAACCAAATACTATGTATATAAACTTATTGTGATATGTAATATAATATTTTAAGATAGTGATAAATTAGATGTAGGTTAGGAACTATAACAGTTCTCATTTATTTTAATAATGTAGTTAGTACAGTAATTAACCCATTAAAATTAGATTAGAATATTAGTTTAGACATAAGAATAGTTTATTACAAGTTAAATTAAATTTATGATATGAATAGTACCATTTAGATTGTTATATTTCACTTAGTTTCATTGTAGTTAGTTTATTCCATCTTAATGAAACCATACCATCTTTCAAATATTACCATTTATTAGTATCATCATTTGACATCATAATAGATTAAAAAGAGTAGATAAGGTAACATACAGCATTTACACCAGTTAGATTAAGAACATCACTCATATAATTCCTTTATGCATTTAAAAACATTATTTAGCATAGTATTTAGAAAAGTACATAAATTGTGGTCACATAATCCATTTAATTAAGGTACATAACTCACATCACAACAATTGCATTTAAATAGTTAGATTACATCACTTAGATTAGAAAAAAATAAGAAGTAATATAATCATATCATATAATTAACATAACAAATTTAATAAATTTAGGTAACACATTAAATACTTAGTTATAGAATTAGAATGGTATGTTAGAATGTAAAGTTTTCGTTAGTGAAATTGTGTTAGTGTGAATGTGTTGTCTGTAATATAGTTTAGAACTTAGATTACAGTATTTTGGGTTTCATAACAAGTGAATGTAGTCACGAATTAGTGTTATACACCTGTTTGTGGCCACATTGAACCAAATTATGACACTCAAAAAACTAACATACATACACATAGAATTTATAAATAGAGGATAGAAATTAGATTAGTAGATTTATTACATCCAAACACACAAACAAACAGAAAAACAAACATATGAATTGCATACACTATTTGTAAATCAAAGACAGATAACTATGGGGCCAGGGGACATAATAGACAACGAAGAACTAAATTAACAGTGAAATAAAGTCTTACGCGCGGAAGCGAAGGAGGTAAAGCCTGTCGCACACACTCTTGTAGAATGGTTGTTAAATATTATATGGGGGACATGAAATAATTCATGTGTTGACCCTAAGAAAGTCAACTTTGTATGGGTAGTAAGTTAATTTACTATGTGAGGGCAGGTCTTATAAGACAACGGTCCGGTTCAGACATACCTCTGATAAATATAATATAGCATGTGAGAAGGGGCTCACGCCAACCAGTCAAGTTTGTGGCGATTGCCAGTAGCCAAGTAAGGCTTTGCTACATTGTGACAATAGTTATTAATAGTCTATTGGAATGCCCAAAGCCAGGTTATCTAGAGTCTTTGACAAAAATTAGAGACACTAATTTTTTGTTTAGGAACCTCTTGCGTCACAACCAATGAGTGAAAGTTGATGACGCAACACAAGAGGGGTGGGTGTGTGTCAAAGACTCGATAGTACCACACCTCGTGAAGCCATAGCACAGTTGAGTAGACACTCAACAGGCCACGTTTGCCAGCAGAGTGCGATGTGAGGTAACACGCACGAAGGTGAAGGTCACCCCGCGTGGTGTGTAACGACGGGAGAGAGGTTAGGTAGACGGGAGACTGGACTTGAGGCGTTCACATCGTTTAGAATAGCGTTAGGAGTTTTGTGTTCACTAATAGATAGAACTAGCATAGGGTTAGCAGTTTGTGTTAGATAATTCTGTGGCTGTATATTGTGTATTGCATTAGCGACTGTTTACCGCTTGTAAGCGAGCCAACGGCAATAAAATGGACCATACATTTTGCCTCCCACACGACTTGCAAGTTGTCTTGTATGGGTGTGTGAGAAGTACCCGTTGAGGCCTGTCAGTTGAGTTGTTGACACTGCTTCTGCTAGCGTTTCATTCTTACATTTATGTAATCCATACCCATGCTATTTGCTGCTATTTTCTGATATCTGCAGGCTGCTTTAGTCTTACATTTATGTCATCCATACCCATGCTATTTGCCGCTATTTTCTGGTATCTGCAGGCTGCTTTATTCTTACGCTTTTGAACGTTAACCGTCACGTTTTCATGTATCAACGTTACTATTTTCGTGATCACTTGTTTTATGTACCGTTCGGATAAGCGGGTTTTGTGATTAGTAAACTGTTCATACATTTTAATGATCGATCTATTTAGTTAGTGGTATCTCTTATCCCAGGTGTCCCGAACCCTATTTAATCATTATTAAACCATTAACTATTTTGGCCTGGAAATTTTCTCCCAATTTTTTTTTCTTGTTATGCCAGACTCTTACGAACATCAAACTAGTATTGGACAATACAGAAAACGGAAGTTGCTGTTCGGGTAGCAAGATGTTTTTTGTATGCACTGATCAAACGTAAAAGAAGAAAGAAGACGTATCTGGCAGTGTTTGAGATACACAGTTACGAGTTATCCACACATGACCTGTTCCTTGGGACTGAAAGAGTTAAGCTGCCCTGGCGTTCACATTGTACCTCTTAAAGCACGCGTGTTCCGTTCTGTGTACAAAGACTATATCATGACGAAATTAACGCTGCTGACAAATATAGGTTTGCTCACAGCGTTAGTAATATACTATTTACTATTTCTCTTGTGAAAGGGGGGGGGGGGGGGGAAATTAAGTTCCACATAAAATAAAAGCCAATCGGCCCCACATGGTCCACGCAGGCCCTATCAGGTCTGCACTTATATTCAACTGCTTGCGATCGTCTCTAACATAATTTTTGTCACGGTGTGTTTATCTGGCAAATATTCGGTAGTCCTGAAATATTCTGATATTGTGAATGTTCACCGACTTGTAGCTATATTAATTAGTTCTTTAAGGTTTGAAATAGTGATAACTCAATGAGTTCTAACTATGCTCATTACTTCTGAAATGGATTGAGATTGTGGCATTTCTATGAGGTCTGGCTACGCCCATTGTGACTTTTCAATGAGTTCCAGCAACAGCCATTAGTTCGAAATAGTTTAACATTGTTAATTAATTCTCAATGAGTTCTAGCTATGCCCATTAGTTGTGAAACAGTTTGAAATTGTGACTTCTCAACGCGTTCCTGCAATCTCTACCAAACGTAATGTAAATGTGTGAGAGTTTGTAAATAAAATGCTTATACCTATTGTAGCCATTTATTGTTGTTGTTTCCGTGGTCTGTTGCCCGCCCATTGTTTCTCATTGTGTTTGACAAACAATGCAAAAGCGATGTGCTATAAATTTCATATGATCCAAACATTGTGATTGTACAGCCATGTTTGTGTGCTATTATTATGTCTTGTTAATTCAACCACATTTGTCTGACGTTAATTCATTAGTTAGTCAGGATTAATATACTTTGTCATTGCTGATATAATCAGTGCAGTACGGATTCATTGGCGAAGGTCTTACGGACGCAGCAGCTGTGCGCTGTTTGGCAGCAGATCGACTTATGTTGGATCTTTTATGAAATGATATGGATGCTGCTCGTTAAGAAAGCAATGGCAAACTACTGAACGTAAACTCACCCTGGAATCATGAACAGCTAAAAATGCTTGAGTTGACTGCTACGTCATGTAAAGGATATGAAACAAACTTTTATTAACGGACTCATTTGGCGGATACTGACAAGATGACTCTAGCCTGGCTGTGCGAACTGGCAGTAAAGCCTGGTCAGCACACCAATTCCGGCTTCGTGGTAAAGAGATAACATAATCAACTCCTCATGGAAACAGTGAGCAGAAATAGAATGGGATGGTTGCACCATCGGAGGACTGAGCCCGCATAGGAATGCCCAATGTGCAGTGACGCCGTTCTACATAACATAACTGTGTCATTAATTATGCCAGTTTGTTATTGACTTTGCCAATATATGTTAATTCTACTACTAAAGGTAATAAGACTATGGCGGGAATTTTAAGGGTTTCCAAGGGGGGAATTAAGATTATTTTAAGATCGCATTAATATAAGAACCAGGTACTTGATATTGTTTTCCCTCTAAATTTTACGGTTTTGTACTTCTCGTCCTAATGAAATTCATTATATAACGTAAGTAGACCCGCAAATCACGTTTTATGTAGATGTCTAGACTTGTTCTAGTATGTGTTATTAAATTTAGCTTTAATTTTTATGTATACAGTACAGTGTAAGGGTGGGGGGGATTTATAGAGAGGAAATTTGAAAGGGGGGTGTAGCGTTCTGAACATATGGTAAAGTGGGGCATGGGCCAAAAAAGGTTGAGAACCACTGCGCTAGAACATCTTCATCCCCACTATGCTTAACGACAAACGTGGAAATAAAATGATTAATTCAAGCATGCCATTTAATCCAGCAGTGTGTCGTTAGTTCTACTAGTCCGCTATTAATTACATCGGTGTGTCGTCCTTTTTTCCAATTCTACCATTCTATGTGTCGTCCTTTCTCAAATCCTACCATTAATCAATTTCTATTCTTAACTGTATCGGCTTTGTTATTGGTAGATTATTTGTAGAGGAAGACAGACACACATTTACAGAGGATTAGTATTACTTCGTGTGAACCTAAAAAAAGTTAGTTGCATATCCTTTATAGGTCGTTGCAGTCAGCCCTAGCATTTTTTTTTTTTTTTGGCTGTTTGTGATTTCTTGACAGGATTACGTTCAGTAGTTTGCCATTGCTTTCTGAACAACCGGCGCTCATACTATTGTATGAAAACCAACGTAAAACGGCCTGTTTCCAAATCGTTCGAAGGGCGACCCTAAAGGCAATATTAATTTCCTTGAAACGCATCAAGCACTTAGGAGTTGTCTTAACTAATTACATCAGTGTTGTTGTTTTGTTTTTTTCCCCTTATATATACACACATTGATTATAGCAGCCAAATCATAATTAATTAAATACGTATTTTTATTAAACGAGTCTGTACTTAACTAAATTTATATTAATCTGTAGTTGTTATTATTATAAGTATTGTATTTGTTATATCAGTTTGATATTAATTGCATGACTGTTATTACCTATCATTGTATCTTGTAAATTATCCCTGTCTACTGTTAAACTTAACACCGCAAGGATTTGAGTTACCTGTACGAGATTATGATGTTGTTTTTTTTCCTTTCATATCCTATTTACAGGACATCGCTGTCAACACCAGCAATGCTGTTGTTGATGTCTTGGCATGTTTACGTTCATTAGTTTGCCATTGCTTTCTGAACGACCAGCTCCCATATCATCATGTTAACAACAGCGCGACACAGTCTGCTGCCAAATCGGTCACAGCTGTGTTTCGAACGCTGGTAAGCGGCCTCACGAATCGTGTCCGCAAGCCACGGAGACCGGCGATTATGATGTTACAGACATGAAATGAAGTTAACTCCGTAATGCGAGCTAAAGGTTCGTTGTTCATCATGTGAGCTACTACTGTTATATCTGTCATCGTGCGAGTTATAGTTATACTGTTTATCATGCATACACTAATGTTTTGATGTTACCATGTTTGCTAATGTTCTGTATATCATGTTAACGAACGTTCTACTGTTCATCATGTTAGCCACTGTTCCGGTGTTTATTATTTGAGCCATTGTTCAGCAGTTTATCATGTTAGCGGACGTTTTGCTGTTTGTTATATTAGCTATTGTTCTGGTGTTTATCATGTTAGCGAACTTTCTGCTGTTTATCATGTTAGCTAATGTTCTGCTGTGTATTATGTTAGCTAATTTTCTGCTGTTTATCATGTTAGCCAGTGTTCTGCTGTTTATCATGTTAGTCAATGTTCTGTTGTTTATCATGTTAGTCAATGTTCTGTTGTTTATCATGTTAGCCAGTGTTCTGTTGTTTATAATGTTAGCCAATGTTCTGCTCTTTATTATGTTAGCGAACGTTCTGCTGTTTATCATGTTAGTCAATGTGCTGCTGTTTATCATATTAGCCAATGTTATGTTGTTTATAATGTTAGCCAATGTTCTGCTCTTTATTATGTTAGCGAACGTTCTGCTGTTTATCATGTTAGCGAATGTTCTGCTGTTTATCGTGTTAATACTCCGCTGTTGATCAAATTAGCTTTGTTCTGCTGTTTATCATACTTTTAAACGTTTTGTTTTATCAGACTGTGTAATGTTCTGCTGTTTATAATACTATTTAATATTCTGTTATTTATCATACTGTTTAACGTTTTATTTTATCAAACTGTGTAATGTTTTGTGTTTATCATACTGTGTAATGTTCTGCTGTTGATCATACTAGTTAATATTCTTCTGTTTATCATACTAGTTAATATTCTGCTGTTTATCGTACTAGTTAATATTCTGCTGTTTATCATACTAGTTAATATTCTGATAATTATCATACTAGTTAATATTCTGCTGTTTAGCATACTGGTTAATATTCTGCTGTTTAGCATACTGGTTAATATTCTGATGTTTATCATACTAGTTAATACTCTGCTGTTTATCATACTAGTTAATATTCTGCTAATTATCATACTAGTTAATATTCTGATGTTTAGCATACTGGTTAATATTCAGCTGTTTAGCATACTGGTTAATATTCTGCTGTTTAGCATACTGGTTAATATTCTGCTGTTTATCATACTAGTTAACATTCTGCTGTTTAGCATACTGGTTAATATTCTGCTGTTTATCATGCTAGTTAATATTCTGCTGTTTAGCATACTGGTTAATATTCTGCTGTTTATCATACTAGTTAACATTCTGCTGTTTATCATACTGGTTAATATTCTGCTGTTTATCATGCTAGTTAATATTCTGCTGTTTATCATACTAGTTAATATTCTGCTGTTTATCATACTAGTTAATATTCTGCTGTTTATCATGCAAGTTAATATTCTGCTGTTTAGCATACTGGTTAATATTCTGCTGTTTATCATACTAGTTAACATTCTGCTGTTTAGCATACTGGTTAATATTCTGTTGTTTATCATGCTAGTTAATATTCTGCTGTTTATCATGCTAGTTAACATTCTGATGTTTAGCATACTAGTTAATATTCTTCTGTTTATCATGCTAGTTAATATTCTGATGTTTATCATGCTAGTTAACATTCTGCTGTTTAGCATACTGGTTAATATTCTGCTGTTTAACGTACTGGTTAATATTCTGCTGTTTATCGTACTGGTTAATATTCTGCTGTTTATCGTACTAGTTAATATTCTTCTGTTTATCATACTGGTTAATATTCTGCTGTTTAACGTACTGGTTAATATTCTGCTGTTTATCGTACTGGTTAATATTCTGCTGTTCATAATGCTGATTACTTTTCTGCTGTTTACCATGCTAGCTATGTTCTGTTGCTTGTCACGCTAGCCAATGTTCTCTTGCTTATGCTAGCTACATGTTCTGCTCGGGCAGTGTGATACTGACCACATCGAGTCACTGCCGATGTGTCTAGCACCATATGTCAAAAGCGCCTTAAGAGATGGAGATGGTCTTTTACTTAGTTGATTATGTGGTTGTTTCGGGATTTGAAATTTAAATATTGAGCACAACCCACTACTGGCAACGCCGATCGCATTCTGGTATGAACCTAAGGCCTATCCACGTCAATATGGAAGCACTATACTCGAGTTTCGCCCTCGTTTGAGCTCGTCAGTAGTGCATATCCCTGACCGGATCCGGAAACAGTCCCGGATCACGCGTGTGAAGCGGGTGTGTAACCACGCGGCACACACTGGACACACCAAATTATCACAACAGAATACCACAACGCTACCCATCGTAGGCTATGCTCAAGATTGCCCAATCGCCGCGACCGACGTCCGGCAATCGATGGGACCCGAACGATCAGGACTTCTCACTGGCAAGGAACACCAGGCCTCCTAAATCCAGTGAGCAATAATAAATTGATTATGTGGTTGTTTCGGGATTTGAAATTTAAATATTGAGCACAACCCACTACTGGCAACGCCGATCGCATTCTGGTATGAACCTAAGGCCTATCCACGTCAATATGGAAGCACTATACTCGAGTTTCGCCCTCGTTTGAGCTCGTCAGTAGTGCATATCCCTGACCGGATCCGGAAACAGTCCCGGATCACGCGTGTGAAGCGGGTGTGTAACCATGCGGCACACACTGGACACACCAAATTATCACAACAGAATACCACAACGCTTTTACTTAGTGACTAATGCTCTGCTATTCATGAACTAGCTATTTCCGTGATGCTGCTAGCTAATATTCTGTGTTCATCGTGCTCACATATACTACCTATATCTTGCTAGTTTTTGTTCTGTGTTCATCGTGTTAGTTATTGTTCTGTGGTAACCATGCTACCTATTGTTCTGTGTTAATCATGCTAGCTATTGTTCTATGTTAATCATGCCAGCAATTGTTATGTGTTCATCATGCTAGCTATTGTTCTGTGTTCATTATGCTAGCAATTGTTCTGTGTTCATCATGCTAGCTACTGTTCTATGTTAATCATGCTAGCATTGTTCTGTGTTCATCATGCTAGCTATTGTTCTATGTTCAACATGCTAGCTATTGTTCTGTGTTCATCATGCTAGCTATTGTTCTATGTTAATCACGCTAGCTTTTGTTCTATGTTAATCGGGCTAGTTATTGTTCTATGTTAATCACGCTAGCTTTTGTTCTATGTTAATCACGCTAGCTACTGTTCCGTGCTCATCGTGCTAAAATATGTCTAAATCATGCTAGCTAGCGTTCTTAGTCTATCGTGAGAATATCTACTGCATAAGTGATGCTAGATATTTTTCTGTGTTCATCATGCTAACAATTGTTCTGTGTTAATCACGCTAGTTATTGTTCTATTTTAATCACGCTAGCTACTGTTCCTTGTTCATCGTGCTAAAATATGTCTAAATCATGCTAGCTAGCGTTCTTAGTCTATCGTGAGAAAATCTACTGCATAATTGATGTTAGATATTGTTCTGTGTTTATCGCTAAACTGTGCTGTGTAAATCATGCTATTTAATGCGCTGCATTGTTGGCTATTGTTCTACATTCATCATTCTAACTAATGTTTTGCATTATAGCTAATTTATGCTGACATAATGATAGCTAATATTCAACTGCACTTGTTGATAGCTAATTTTCTGCTGTAAATCTGAAAGACAATGTTCTGTGCTAGATCATTTCTAGACGGGCCTGCGTGCCCAATTCTTAACAACTTTGAAAATAAAGTTTGTTCGTTCGTTCGTTCATGAAATTAGCTAATATGTTGAGCTTATCTTGTCAGATATGTTTTCATAAAGCTAGTTTCTGCTATTCACCATATTAGCTATTGTTCGGTCGTACATTATGCTAGCTATTGTTCTGAGTTTATCGCGTTAAATGTGCTGCACAAATCACACTAACTGTTATGTGATCATCGCGTTAAATTGTACTGTGTAAATCATTCTAACTGTTATGTGTTCATCGTGTTAAACTGTACTGTGTAAATCATGCTAACTGTTATGTGTTCATCGTGTTAAACTGTACTGTGTAAATCATGCTAACTGTTATGTGATCATCGCGTTAAACTGTACTGTGTAAATCATGCTAACTGTTATGTGTTCATCGTGTTAAACTGTACTGTGTAAATCATGCTAACTGTTATGTGTTCATCGTGTTAAACTGTACTGTGTAAATCATGCTAACTGTTATGTGATCATCGCGTTAAACTGTGCTGTGTAAATCATGCTAACTGTTATGTGTTCATCGCGTTAAACTGTACTGTGTAAATCATGCTAACTGTTATGTGTTCATCGCGTTAAACTGTACTGTGTAAATCATGCTAACTGTTATGTGTTCATCGTGTTAAACTGTACTGTGTAAATCATGCTAACTGTTATGTGTTCATCGCGTTAAACTGTACCGTGTAAATCATGCTAACTGTTATGTGTTCATCGTGTAAAACTGTACCGTGTAAATCATGCTAACTGTTATGTGTTCATCGCGTTAAACTGTACTGTGTAAATCATGCTAACTGTTATGTGTTCATCGTGTTAAACTGTACTGTGTAAATCATGCTAACTGTTATGTGTTCATCGTGTTAACCTGTACTGTGTAAATCATTCTAACTGTTATGTGTTCATCATGTTAAACTGTACTGTGTAAATCATGCTAACTGTTATGTGTTCACCGTGTTAAACTGTACCGTGTAAATCATGCTAATTCAATGCTGTACATCATAATAGCCCAATCTCAGCTGTACACTGTGGTAGCTAACTTCTGCTGTACATGAAGATAACTAATGTTCTACTGCACTTGATGATAGCTAATGTTCTGCTGTAGATCATGAAAGATAATGTTCTGTACATAATACTAGATATTTTCGCAGAACATTATGCTACCTAATGTTGTCTGTTCATCAGGCTAGCTAATGCTCTACTGTTTATCATGCTAGAACAGTGGTTCTCAACTGGTGGGGATTTCCCCCCCCCCTCCCCCCAAGGGGGAATTTTAGGGTTTCCAGGGGGGACGGGGAATGAAGATTATTTCAAGATTGCGTTAATACCAGAACCGATTACTTGATATTGTTTTTCCCTTCATACTTTACGGTTCTGTACGTCTCACCCCTGCTAAAATTCATTTTATAAAGTAAGTAGACCCACAAATCACGTTTTATGTGGACGTCTAGACTTATATTGGTATGTGCTTCCATTATTACGTATACTGTGTAGGGGCGGGAGCGGGGAGGGAGGATTTTTAGGTAGGAAATACGAAAGGGGGGATGACGTTCTGAAAATATGGTGAAGGGGGGCACGGGCCAAAAAAGGTTGAGAACCATTGTGCTAGAAAATGTTCTGCACGGGCCAAAAAAGGTTGAGAACCATTGTGCTAGAAAATGTTCTGCTCTCCAACATTCTAGTTAATGTTCGGTTGTACACCATGCTTGATAATGTTTAGCTGCTTACCATGGTTTATGATGTTCTCCTCTTCATCATTCTTGCTGTTCTGTTGTACACTATGCTAGATAATGTTTAATTGTTTATTATGCTAGGTAATGTTTTGCTGCTTATCATGTTAGGTAATGTTTTTATTTTTATCATGCTAGGTAATGTTTAGCTGTTTATCATGCTAGGTAATGTTTAGCTGTTTATCATGAGAGGTAATGTTTAGCTACTTTGCTATGTAATATTCAGCTCTTCATCATTCTAGTTAACGTTCATTTACCTCGTGTCATTTACTGCCACATTATGATGTGATTTGCAATCGCTTTATATAAGATAATATTTATGTTGCTGAAAGATGCTGGTGTTGACCGCAATATCCTGAAACAGGATGGAAACGCGGAAAAAAAAAAAAAAAATATACGGTGGATACTCGTAAAGACATTTTACCTCGTGTCATCGTGATTTGTTGATGCCCTAACTTGTTAATGCTATGTTTGTGATTACTTGATGTGGTTTATATTAAATACTGTGTTTATGTGTGATTGGTTGATGTGGTTTACTTTTACATATTTAATTGTGATTGGTTAGTTGGTCCAAGAAATATTTTTATTGTTTTGTGGCTGTATCTGTTTGATTATTGATTGATGTAAATAGTTGTATCTGAATTTAAAACATATTTTATCACCACTATACACATTAACCCTGCTATTTCATTCATGTTCCTAAAATGACATTGCAATGTATTTATATTTTATTTTGCACGTGAATATGATGACGTACTATTTTAGAGCCTGTACACTCGTATGCACGTGAAACATGGACAATAATCAGACAAGTTGAGAAACATCTCATGGGAATATATGGTTTCTGATGAAAATGCCAAGAAGACCATGGCATTCCTGAGAAAAAAAACGAACTAGATAGTACTGTAAAAAAAAACAATTGAATATCGTAAATATATTAGAAAAATTAGGCTTAGTCAGTCTAAATATTTTTGGGGTAGGGGGAGGGCGGGGATGATTTGAGAAGACATAATTTGAAAAGTTAGCGAAAACATGCAAATTTGGTAGAAAAGAGCAGCGAGAATATGCAAATTTGATTGAAAAGAACAAACTAAAAACAGAGATATATAGCTGGATGCCTTAAGCTCACGGCATAGTTGGGACAAGAACACAGACCTGATCCAAGATTCTGGTGATGGTGTGAAAAGGCCACCTATAAACACCCACGCTTATCACCATGGAACATGGTGATAATGAAAATGTTATAATATCTTTAGCTGTGAGCGGGTAGCTCGCGGCAGCCTAAAACGCAAGTTCATCGAGCAGGTCCATCCCATTTGTAGCAGTGATGTGAAGACTGCACGAGTGTATTGTTGATGGGAGGCTGTAGTAAGAGCAATGGCTCGCAGGTGTTGGGTACTGCAGCTTGAAAAGTCGTAAGGGTTGACTTCATTGCACCGGTTTTTATGCCATATAGCTCAGTTTCTTTCTGCGGGGCGGCCTGCTGAAAGTGTCGCACAAAGCACAAGCGACGTAGCTCCAGTGACGACCCTCAGGAGTCTCCGAGAAAAATACACTCGGGGAACGAAAGGCGGAGCTCGGAATCGAACCCGGTGTGTGAGGCAGGCGGTTTGACCTCTTCGTCACGGGGTGCAAACTCAACTGATTTTTCATGTTGGAATATGTACCTATAGTTCGGTTCACGCAGTGGGGCGATTCTATTTAAACGTTAGTTGACGTGGTATGTTCGAAGATTAGACTGGTTTCTCTTTTTTTTTTTTTAAATTCCTTCTTTTAGAGTTGTGTGTCTATGGATGGTTAATGAATGGGCACGATAGATTTGTAGCCTAGTGGTTCACCCATGTGTATCTGTCGTTGTTTGTCGTGATTTGTTGGCAGTGTTATAGTGCGATGTTTGGTGAAATCTAAGGAAATACCGCTTCATTTCTCTAACTCTCAACATACTTCCGGTCTTAATTGATTGATTAAAACTTCCAATTATAACCTTTCTTGCGTTGGTCAGGAAATAAACTGTTAAAAGTTCAAACTTGCTGTATTTTACTGCGCTGTTACACCGTCTTTTTACGTTTGTACTCGCACCTTGATGTCTTGACAGAAGATAGTTACATTGTGCTTCAGGAAAGGTATCATTACAACCCATGACGGTAGCGAACGTGACTGATCAAATCAATTCGCACTGAAAGGATGCATGTGAACACATGGTCAATTCCACCGTCATGCACCATCTGACGTCTCACATGCTCAGTGTGTGACCTATATGCAATCAGTTTCTCCTTTGTCTGTATTCTCTTCCTCCATGCAACTTTATCACACCGACAGATCTGTTCAACATTTCGGTATTTGTGATCTTATCTTGCCACATAATAAGTATTCTTAGCAGACACCGCATATGAAAGTTATTTAAACATTTCTCTTGGTTTGTGTAAGTAAATTTACCAGGTTTCACTGCCATAAATAATAGTAAGGACACAGGCTTGATAGTTATTTGTTTTGGCAGTAAGCTCTGTTCTCCCAGACTCTTTAAGCTGCCCATTTTTGTTGCTGCCTCGCCAGTCCTGGTGTCCTGGTTTTACATTTATTTTTTTCTAATATTGCATATCCCTTGCAGGACGTTGCAGTCAACACCAGCATTTTTCAGCTGCTGTTGATGTACTAGACAAATTTTATGTTCAGTAGTTTGCCATTGCTTTCTGAACGACCGGTTCTCAAACCAACACGTTATAGCACAACGTTATAACACAGTCTGCTGCACATATCGGTCGCGGCTGCGTTTCGAACGCCTGGTAAGCGGCTCACGAACCGCGTTCGCAAGCCTTAGTTATATTAAAATGACTGAGTGTCCACCCCATTAATTGTCTATTCTATCAATTGTCGATCCTATCAATTCTCCACCCTATCAATTGCCCATCCTATCAATTGTCCTTTGTATCCATTGTCCGTCCTTTCAATTGTCCATCGTTGCGAGTTCAAGTTGGTGATGGACCTTGACTACTCTTGATACCTTGTTTTAGGTGTGAGATGTTAATCATCAGTTAAGCGTGGCCACGGGGTTTTAAGTGATCGCTCTGAAGCTTTTTGTGTGCTGATGGTGGGGTAGTGGGTTCATTACGTACACTGCTCATTTGAACTTAAACGTTGGCGTCTCGTTCAGAAAACAATGGCAAACTACCAAACATAAATATTGTATAGAAAATTATGTCAGCCTGGGAATGGGATTGTGTGCAACGACCTGTAATTGACATTCAGCTGACTTTTTAAAAGTTAGTCGTTTTTTTTAAATACGTTTTTTGAAGTTCCTGTAACGAGACAAACTCCGGGAACCAATGAAGACTTCAAACGAACCGCCATGACTGTGGTCGATGCGGAATAAACCCGCCTCAAACGCTGATCCCTGTAAAGGAACAAGCCGCTGTCATTTAGAGACGGTGGGATAGAATCCTGTACAACAACATTCAGAGAACTAAATAAATTCATATGAACCAAGGGGTGAAGAAAAGATCCTGGCTCTGAATAGGACACACTAAGAAAAGATGACAATATAACCTGACACTCTTTTGTCTGGAGCCCAGAAGGCAAACGAAATAGTGGGAAACCTTAAAAAAAAAAACCTAGAAGAGAATTACATGTTAATAATATTGGGAGGACATGGAGGGAGCTGCAGCAGATAACAAAAAGCCATAACGGCTTGGCGTGGTTTGGTTGAGGGAGTATGTCCAAATGGGGAATGAAGGGCAGAAGAAAGAAACAAGATGGAATCTCGAAGTGGCTACTTTTCACCTTTTCTAATCCGGCGAGTTCTTTGATCCCTAGTTCTTTTCATTGCTTCTGCTTGTCCCCATTATCTGTGAATGTATTTTACATCTTACCTGTCACTGGCCACAGTGGCCAAGTGGTTAAACCGTCTACCTGTTGCTGAGGAGGTCATGGGTCTGTTTTCGGACTCATGTGCATTTTTTCCCCCGAGACCCTTGAGGGTCGCCGCAGGAGTTAACCAAGTACGTGCTCTGTGTGACGTTTTCGACAAGCGGTTGGCTGTTCTGCGAAGAGTGACCGAGGCATATGCCATAATCATTTCGGTACAGTGAAGTTGATCCCTTTAACCTTTGTCTTTTTTCTGCTTCTGGTACCATCAGCGTGGGAACTCTTCGTTGGTACTTACGGGAATTCCCTTTTGCCATGATAGTGGTTCTTGAACTCATTTTCGGAGGTCAGCATGGTCGAATGAATAAGAACGCTTATTCTTCATCCGGTGTGCTGATGCCGCGGTACCGGTTTAAACTCCTACACTGGCCAAAGTTGGACTAAAATGTTGACTCCTCGTCCTTGACTTGGGGACGTAAATTACAAGTACCACTAGAGTGGTTTCGCTTGATGGCGAGGGACACTGGTAATAGGGAAACCTAATCTACAGGCAAAAATTAGTACGGTAAACAAGTAATAGTCGCAGTGTGTGGACTACGCTTGTTTTTAGAAAGAAAACAACATTCATCTGACTAGTCTGTGCAGGAGCATTAATAGTAAGTCAAACATGTATGTAACCATCATGTCATTTTACTAACACACTAATTTACTTATTTCTCTGAATGACGACTCATATAACACGTAATATATGTATTTAAGGCGTGTCTGTTATCCATTACATACCTACTGACGTGAAACATTGATTTATATGTACTACTTGTTTGTTCTTCAGCAACACATTTGCATTAAACTTTTGATACTGGTAATGGAGTTGTTGTATATATAATTTATTTTCACGCCGAGAGAGCCCAGTGGTTAGTGCCATCGCCTGCCGTCTCGGTGATTCTGGCTTCAAGTCCCCCTTGAGATCGCGATTTATTCCATGCCACGTCTTCGGGTCGACGCCAGCTTCGCGATAATTGGTACCAGACATATTCTGGAAAGTTAAAGGCGGCCGACATAATTATGATATCAGGCATCGAGTGCCGGTTGATCAAACAATATAATATGGGCCTAGTACCATACTCGCGGGAGTGTCCGTTGCGAAGTGGCTTAGCCGTCTGTTTCGATCTTTTAAGTTCATAAGTTCGTTTTGGAATGAGTTGTTCAAACCTCGAATGGAAGTTTGGAATGAGTTCAGACTTCGAGTGGAATTTTGGAATGAGTTGTTCAGACCTCGAGTGGAATTTTGGAATGAGTTGTTCAGACCTCGAGTGGAATTTTGGAATGAGTTGTTCAGACCTCGAGTGAAATTTTCCGAGAACCCCGCAGGTCATCTGTGGAGATGCGCTGCTTTATACATGCTTTTTCCCCCAGTCGGTTTGTCGTTGTGTACCAAGAGACCGAGCCACATGGGGTAAAATTCGGTGCATGAAAGTCGATCCTTTCGACTTTAAGCATTCAACCGCACTCTCAATAGACCACATGACAGAAAAACGATCTTTAAACGTGTTATTAACTTATTTATTTTCAGTTAAATTTTCATATTCATTACCAAAGGGTGGCATATTTGTATGAAATAATCTACATGAATTTACTGATATCTAGCAATGTTTATAGTGACTATTTGTATGTAAACTAAAATCAACAGCATATGTGTAGAAGATTGGGTAGCTTTGTGCTACAATGGTGCTGTCATTTTGCACACAATATCATGTGTATATGAAATCTGATTTAGCTTGTGTTATGTTTTTGTGAGATGCTGTCTGCATATATGGGAGTCCGTTGGGAAGGAATGAGACAGTCAAATATTGTATTATGTGTGAGAGAAGGTTAGGATGGAATGGGAAAGTCACAGATTGTATTATACATGAACAACAGTTGGAAAGGAATGGGACAGTAGAAGATTCTATTATATATGAGAGTTGGAAAGGAATTGGACAGTCAAAAGCTGTTTGTATATATGAGAGATAGTTTGCAGGGAATGCAACAATCAAAGATTGAATTATATGTGCCAGAAATTTTGCAATAAATGAAGCAGTACAATATTGCACGTGTGAGGGAGACAGTTGGCAAAGAATTGGAGAGTCAAAGATTGTCTGCATGTGTTAGAGGCAGCTTGGCGGAAAGCGAATGAGACAGCTAAAGATTCAACACAGCTCAACACAAGAACGTACAGTTCAACACAACAGCACAAGTTAACACGACAACATACAGTTCAACACTGGTCAACACAACATACATCTGAACACAACACACAGCTCAACGCGACATAAATTTCAACACAACGTAAAACAGCTAAACACAACGTACAGTTCAACGCAGCTCTGGCTCTACACAACCTTCAGCTCAACACAGTTCAACACAACAACATACATTATTAGTGTAACACAAGAGGTATGTGTGTAAGGTCTACAAATTGATGGAAAAGACCTTAGACTTGTAAAAACAAACATATATTGGAAACAACAAGCTGCTATCAGAATTGATAATGAAGTAGGTCTTCTTCTTCTGCGTTCATCCGGAGTTTTTTTTTTCGGACGTGAATGCGTTGTGCCTGTTTACAGCAGAGCTGCGTTCTTGCGCCGTTAGGCCGACACATCCGACTTCTGCGGATGAAGTAGGTTAATATCAGCCTATTAAAAGAGGTGTGAGACAGGGATGTGTAATGTCTCCGGGTCTTTTTTTTTCTTTTCCTCTACAGTGAAAATATTTTCAGAAATATAGAAGATATGGAAGGACGATACATAAGTAACATAAGAAATGCAGATGATACAGTCTTGATTGCAGACAATGAACAGGACCTGCGACATTTAGTAGATGCGGTTGTTGCACACAGTGAACAACTAGGGTTAGAACTGAATAGTAAGAAGACACAGATTATGGTCGTCATTGGGAATAAGGAAATTCCACAACGTGATATACGAGTTAATGGGAACATTCTTAAACAAGTGAAAAAAGTTAAACTGTTATTTCGGAAGAGTCATAACATCTGAAGGGAGATGTCTTGAAGAGATTAGAACAAGAATTGCCATTGCGAATGTAGCCTTTTGCAAGATGACAAACATTCTGACCAATAAAAAGATATCAATTGAAACTAGAAAAAGAGTGTTGAAGTGCTACATAGAATCTGCACTTTTGTATGGATGTGAAGCGTGGACAATGACCAGACAAGCTGAAAAACATCTTATGGCTGTGGAAATGTGGTTTATGAAGAAAATGCAAGGAATACCATGCCACTGCCAGTCTCATTTTATTATAAAAACAATATGCCACAGGAATCATCCCTATACCATGATCCCTGTATTGTCATCCCTATATGCTTCATAAATCATCCCTATATTGTTATGCTGATAACTCAACCTTCACACTTAGTCTAGAGGATAACCAGTATGATAAATTGTACATACGTGTTTTATATAAATGGCAGTATTGTGCATTTTAACATATATGTTCATGTATGTATTTCTCAATTGATCGTAAATAGTTCTGTATTGGTAAAAGTACACATGTAATCAGACACACTTCTTACCTCCTAGGAATTCAAGGACCAAGGTTGTTTTATGTTTGTTTGTTTTTTGCGTATCCTATTTACAGGATGTCGCTGTCAACACCAGCATTGTACTGCTGTTGTTGATTTATTGAGAAGATTACGCTCAGTAGTTTGCCATTGCTTTCTGAGCGACCGGCTCACATACCCCCGTAGGTAAGCGACGCGACGTGGTCCGCTACCGAATCTCGCGCAGCTGCGTTACCCTACGTGGATACACGAAATTACGGAGAAAGACGTTAACTCCTTAGCCAAGGAGATCGGCAAGGACCAAGTACCTGCTCTATATTAATTTTGCTTTACGTCGCTCACATTCTTATGCAAAGTAAGGAGTCCACTCAATTGGTCGTACTCAGTCCTGTGTTTCAGTATCTCATGGTCTTCATGCTGCTAGACTACCCGTTTTACTATACTCTCCGTTTTACTATACTCTCCGTTTTACTATACTCTCCGTACCTAAAATCACAGTAACTTTGAACCGTCTTGTCTGTCCACGTTAATACCAGTCAGACTCTCACGCTGCAATGTAGTCTGTGACATCCACCCCTCCATTAAAAGAAAAGTATCATTACATATTAATATGATTGTAGCTAATTGTCCGTTTTATATGTGGTGGTAAATCACTTTCTTCGTTTAACCGTTTATGTTAATGTATTATTTCATATGATCTTATTAGTTATTTACAGTCTATTTATCATCATGGCATCGCAGAATGTAGTACTATGAACATAGATTAGATTGATTTCATACTTATAGTTTTCCTCAGTCTTCAATGCATGTATTTGTAACATAGACATACGTAAGAAAACATAGAATCGTGTCTTAATTACATGACTTCACTGATATCGTAATAACATACGAGTATTTAGAATTATTCTCTTTCCAAATTCACTTGAAATCAGAACTGTTTCAGTCCGAATTTAGTACTGTCTGGTCATTACAGAATTTGCAGCTTCTCCCATTTATACACACCTAGCACAAACTTTGTTTTCACTTCTGCACATGGGCAACAGTCTGTGGGAGGATTGATGATACTATACAGGCATCTCTGGCGTAGTGGATAGACACTCATCTGCCAGCCTAGTGATCATGGATTCGAACATGCATCGGGGCAGATCTGTCTACTTGTCTCTGACTCCCAGATCGACCCAGCCTAAAACCGGCATCAGAAAATGTCTTGGGGGGTAATTGAGGCTGGTGTGATATTGATCACATAACACACCAAGTGTCGATTGGTCTATATCAGTGTTTCCCAACCTTTTTTGAGCTATGCCCCACCTAAGCCTTTCTAAACTTATGGCACCCCCCCCCCCTAACATATGCATCATTTTTAATATTCAAAAATTGAAATGTTCACTAAAGAAACTTGAATATTTTTTTAGAAGAGCTCACGGTTCCCAGAGGGGCCAGATGCCCCCCCCCCCACCCACCCCCGGCCCCGCATCCCTGTGTGTCGGTTGTGTTTGGTGAAATGTTTTTGTTTTTTTGTTTTGTTTGGCGGTTACCTAAGCCAAGCTGGTTCCCCCGCCTCCCCCTTTTTTGTGTGGACCCTTAGTCTCACTGTGAGCTATTGCCCACTGTGGTCCACCAGGCCCACATCTAAGGTGAAGATATATGATTGGTTTTTATTTGATCATACCGGCCCCCGTCCACATCAGGCGCACTATGGAAGGGGGGGGGGGGAGAGAGAGAGAGAGAGAGAGAGAGAGAGAGAGAGAGAGAGAGAGGAGAGCAGCAAATGCGCACGATCCAAGCCAAAGGACCGATAGGTTATAGTTAGAAATTACTAGGAAATTATTGAGCAAACACAGTAAGTAAATTTTCAAAACATATAATGATTTAATGGAGAAATGAAATTCAAGTACAAAATAATTTTAATGAAAGATTTTTCGATATTATTTTAATTATTAGTAATTATTTACATTTAGTGAGATCCTTGCGCTTAATGCTTGCTGCAAAGAGATTTTATGTCAGGTTCCAATTTAATTAACTTCAGTCTCAAGTCTGCCCGTTTTGTTATATCCAGCCGATTTCTTCCATTTTCGAATTGCCCCCCTTAACAATCGAATTGCCCCCCTGTGGGGCGTGGGCCCCACGTTGGGAAACACTGGTCTATATAAATGTCTAGCAGTACGTCTACAAGCCTGTCCAAGAGTACTTTTTAGATGGTAATTATTGTGCTGTCTTTGCGGTTACTGCTGTGTCAGTCACTGATTCAGCGCCAAACACGAAGTAGGTCTGGACCACACAAAGTAGGTCTGGACCACACAAAGTAGGTCTGGACCACACAAAGTAGGTCTGGACCACAAAAAGTAGGTCTGGACCACACAAAGTAGGTCTGGACCACACAAAGTAGGTCTGGACCACACAAAGTAGGTCTGGACCACACAAATGAACAAGTATTACCATGTAGTTCCATTTAATGGGCATTGGCTTTGCGGAAGACACCACGAAACAAAGCAAATAACACACTGACACTATGGTGATATATCGTCCTTCTGTCCAAATGGAAGGTCACATGTGGCGATATAGTGATATCATATGTTTAATTTTTATCCCCATATAGTCTACATTATTCAGCTTTATGCTAAGTCTTTCCTTTGTTTCCTTACATGATTTACTTTATTTATTGTATATACAGATACACAATTTGATTAGTACCTGCCACTCTTAATATCACCTCGTATATAATTTACATGCAAATGTATTTGGTTGTCATATGTTTGCAAAGTATATGGCATGCATAATTATTTTTTTATTATCAATGATGTAACTGTTTGTATATATGTCTTTTGTTGATGCATTCATAAATTTACAAACACATGCTTTTTTTACTTGTCGTTATAAATTTTATCAATACCCATTCATGTAGGGCTGTGTTTCGTACATTGATACATTGAAAATCAGCGAGTTTGTTATAGCAATATCTTAGGTTGGGTCGACCAGGTGAATTTGTAACATCCACCTTGATGTGAATTTGTAAAATCCATCTTGATGTGAATTTGTAACATCCATCTTGATGTGAATTTGTAACTTCCATCTTGATGTGAAATTGTAACATCCATCTTAGTGTGCATTTGTAACTTCCATCTTTATGTGACCTAATAGCCTCAACCCAATTGAATAGTGAAAATCACAACTTATATCTTAACATAGCAAAAACAAAGATAATGCATACAGATAAAACTACTATGGAGAAAGAAATATACATTAATGGGGGAAAATTGGAGGTGGTGGAAAATTTTGAATATTGTCATCAACCGATGCTTCAGGCATTACGGGATAAACTTCTCTCGCACCACACAAAAAGATTTGTCAGTCGTACGAGAGGAATTGATTACACATTTTATTGCCACTGGCTCTTTACATTACATCAATGCACAAAACGGTCGCTAATAAATCACACATGACTACACCACAGAATTGCCTATCACTAGTCGTTCCTAACCCTATTGCTAATTCTATCTACTAGGCTAAAGAATACGCATCGACGCTAAGCGATGCGTTCACTACGAAGTCTGTCCCCTGTCTGAGGAATTCTCCGCGTGCTGACTACACGGTACGCGGAGTGACCTTGTGCGTACTTCGGCTTTTTCGTGCTGCATCATTCAGCACGCTTGGAGTAGTGGTCTCTCTTGAGTATCAATCTAGTTCTCTGTATCTGTCACGCTGGCGTGATTATGCCGTGACCAGAGTGCTTACTCTCTGGTTGACACCTCCGTGTCTCATGAGAGAACTGTTTGATAGTTCCCCTTCCTATTTACCACCTACACCTACCCTGCCCTCATGTAGGGGCACTGGGTTACCTCTAATCTACTTGAGGTAGACCACTCATTCAGGGTGGTCTTCCCTGAGTCTTTGACACACACCCTCCCCTCCTGTGTTGCGTTACAAACTTTGACTCATGGTTGTGACGCAAGAGGTTTCTAAAAAAATTAGAGTATCTAATTTTTTTGTCAAAGACTAACTTGGTTCTGGGTAACTCAATAGACTTCTACTGACCATTGTCACAATGTAGTCTCACTTTACTTGGCTGCTGGTGATCGCCACAAACTTGTCTGGTTGGCGTGAGCCCTCTTCTCAATCGCAATATTATATTAATTAGAGGTTTGTCTGAACCGGACCATTGTCTTATAAGACCTGCCCTCAAATAGCAAATTAACTCACTACCCATACAAAGTTGACTTTCTTAGGGTCAACACATGAATTGCTTCATGTCCCCCATATAATATTAAACAACCCTTGCACAAGTTGTGTGCGACAGGCTTTACCTATCTCGCTTCCGCGTGTAAAGTTATCTTCCACTGTTAAGTTAGTGTTTCGTTGTCTATTGTGTCCCCTGACCCGGAGTTATCTCCCTTTGTTCTAAAAAATGTATGTTATTTATATGTTTGTTTTCCTGGTTGTTTGCGTGTTTGGATCTAACTAATAATATACTTTACCTTCTAACATGTGTGTCTGTCTATAATATGTAAGTAAGATAGTTTTTAAGTGCCATAATTCGGTTAAATGTGGCCACAAACAAGTGTATAACACTAATTCGTGACTACGTTTCCGTCTTATGAGACTTAAAATACTTTTCCTAAGGTCTACACTAAACTACATATAACACATTCAAGACGGCACATTTCAACATTGAAAGCAAACGCTTGACGCAGACAAATAATAAAAAGTCGCGTTGAGCGGCAGAAAAAAAAAACGCTAGTCGTCCTCACTCTCCCTTGTATATTTTCCATTTTCTCTCACTTTCACACTTCTGTCACACATCTTTCATTCTCCTAATTATTTAAAAACCTTGAAGTGACACTGTACAAATTTGGCTCAGTTTGAAAAGAGTTGAGCTTAATGACTGTGCGTAACTTACTGCACGAGTCATGTATTTACAAAATATTTACATGGATGAAATAGGGTTGATAGTTTGTACCCTAACACTATATTCTACTGAAATAATACTACTACTTCTATAAATATATATTCTAATTTGTTGTATACAATCCATCTAATTTAAGGGAAGTAATCTAACTATCTAAAAAAATGAAAATTATGTAAGATGAGTTATGTACCTTTCTGAAATGGGAAATGGGAAATGTAACCAAAATTATAAATAATGTTTTAATGTTTAAATGAAAAAATATATGATTGATATTTTTACTATACATGGTGTAAATGATGTATGTTAAATGTATAATCCTTTTATCCTATAAAGTATAAACTAATTTTAATTCTAAATGATGAGGTTGGTAAAGTATTCATCAAGATGGAATGAAATCAAGTAAAATGAAATGAATTAAATGGTACTGTTCCTATCTTAAACTAAATGGTGTTGTTGTTATCTAACCTAAATGGTGCTGTTGCTATCTAAACTTTTAATCCTAGTCTTTAATTAGCTGTTATTAAATTTAAAGTTCTATCCTAATCTACTCTTATGCCAAGTAAGTGGGTAAATTAATGATTTATCTAAGCTACAAAAAAAAAAAAATCTATTATATTCCCTAAATCTACTCTAAATCTATATTAAAGTAATTAATTTAACTATAATTTATCACTATATTAAAAACGTTATAATACATATCACAATAACTAAATATATATACATGGTATTTATTTACCTCAGGTTAGTGGTTGCCATAACGTACAGAAGTTGCTTTCGTTGGCATAGTTTATATATACACAATTGTCCTGGGTATATTAAATACACTACACAGTCATACTTGTGTCTTATGGGTATTCTTCCACTCGTAGAGTCTGTTGGTGTCGTAGATGAGTATATTCGTGTCTGTTCTTTATGCACTGTTCTGACACTGTTCTTCCATGCTTAACACAGGTGATTCACAGGAACACAAATGGAGCAAAATAAGTAACGAGCTGTCTATGTACACACGGTGATCAACTTGTTCTAGGAGCACAGTTCTTATTCTGCTGACTACGGACATATGGTAGTTCACTGTTCTTAGCACACAGTCCTGATCATGATGTCTATGTATTACATAGGATATTTTACACATGATATTTTAAGTGTACTAAATTAATATTTCTTATACTACCTTTTTATGTGGAATATCAGGTATTTCTACCTCAGATGGTCGACTAAAGGTATCAGCAAGAATGTTATCCCTACCCTTAATATGCTCTATACTAAAAGTATAATTCTGTAATATTAATGACCACCTGTAGATGCGGTCGTTGCGATGCACCCCACTTTGTATGACCGTGATAGGGGAATTATCGGTCTGGACTACGAAGTGATTACCCGCTAGAAATCGATGCAATTTCCTCACCGAATAGATGACGCTTAGGGCTTCCAACTCTGATATGGAATATCTGGACTCAGCAGGTGTGATCTTGCGGCTCACGTAGCAAATGGGATGGAAGATGCCATCATAAAACTGGCCTAGTACTGACAATGCAGAAATTAATAATGCATCTTTGACATCTAATTTTACTGATGCTTTTACAACATTTGAAAATACACTTGTAATTTCAGCTAAGTTCGGTATGAACTTACTATAATAATTTACTAAACCCAAAAGGCTCCTGACCTGTTTCTTTGTTGTAGGCATGGTCAGGTTCATAATTTTAGTAATAATTCTATTGTCAGTTTTTAGTTGTCCATGTGAAATGACATGACCTAAAAAATCAATTTCTTGTAGGTCCAATTCAACTTTGCTCGGTTTGACCGTGAGACCGAAGAGTCGCAACCTATTGAAGACATGTCTGAGTTTCAGTAAGTGTGTTGTCCAGTCATCTGTATGGACACAAATATCATCTATATATGTCACCGTATTCGTCACTCCATGTAGTAAATCTCTAGTTAAGCGTACGAAAGTGGCAGGAGCGTTACGAAGTCCGAAAGGAAGAAACCGCCACTCGTAAAGACCTAACGGTGTTGAGAATGCAGTAAGATGGATGGATTGAGTCTGCATAGGGACCTGCCAATATCCCTTAGTAAGATCTAATTTTGAGAAGATTTTGGAGGTGGACATATCAAGAATAAGATCTTCGCAGGAAGGAATTGGTTCTGCGTCGATCTTAGTGACATTGTTGAGTTTTCTATAGTCCACACAAAGACGAATTGTGGAGTCTTTTTTCTTGACCAAGACGATTGGAAAGCAGTACTCAGATGTAGATTTTTTAATGATTCCACTAGCTTCTAAATTAAGAATTTCCTTATTTAGACTTTCTCTGTAGCTCAGTGGGATAGAGTACGGCCTGCATTTGATAGGCTTTGAGTCCGAAAGAAGAATGGAGTGCTCGATCCTGTCAGTCCTACCTGGAATGTCGGAAAATATGTCCTTATATTCTGTTATTAATTCTATTGTCTGTCGTCGTTGCTCGTCTGTTAGTCCCTGTTCTAACCGTATAGAATCTAAGGTCGCAGTCTTGTCTACAATTGGAACAGGTAGTTCCATCCCGTCGTCGTCTACCTGATTCAGTACGGTGGTGGTGCTAAGTGCGTTTTCTGTATGCTCACTAGGTGTATGCATATCGTCGGCTTTGCCAGTCTCGCTAACTAGTGTAGTTGCGTTGTGTATGTCCGTCGTCTCATAAATAGGTGTGGGTGCATTGTGTTCGTCTGTCTCTAAATCTGTCTCTTGTCGTGAAAAGTAAGGTTTCAACATGTTGATATGAAATATCTTTAAGTGTCCGTTTATCGATATTTCATAATCGACATCTGAAATTTTTCGTACCACTTTGAATGGCCCTTGCCATGAGGTCAATAATAAATTCCGTTTGTCTGGGAGTAAAAGCAGTATGTCTTGATCTGGTTCAAGATTAATAGTTCTCGCACCTTTATTTGCGTATTGGCGGTAGATTTGACCCTTCCTCTCCAAAGCTGCCTTGGCTATAATACACGATTTCATAATCTTATCTCGTGTTTCTGTTACCATCTCATAAGGTGTCTTAGGGGTTGGAATTTCAACCGAATTAGTTACTACCTGATGGTAAATTGTTAGGGGTCCCCGTGGGTTAGCCCCGTATACTAATTCAAACGGTGAGAAACCCGTGCTTGAATGGGGAATCTCCCGATAGGCGAACAGCACTGTTGGTAACAGTGTATCCCAGTCAGCTGGGTTTTCTGCTGTCACCTTAGCCAGCACATGCTTTAGGTCTCCGTTAATTTTTTCTACTATTCCATTGCTGACTGGATGATAAGCTGTTGTAAAATGCTGTTTAATCCCTAACATTTTAGTAAGGGCTTGCGTTGCAGCCGATATGAATTGGGTTCCACGGTCGGATAAGATGGTACGTGGAAATCCGAATCGTGAGAACAAATGTAGATATACATTGGCAACGTCTTTGGAGGTGATGTATTTCAAAGCTACTGCCTCAACCCACCTTGAACATAGGTCTACCATCGTTAGGATGAAGCGATTTCCTTTGCTGGACACCTGGTTTAGGGGTCCAACAATATCGACCGCCACACTCTCAAATGGCCTAGAGGCCAGTGTTGAAGGTTGTACTTCAGCTGTAGGATGTTTACCCTTACGTACTAGTTGTTGACAGACATTACATGAACGACAAAATACTTTTATGTCATTACAAAAACCTGGCCAATAAAAATGAGCCTGAATTCTGGCCCTGGTTTTGTCGTATGCAAGGTGACCAGCAAACGGTGACTCGTGTGCAATCTTTAGCACAGTTTGGCGGTGTTGTACAGGTAACACCGTTTGCTGAATCTCATGGTTACCAGTTGTATAATAACGCGTAAGAATACCATTATTAAGTCTAAAGAACCATGATGCGTTTTTTGTTATTTTGGCTTTTTCTTTTAAGAGCTTTAGATATGGAGCCACACTAGGATCAGCTTTTTGCTGGTCTATGAACTTTTGCCTGGTAGTATCATCCGTGCTAGTTGGTGATAGCAACAGTAGTCTTTCATCCTGTAGTGTGTCTTGATGTTTAATAGTATCTGCTCTGGTTGTTGCATTAGCTGCATTTAAGTTTTCCCATGCAGCTATTTCTTCGTTAGTGCAATGTTTTAATTGGGGTAAGCATCCCAAAATTAAATCAGTACAAGGGTTGTCTAAAATGGCACATGTAAAGGTACCAGAAAGGAAATGAGTGTTAATACGGGCTCTTGCCAAAGAGTAAATTTCAATATTACCCGAAAAGGTTCGGCATTTGACTGAGTCACCTGTATAATCATTTGGATTCACCAGTTCCTTTCTAAGACCTATAAGAGTGCTCCCACTGTCCAGCAAACATTGGCATGGTATTTCGTTGACCAATGCATTGTGGAACACCAAATTGCCTCTGGAGGCTAATGCTGCATTTACACTCTCGGTGGAGAATGGTACTGTATGTCCACATTCTAATTTTCCGTCTGCATGGAATTGGTGACATCGTTCACAACTGTCAAAGCTTAATATATCGTTTACACAACAAACATCTTCAGATTGGTTAAAAGGTAATTCATTCTCGACTTCACACTCAGTCTCACTCCCACTATCAGAAGATGTATCAATCAAAATTGCATTGCTGGCCTTCATTCTTTGGCGGCCCAGGCACTTATTGGAATAATGGCCGTAGCTAGAACAGAAGAAGCATTTGACTGCACGCCTGTATGCAGTTCTCTTGTTTTGTTGTTTCTTAATGACCATCTCAAGATGTGTCGGATAGTTTGGTGATTTATCACACATAGAATAAGTATCATGAAAGAGTTGGCAATACACACATTTTGGCAATTTTTGATCTTTCTTGTCGACTCTCTGAAATGGTTTTTTACTGCTACGATAGCTTTTAGGTTGGTCCTTAACAAACGAGACTATTTCAGAGTCGATATTTGATGTTTTAAAAATATCCCTATTTGAGGAAAAATATGCTGATCCTTTCTTCTCAAATTGTTCTATGGTTTCTATGTCTGACTGCTGAAGGAATTTAGCGAAAGGAGATGGTATTGTGGAAATGACCTTATCCATGGCTATTAAATTTTTAAGTTTTTCAAAGTCCTTTCCTATATTTGCTGCATTAAGCCATCTATTTAGTACGCTTTGGACATTCGAGACATAATCGATGAAAGTCTCACTTGGTTTTGGTTTTAAATTTGAAAATTGCACTTGATACCCAGGGGCATCAAGTAAGAAATGTTGCATTATCCTATCGTGAATGTACTGATAGTTAGATCTAAGATCAGTTGGTATAGATTCTATAACTTTAAGGGGCTCCCCACTGAGGTTCTTCATGTAAATCATGGCCCACATTTCGATTGGTACTTGGTGGTATTTCAGCTGATATTCGACATTTTCTGTCCAAGCTGATATGGAATCTTCTTTACAGAATGGCTTAATAATATTTTTGTATTTATTAAATTTATTCTCTTCTTGCTGACTCTTTAGTTTTGTAGTGGAAATATCTAAGTGTGAGTCTACTTCCATACCTTTCATCTTTAACTGTGTCTCTGATTCAATCTGTATTTGTTTTTCTTTCATTCTTGCCATTTCCTCTATCTCTCTTTGCTTTAATTCTTTCTCCTGATCTAATTGTTTTTGTTTAATCTCCTTATCTTGTTCTAATTGTTTTTGCTTAATCTCCTTATCTTGTTCTAATTGCTTTTGCTTAATCTCCTTATCTTGTTCTAACTGTTTCTGTTTAGTTTCTTCAGCTAATTGTGCCTCTTTGTGTTTTATTTCTAATTCCTTTTAATTTCTTTGTCTTGATCTAACTGTTTCTGTTTAGTTATTTCAGCTAGTTCTACAATCTCCTTCTGATGTTGTCTTTCTTGTTCTCCAATCTCCTTCTGATGTTGTCTTTCTCGTGCACGTTCATCTCTCTCAGCATCTTTTGCTTCTCTAAATTTTTGATCAGCATATTGCTCTAATTCCTTTCCTGTGTATTCTAATTCCTTGCCTGCTTTTATGAAATCAGCTAAAGTTGCCATGTGGTTGGGTAATTAGCTAGAGTAGACAGGTAGTTAAATATTTACTTTGGTTTATTAGATATGTTAAGTTTTTAACTCCTTGTGTACAAAAATTATACAATTAGATTACACCTTGAAAAATAGATCACAAGAAATGTACTAATAGATCACACCCTGAAAAAGAGATGCATTATTAATCATATTGCATTCAAAATAGTTTGGGTATACTCATCTTAACATTCCAGAAAATCAGGTACAATCGTTCGGCACCTCAGGTCCCATCGTTCGGTACTTCGACAAACAGCGTGAGTTATTCTCATAAACAGCTCTTGTTACATCTGGTTTACAAGAGCATTAACAATTAACCATTTGTAAACGACATATGATTTTAGACAATTTGGTACAATCACATGCCCCCGGACAAAACAATGTAGTATAATTAATAATAAATGTCAATGTCCTGTCTTCGTTCTAACGTCTTCTGCCTTCCCTAACTATATTGTTTAATCTATGGGAGTGATGTGCAGACCGAGTCTTATTTGCATAGCGAAAGTAGTGCCATCGTGACGGTACCAAATAGAAACAATCTTCAAATAAATAAATAAATGCTTTGAAATAAATATAAAAGTAATAATAATGTTCAAATAAATAAATATATGTAATAAATAAATCGTATAAACAAATAATATGTAATATAAGCCACAGATTCAGGCGAGCAGCCGCTTGGCGATTTGTAAACCATCCTTCGCTGAATGCAAATGGCGTAGGGCAGCTGTTTCTCAGTCGCGATACGTCATCGGCGCAGCGCTATTTTTAGATTGGAAAAATCAATATTGTCGCCGGCTCATTCTTGTGTATTGCTCCGCCGTAAATCATTTTTGACAAATATTCATAAATAAATCAGTAATTATAGAAATAAATGATACAAAACAATATTAATAATACTTACAAATCAGAAGAAAACATGTTCATAAGCACAAAATATTGTAATAAGCATAAATTAAACGTTAATTGGTCACGATGGGCACAGCTCGCATTTTGTTGTAGTCTGCACACGCCATTGTTCACTAACATAAATTAAACCCTGTGATTAACTGACAGTAATACTATTTTAGAGCCGTGGGTGAGTGTTTTAGCTTGAACAATTGTCCAAGCTACACTTCTGACACCACTTTTATCCTAGCCTGTCATCAACCGATGCTTCAGGCATTACGGGATAAACTTCTCTCGCACCACACAAAAAGATTTGTCAGTCGTACGAGAGGAATTGATTACACATTTTATTGCCACTGGCTCTTTACATTACATCAATGCACAAAACGGTCGCTAATAAATCACACATGACTACACCACAGAATTGCCTATCACTAGTCGTTCCTAACCCTATTGCTAATTCTATCTACTAGGCTAAAGAATACGCATCGACGCTACGACTACGACTACGAAGTCTGTCCCCTGTCTGAGGAATTCTCCGCGTGCTGACTACACGGTACGCGGAGTGACCTTGTGCGTACTTCGGCTTTTTCGTGCTGCATCATTCAGCACGCTTGGAGTAGTGGTCTCTCTTGAGTATCAATCTAGTTCTCTGTATCTGTCACGCTGGCGTGATTATGCCGTGACCAGAGTGCTTACTCTCTGGTTGACACCTCCGTGTCTCATGAGAGAACTGTTTGATAGTTCCCCTTCCTATTTACCACCTACACCTACCCTGCCCTCATGTAGGGGCACTGGGTTACCTCTAATCTACTTGAGGTAGACCACTCATTCAGGGAGGTCTTCCCTGAGTCTTTGACAAATATCTTGGGTCATTGATTACCAATAACGGTGACACAATGAAAGAAATTAAACGGCGACTATCCATTGCTCTTCAAAGACTAAAACATGAATAAATTATGGAGTGGGACAGACAGAACTACAAAAATTAGATTTTTAAGAGCATGCATCTTTCCCATTGCAACATACGCCTGTGAGACATGGACACTTACTAAACAAGCTGAACAGCGCATAAACGCCTTTGAATATAAATGTTATAGACGAGTTCTAAGAATATCTTGGGTAAAGAAAAGAACAAATGCATCCATACTTCAAGAGTTGAATATTGAGGAGGGATGGCTATTAAAGACGATAAAACAAAGAAAATTTAAGTATTTTGGTCACTTGAAACGTCACGAAAGTTTGGAGAGAACAATAATGGAAGGGTATATGCCTGGGAAGAGAGGAAGAGGAAGGCCAAAGAGAAGATGGGTGCAGGATGTGGCGGATGATCTCCAGATGGGTGTATCAGACGCGGGACATCTTGCTTGTGATCAAGAAGCTTTCCGGAAGGTTGTTATGGGAGCGAGGTTCTGCAAAGGACATGCTACTGAATGAATGAATCTTTATGTGAAATTGTAACTTTCATCTTGATGTGAATTTGTAACTTCCATCTTGATGTGAAATTGTAACATCCATCGTGGTGTGAATTTGTAACTTCCATCTGTATATGAGTTTGTAACTTCCATCTTGATGTGAAATTGTAACATCCATCTTGATGTGAATTTGTAACATCCATCTTGATGTGAATTTTAACCGATGACAACGTGGCAGGAAGCAAGTATGCCAGTCACTTCTATTGTCACCCACCCACCCCCACCCCCACCCTATCCCCACTGCGCTTTTGCACTAGCTAAATTTAATTAGCTTCTGACTTCACATGTCAGTTGTTGATAGTAATACTGTTTAGTTCCGGTGCTTTTCCATTGACTAAATTAGCTGTTTAATTCTCATTTGTGTTCTTGATGGTGATACTATTTGGTTACAGTTAAATACCCCCTCTCTCTCTCTCTCTCTCTCTCTCTCTCTCTCTCTCTCTCTCTCTCTCTCTCTCTCTCTCTCTTTCTCTCGCCCCTTTTCTCTCTCCCTCTTTCAACTTCTCTCACATATAAAGATTGTTCGTTCGTTCGTTCGTTCGTTCACCCCCTCTCACACATATACAAACATACCCCCTTTCCTCCTCACATATACTCTCTCTCTCTCTCTCTCTCTCTCTCTCTCTCTCTCTCTCTCTCTCTCTCTCTCTCTCTCTCTCTCCATACACACACATGTGCACGAACATTACACAATATTATGTCTTTGGCATTGAAGGAAACATATATTCTAAATATACACAACCATTTTCTCCAATGATTAATTCACTCATTATTTTGCATTGCTTACGTTAATCACCGAACATTACAAACTACTCAAGCATGCTAGATTTGGCTGCCTGTTTTACTGCATATACTCAGTTTATTTATTTACACTTTTATAAACTACCTAATTTATCGCTGATTATCAATTTTACTACAATTTTATCACAAGATTATCAATTTTACTACTACTCATTTTATCACAGATTATCAGTTTCACTACTACTTATTTTATCACATATTATCAATGTTACTACTATGACTCTCTTAAGGTAGCCAAATGCCTCGTCATCTAATTAGTGACGCGCATGAATGGATTAACGAGATTCCCACTGTCCCTATCTACTATCTAGCGAAACCACAGCCAAGGGAACGGGCTTGGTAGAATCAGCGGGGAAAGAAGACCCTGTTGAGCTTGACTCTAGTCCGACTTTGTGAAGACACATGAAGGGTGTAGCATAGGTGGGAGCGCAAGCGCAATTGAAATACCACTACTTTTATCGTTTCTTTACTTATTCAGTCTCTCGGTAGAGATTTGTTCGCAGCAGACGAGCATAATCTCCGGCGGGCCTATTCTCGCTGGTCGCGAGATCCGCACAGTGGAAGTATGGGAGATTTGCTTGCAAATAGACAGGCAATATCTCCTGCGGTAGCTATGGCGGGCCTATTCCCGTTGGTCGCGGGGACCGCTATAAGTCAAGTGGGGAGTCTGACGATAGTGCACGCTTTACACAGGCCAGGACACTTGTGATTGACAGATGTGCGCGCCCTCATGGTCCGGGCACGTACAAGGCCCTCACCTGTGGGACATGGCTGAACGCCTCTAAGCCGGGTCCCTTGGGTGTCAGGGTCTGGCCATAACTCGCCACCGGCTCGTGGTGGTGAGGTCTCGGTGGATTGACGCTGAGCCGCCAGCGTCTACAGCCTACCTTGTGCCAGACGTATTGGTTACCCATTCCTCTGGAATACACAAGACTAGGCCGAGGGAGGGGTCATGTCGTTTGGGCATCACATGATCTCTGAAGCTCTGCCCAGACATTGTGATGGAATATTGGCCACATTCCACTCGCATACTTTTGTCTGTCAAGACTGCAAGGTGTCTACTACTACTACTCATTTTATAATAATCAATGTTATGACTCATTTTATCACAGATTATCATTGTTACAATTGTGTCAATTACCACTGTAACACGCTGTACAATGGTTACACTTGTTATACATCAAAACTATTTTATACTACTCAATATATTTTTTCATTTGCTAGTGTTTCATACAACCTATGGCATAATTAATAACAGATGTTGCATACTAATTTTATCCATTGGCTACCACTGATCACAAATGTTACATAAAACACATTGTATTCGTTGGTTACATCCTCCAATGTTGCATTATATTCAGTATTGTATTCATTAGTTTCCATTCATCACAAATGTTACATAATATTCATATTATTCACTGGCTACCATTGATCATAAATGTTACATACTGCAAAACTTTGCATTCATTGATCAAACATGTTATGTACGACTCATTTTATTCACTGGTTTCCAATGTTACATAAAACTCATGTTATTGATCATAAATGCTACATACTTCTTTTTTAATTGGTCACCATTGTTTACAAATGACTAATCATATTATCATTGATAAAAGTTTTAAATACCACTAATTTTTTTTTTCTTTCGTGATCAGTGATCACAAATAGTACATAGTCATTTTTTCACAACTGGTTATCAGTGTCACCACTGGTTATCAGTGTTACAGACTCATGTTCTCGTTATCAATGTTACGTATCTCATGTTACGTATCTCATGTTATATACTACTCATTTTTTTAATGCATTAGTTACCAGTGTTACATATAACTCATATTATTGATCACTGGTTGTCAATGTTACATATCTCACGTTATTGATCACAAATGTTCATGTTTCACAAGTGTTACAAATTTATCATTATAGCCGGGGCATTAGGAGTTGATAGGGAGATGTGCCAAGTGTGGTCAGACGCGGGATTTGGGGCCCGTGATCGTCACATTGAGGCAAAGACTGGTCATCTATAGGATGTAATTTTAATGACAGTGCAGTGTTGGAAAATATTGCCGATCCAAGTTTTGTATTCACTCTCTGTAAAGTTCATGCGACATAATAGGTAAATACAAAACATGGACCGGCAATATTTCAAACACTGCACGGGCATTAAAAATACACCCTGTATTTCTTCTTGCAATTAGGTCTACAAAATATGAAGGCCCTATCACATTATAGACCAATGTCAGAAAACTGCATCGGGACAACTAGTACTTATCATTACCCTCAAGTTTTCATTACTTATCGATGTTGCGTACTATTACATTGATTACTTGTGTTACTGTTGGTTTTTTTTTTTTTTTTTTTTTTTTGTAAGCAGATCCTTTACAGGACTTAGCTGTCAACACCAGCATCTTTCAGCTGTATGTTGATCTCTTGGCAAGATTACGCTCAATAGTTTGCCATTGCTTTCTGAGCGGCCGGCTCAGTATCCCGCAAGTCACAAGCGGGGGTCGAACCGCCTCAGCTCTCCCTCCGCTACGAGACTCTGCGTGATAAACGGGATTACAGATAGAAAGTCTTGTAGCCCCTCAGCCAGAGAGACCGGCTGCTGTTGGTTACCAGTTACATTCTACTGGACTCAAGATTGTGTTTCTTTGGTATCCGAATATTACGTACTAAACATTATGACTGACCACAAATGTTACTTATTACCATCTCCTTCAGTTTTGGTGCGTGTCCTAACTTTTAATAACAGTGCGTGCTGCTCTGCGTGTACATTTCTTGTACATTGTCTTAATATATAAGTGTATTTGCTTTCTGTTTTGTTTTGTACTATTTATTGTGTGATTATGAATTAGTTAAAGTTGATTAAACTGAGAATCAAAATTCTGTTTGTAATAATTTTATGAATAGAGATTCATGTGATGGTGTTTTATCAAACATGCACTCTTTGATAATATAAGGGGCGTTCATTTGAAATCCGTTCGTGCCGCAACGCGCGTAATTGCGTACGTTGAACACGATCATGTCATAGTCATGTGATAAGTACCAACCAATGAATAAAAGAGCAAGTGCTTATCGTCCCATGATGCATAGGTTCTGTTTCTGACCGTTGAGAAAATGGCCAAGTTGATCCAAAATCCGTCCAAAGAAGCTCAAAGAGCGGTGATTCAGTTTCTTTCATTTGAAGGATGTCGACCAGTGGGTATTCATCAAAGAATGCAGGCAGCGTACGGTAACGAATGTGTGTCGAAGACAACAGTGACAGACTGGGCACGAATTTTCGTAAAGGACGTCAGTTCATGACAAATCTTCGATAGCCGGGTCAAGTACATATTGTTGCAACAGAAAAAAACCATTGACAAAATTGATGCAGCAGTACAGATGAACCGTTGTCGAAGCATACGTTCGCTAGCGAAAGAATTTTATGTGTCAATTGGAACAATTCAAAAGGTTCGTAAGAAACTGCAATATCGGAAGGTGTGTTCACGGTGGGTACCACGAATGTTGACCGACCACCAAAAAGAGGAAGCGTGGGATGGTGTTTGAACCACTTGCTGCATTACAAAGTGGGGGGGGGGGTGATGAATTTCTCTTCCGCATAGTGGCAGGCGATGAATCATGGTGTCACTACTTTGAGCCGAGCAGCAAAAGAGAGAACATGTAATGGAAGCATGCTGGATCACCAAAAGCCAAAAAATTTAAGTTACAGGTTTCCGCTGGTAAGGTTTTGCTGAGCGCATTTTTTTTTTTTACCATGAAGGGCTATTGTTGGCCGACTTTAAAGAACCTGGTGTCAACATCAACTCTACCCACTGCTTGCAAACACTAGACAAGCTGCAAGAAGCCATGAAGAATAAACGACCCGGCTTGCTTTCTCGCTGTGTGATTTTGTTGCTCGATAATGCTCGTGGGCATAACACAAATATTGTGCAGGAAGCATTAGCAAGGAAGAAGTGGTAAATTCTGCAACATCCAGCCTATAGTCCTGATTTGTCACCATGTGAGATTAAAAGCAAAGATAATATTTCAATAATAACGGTACCTCTGAAGTCGGAGTGGGTTTTTTCGGACCTCTACAAACAGCTCTCAAGGGGCAACGATTTTACACAGATGCTGACGTAATGAACGCGTAAACACGTGGTTCAGTGGGCAACCACAATCCTTTTTTGCTGACGGCATTCGCCGCCTACCTAAGCTATGGGATGCTTGCATGAATGCCTACAGCGACTTCTTCTGACCAACCCATGGTGCATAATTCATTCAAAATGAATGCTTAGTTTAATCCTACCACGCCTGTAAATGTTTCTTTCATGCTTTTGTAATAAAGCCATTGGAACGGGTTTCAAATGAACGCCCCTAATATATTCAATAACTAGCAGGTATTCGCAAATAGCCGGTCTCTGTGGCGAAGGGCTTGCAAACGCGGTTTGTGAGCCCGTATACCCGGGTTCGAAACACAGCGGTGCTGGTTTTTTCGAAAAAGGTATAGGAGTCGGTCGTTCAGAAATCAATGGCAAACTACTGAACGTAAAATTTGCTCAGGAATCACGAACAGCGAAAATGCTGGGGTTGACTGCTACGTCCTGTGAAGGAAATGCAACTTAATTTTAGGAAATTAATAATTCGCAAATACAAAATGAATCGGAAAAAAAAATTTAATAAGTCATCATCACCATCATCATCCAGTGCCTTGCTGGAAGAAGTTCCTGATGGAAGAAGTTCCTGAAATATGAAGCCGGGTTCTGCCAGCACGAAGAATGAACACGAGACATTGAAGACATCATGATCACGAGGGTGCATGCGGCAGGTGAAATTAATAGAAATCGTGAGGCTTTTCGGCTCGCCATGATGAGAGCAATGCTATGCAAAGGATCTTCTACATGCTGCTAATGAATTCGTCATTGCTTTCTAAACAGCCGACGCTCATACCATCGAAATCGACGCATAGCGAGCTGCTGTCGAATTACCTGTGGTTGATTTCGCACCTTGGGTGTGGTATGTCGGCGAATTCTGAAACTGCGTTCACTAATCACTAAGGCACAGATGGCAACATGTGAAACATACATCTGTCATCTTCCTAACTACCCTCACACAGCCTCCGTAGATAGAATCCAATGGGACATGCCAATAATTTAGGGGAGGGGGTGTGCAGGAGACCAACGGTAAGTGGCTTGGAGTGGCTTGCCTCGTTTTTCGGTTGGGCTTGGTTGGGCCCTTCGGGCCTTGCAATCTGATCCCAACCCAAATAGCGAGTGGGGGAGGGAGGTGGAAGAGAGAATACAAAAGTGGGCCCCAAACTGGCTCAATGAAATTACTTCTCTCAGGCCGACAGTTTTGTGGTGGCACTATCACACCACAAACCCACAGCGGGAAACCCGGGAATTTTTCAGGAAGTTGAAAGGAATTGCTGCTTAACATCATCACAACACCCCCACTGACTGACCGTCAAGGTAACCTGGCTTGCACATTTCAAAGGCTTTACCTAAACTCACTAGAAACTGGTTACCGTTGTCAACCAATTTCCAGTCCAACCCAGTATGTAAGTGGAAACATTTCCACTGTGTTCAATCTTCAATCTGCTTTCTCAGCCTTGGTTATAATTGTGGTGGTTCAGGTTGCGATTTTTAGTTACTTTCCTTCTGCGTTTGGGGAATTTACTTGTTATGTGACAGATTTCATGCTTTGACGCCAGCTAGGGGTTTGACCGACGCTGTTTTCTTTGCGTTGTTTTGACGCTGCTTCTCTGACTGTCGAGGAATGCTCGTTGCACGTCCACGTGTTAGTGGATGTATTCCTTAGGATCAACAAAAGTCATGAGTCGTCGAAGCTGCACATTTATATTACAGCTTGCATTTAAAACACTGCATTCCCTTAGAGCAGTGGTTCGCAACCTTTTTTGTCCCTTGCCCCCCTACACCATATTTTAAGATCGTCAAATTACCGCGGGGATAACATGCTCCACATTCGAACAATACCTGTGACTATGTTTAAAGTGTTTCAGCGCAAGTATTATTCATTTATTCACTTCATGTGATAACTCAGCAGTATGCACATGAAAAGATGCAGCGAAATATGCCAGACAATAATTCGTGCAACATATTGTTTGTGACTTCTGTGTAAACATATCTTAACATATTTATCTTAACACAGTGGTTCTCAACCTTTTTTAGCCCGTGCCCCACTTCACCAGATTTTCAGAACGCCATTCCCCCCTTTCGTATTTCCTACCTTCACATCCCCCTCCCCCTTTACACTGTATACGTAATAATGGAACCTAAATTTAATAGCACATACTATAACAAGTCTAGACGTGATTTGTGGGTCTGCTTACTTTATAAAATGAATTTTACAAGGGTGAGACGTACAGAACCGTAAAGTATGAAGGAAAAAACAATATCAAGTAATCGGCTCTTGTATTAACGCCATCTTGAAATAATCTTAATCCCTCCCCCCCCCCCCCCCCCGGAAACCCTAAAATTCCCCTAGGGGGGAATTCTCCACCGGTTAAGAACCACTGTCTTAACATATCATGTTACTCACAAACCTGGCATTGTGTACTACGTCAGGGATCGCACACTGTAATTGAACATCGGAAAAGTATTAATGCAAGGGAAATAATAAATACAAGTGTAATTGTCGACAATGTTTAGTGTGTGGTCTCCCGTGTATCAGAAATATTTTTCAACTGAACTAGAATGAAGCGAACGGATTAATGTTGTCGCTAGGGCGCTACGGTGATAATGTCATTAAACGAGGAATCCATATCTGCGTTCATCGTCAGCTAAGTGAGGGGAAGACTGGACACCTATCCCTACGTTCATTCAGACCTATAAACTGGGACAGTCCTAGCACATCACAGATCCATTGCAAGATTTTAATCTAGAACGAACAATTTTTCGAAATGTTTTTGTGCCAACCCTTACGTTTTTTTTTTTTCCTCTTCGCTTGAATGTTTAGTTCATACGATGGTAACATACTTAACGCAGAACAGATGTTTGTTTTGTTTGTTTTTTTTAATCTAGACATGACAGTGCAACAAATTACAAGAACTAAAAACAAAAAACAAAACAAAAGAAAGACATTACGAGGGGGCTTCAAATTAAAACCTTGAAAGTGTGATAGAAAGTATAATAGCCATATCATTGTCTTTTAACCTGTCAATATTTTTAAGAATGTCAACAGTGTTAAACACGTGACATGACGGTGCAGACAAACACGGTGATGTCATAATGACAGTTTAAAGATGGCCCCACTTTTGACATGCTCTAAAGAAGAGCAGCGTTGTTTTGGCGTTTTTTTTTTTTGTTTTTTTTTTTTTTTTGTTTTTTTTTAATAAATCAGTGAAGAGGTTAAATCTATAGAAATTCATCGGCGAATGAAGGTCCAGTATGATGAAAAATTAATGGTAGAAAACTGAATAGTAGACAGATGAATGGTTAAGGATAGTTTACTATTAAGTGGCTTGTCACGTGCTGAACAGTTTCCATACGTCTTTCGAAATTACTCTATCATGAGCCAGATGCCCTGCCTCTGTTGCTGCCATGTGTGGATAATCACATCATAAACCCATCCATGTTGTGTTCTTCCTCTTCTTCCCTTCCGCACTACACCTCATCCATAGTTAGTTTGTTTGCTCTCTTTTTTTTTTTTACATGCATGTTTTTCTTCAGTTCGTCCTTTAGTTCATCTTCAGTTAATTTTGTCTTAACTATCAGTTTCTTCAATATTGAGTTCTTGTTGGATAGAGTGGAGCGGGTTGGTTCGGGTTTGTGGGTGGATGGGTGGGTTTTGGAAATTTTTTCGAAGCATCGTTAGGTGTAAGTGAAAGTGTTCCCAGTACCATCTATCAGTTCCTCTCTTACTGTTCATAAATAAAATATGGACGCCACAGATACTTGTTGTATCACTATAGTACAATACACCTTAGTCTTAAAGCCGTGCTATATATTGTTCTATGGAGAAAAGGATGTGTCATGTTCTGAACTGTTCAGAGTTTATATAAGAGCTTCCTTGTGATCAAACAGGATGTCTGGGAAATAAGTTTGATTGATATGCTGTGCATGTTTGAAATGTTCCGCATGATTTCTCTCTGTGTGCAGTGTTTAATTGAAATACCAAAGAAACTATGGCCTATGCATTGTGAAACTCAGCTTACCTCGCTGAGGTCGTGATAATACTTGTGCTGTCTAACTGTTCATGAACGAAATAATCCCCACTATAAATGCATGAAGGAACACAGCAAGGATAATTAGTGTACTGTGTGCATGTATTACGAGTACTCAGTACGTCTTGCCTAACTGCTACCCATGCATTATTAAGCACAGTATATAGCATTGCTATCGTGTATATGTTCAGTGTGCAGCACAATTAATACAAATCTACCTTTCGTGGATCAGTGTTTTAATATTCCTGGATACTCAGAAATATAAATGGGTTCACAACAGGTATGATTGAAAAAAAAACATTTCCAAATAACTAACTCATCACGTAGCATGTTCTTTGCAGAAAGTCCCTCTCTTTTCAGGCCCACCAAAATGTTCTCCATCTCTTGTACTTTCCCATCCTCTTCCACGAGGAGGTGCATTTGGTAGCGTGTTCAACCCCCACACCGTTCAGATGGACTATCATGGTTATTTGGGGACGTACATTACAACAACTTCAGACGTAGGAGTGTATTGACCTGATGGCGGGAAACATTGGTAATAGAAACAGCTAATATACACGCAAACATCCAGTCCAGACCAGTGACAGGACATATGGTGCTAGCCCCATGTTTTATACACCAGACGGCACGTGGTGGGTTGTGAGATCACAGCATCCCGGCTGCTACTTCCACGGGCCTCTCTTGGTGTCCAACAAAATTATGACACGTGACACTCTATCCAACCAACAACCCCTGGAACTACTGAGGAAAGTAAATCCGCTTACAACATATCCTAGTCAGAAAGGGTTTCCGTGGAAAATAATAGACAGACAGCGTTGCTTCGTGTCATGTGGAGGTTACAAGTAATACGAGCCAGAATCTTCAGTGCTAGGAGAAAGAACTGGTTCACCACTTTATAGGTAAAGTAACATGTTCTAACGGTCGGTTAAATTGCAAGCTTTGCCGTGGATATTAACTTCTATTGTTGCAAAGACATCCCCACATGCGTATCGACAACTTTCCAATGCATCAATAAACAAGTTAAAATATAACTAAGAAAGCTTTTTTCTGGAATCTACAATGTAAAAGAAATGGAAGGGAAGCATAAAATCACACGTAGAAAAGTAGAAACAGTGCACTAACTTGCTTGCTTGCTTGTGTTCGTTGGCTTGAGCTCCAACGCGAAGTCATGTATGTCGGATGAAGGCATCCTGTTGTCCAACATCAGTGTGATGTCATACAGGACCTGAGGTTTGCTTGAGTATCCGTTGTCCCATGTCTGGCTTATTGGTGTGCAGACTGGTGGTTCCTCGTCGTACAGGCAGACACTCTCCGACTTCGGAGGAATCGGCGATTCTACTGACTTTAGCCAGGACCCCGAAGGGACCTGTTGCCCAAGACGCTCGACGAGGACGCGTCAATAGGTCTTGGCCAGTATATAACCCGGCCCTGGTGCCTTGGAAACACTTCTCCGTCCCAGTGCACTAACTGAATCAAGCGATGTTTGTAAAATAATTCAAGAAACGATACGGATCAGTATATCTACAGAACAATATATCTAGACTACGGAAAAGGTGATTTACTTGTTATACCCAATCATTTACCAGGGATGAAAATAGCAAAATTTGCTTTTCACAAGCAGCAAAATCAGCGACAGCAATTGCTGAATCTCTAAGACAAGGCAAGAACAAATCAAGTCCCCTTATCTCCTTACTCCAATTTTCTTTTCTTCTGTCATTAATCGAGCACTCTGAAGTATATATTTATCTTGCATTATTGATACTTTTCTTCTGTCACTCCTCTACATGGCTCAGACCCAGCTGTTTCTTACATTCTTTTTACTTGTCTTCTGTCACTCCTCTACACGCCTCAGGCACAGTTGTATTGTGTATTCTTGTTACTTTTCTTGTCACACCTCTACACTCATCAGGCACAGCTGTATGTTGAATTCTTTTTTCTTAAGTCACTCCTCTCCATGTCTCAGGCGCAGCTGTATTATGAATTCTTGTTACTTTTCTTGTCACTCCTCTACACTCATCAGGCACAGCCGTATATTGCATTCTTGTTACTTTTCTTTTTAATCAGTCACTCTACACGCCTCGGGCACAGCTAAATCTTGCATTCTCGTTATTTTTTCGTCCCAGTAACTCCTCCCCCTATAGCTGTTACAGTCACTTCGATCCCGATAGTTCTTGCATGGGGTTATGAAGCTTGAATCTTTGAAATCACGTGGTACTTGCCCTTCTCTCCAGCATAGCTGTATTAGTTGGATCTGTAGCGTGAGGATGTTTGGCCCAGTCTGTCCGTCACAGCCCAGTTATTGTTCTTCTAAGACACTCCTATATCCGTCTTACATTCTTATTTCTCTTCTGGGTGTTTCCTCTATCCTTCTGAAGTGCATCTATATCTTGCATTCATGTTAATTTCTTTCCAACTCTTCCCTCAGCCCACAAGAGGTGAAGCTGGATCTTGTAGACTTTGACAGTTCCCCACAAGCTAACTAGCGATCCGCATCTGGCCCATTATGGAAGCAAAGGATGGCAACCTTATGGCCTACCACGAGTGTGGTAATATGCGCCTACAGGGGCTGGCTTAGTACTGGCTACCTAATCTCGTAAACAACTTTAGCTGCTAACTCTAACCAATCACGAACAGTTTAACAAAGAGAATAGGGTGATTGGTTGAGAGCTTGAGCCTATGTAAAGGTGGGAGGTGAAAGGCAGAAAATCCCTGTGCTGGAGGAACAGGTGGTGCAGCAGTTAGAATACTGGTCTGTTTACCAACATACACAGATTCTAATCTCTGGCACTGCTCTAGGGCAAGTGCTTTGTATACCACAGTTCTCAACTAACCTCCAGGCAAAACCAGTGATAGTAAGGTGGTTCTATGGTAGATACTACCGTTGTTAAGCCTTTCCATATTATGTCGCAATATGTGTTGAGCTGGTTAGTTCCCTTCCTCTCTGCCGCAGACAATTCCCTGATAATCGTTTTATTTCCATTTTATGAGGCTGGATCATCCATACAGCCATACTGGTCGGAGCAAAGATAATCCTGACATTGCAGGCGATTGAGCCCTAAACACTATCTTGGTAGGCAAGCGTGCTAATCACTAAGCCTCTGCGTCTCCAGTAGTGATACAATCTTATACTGCCTGATCTTGAGACAGCTAGGGCAAGAGCTTCTGGATGCGATGGCAGTATATACGGGTGCTTGTGTTCCTGCCGATACCATCAAATTGTCCCATGATAGTATACATATGTGCACCAGTGCTCCCGCCGAGAGCCATAGTTATTCTCTGACGGTATGCATGTGTGCAACAGTGCTCCCACCGAAACATCCCATGACAGTATGCGTGTGTGCACCAGTGCTCCCACCAAGTCATAGTTACCCCATGATAGTATGCACCAGTGCTCTCACCGAGAGTCATAGTTATCATATGAAAGTATGCACCAGTGCTCCCGAAAAGTAGCCTAGTGTTTGTGCCAGGTCATGCGGTGTAATAGGAAATGAACACGTTGGCCGACCTACGGGCGGGACTTCTGTGTCAAGTAGACGAGCAATGGATGTACTGAATGCCCTCAGGGTGGCAGGATGAGCAATGGATGTGCTGAATGTCCTCAGAGCGGCAGGACGAGCAATGGATGTGCTGAATGTCCTCAGGGTGGCAGGATGAGCAATGGATGTGCTGAATGTCCTCAGGGTGGCAGGATGAGCAATGGATTTACTGAATGCCCTCAGAGCGGCAGGACGAGCAATGGATTTACTGAATGCCCTCAGAGCGGCAGGACGAGCAATGGATTTACTGAATGCCCTCAGAGCGGCAGGATGAGCAATGGATTTACTGAATGCCCTCAGAGCCGCAGGACGAGCAATGGATTTACTGAATGCCCTCAGGATGGCAGGACGAGCAATGGATGTGCTGAATGTCCTCAGGGTGGCAGGACGAGCAATGGATTTACTGAATGTCCTCAGGGTGGCAGGACGAGCAATGGATGTACTGAATGTCCTCAGGGTGGCAGGACGAGCAATGGATTTACTGAATGCCCTCAGGGTGGCAGGACGAGCAATGGATTTACTGAATGCCCTCAGGGTGGCAAGACGAGCAATGGATGTGCTGAATGTCCTCAGGGTGGCAGGACGAGCAATGGATTTACTGAATGCTCTCAGGATGACAGGACGAGCAATGGATTTACTGAATGTCCTCAGGGTGGCAGGACGAGCAATGGATTTACTGAATGTCCTCAGGGTGGCAGGACGAGCAATGGATGTACTGAATGCCCTCAGAGCGGCAGGGCAATTTAACGAATCAAGTGATGATTGTGAATCAGCAACCTTGACCAGACGGCAGGATCACGTCAATAGGGGTGAAGAACGCTTTGTAGATGGCCAAAGAAGAATGGCCAACCAACACAGAACCGGTGTCGTCAGCCACCACACGCTGAAGGAGATACCGAGGATAGGATTCGAGACTTATGGCCTGTAGGATGTGCAGTGAGAAAAATATGTCGACTAAACTAGCAACAGTTCTCCCAACGAGGCCAGTCATGTTATCCCACGGCAGTATGCAGCACTTTATTAACAGATGAAAGATGTATTAAGGAAGTTGAATTCAGTCAAGCTCAGGTAAAAGCAGAGTTTCAAGAGCTGAAGAATATTCTCTGTTATTTCTTTGTCATTCGGTCCGAAGAAAATAGTTAACAGCTATATAGAGTCAATCTTGGTGTACAGAAGTGAATCATGGACAATTTTCAGACAAGCTGCGGAGATAGCTTGATAAAAGAATAACTACGTGGATGATATACAAGGCACTGGATGTATCTAAAAGGCATTAACTCAACAAAGAGAACTTGTTACTGGTTACTTCACAGAGGGGAAACTGGTGGGGACAGAATCAGGGGGAGACCATGAGAAGATACTGGACAGTTTGACATATAGCATGGAGAAACATCAGTATAAGAAAAGAGGGGCAGCACAAGAGACAGAAGCCTGTAACCAACACCACACGGCATGTACTATAAGACGTTTGGCAGTACACGTGACAGAAGGCTGTGGACAGGCATGATCACCAACCCCATACGGCTTGGACGATAAGATTTTCAGTACACTAGACAGAAGGTGCCATTTTGTGCCATTAAAGATACAAAAAATAAGCACAGACAAATCATTGAGCTCAAGGGAAGAAAAATAAGAATAAATACAGGGTGTTTGAAATCAAAAACAGGAAAGATATTATTGGAGGAAGGTGCTATAATGAAGAGGTGGAATGAGTATATAAGAGAATTATATGATGAGGAAAGGGAAGAATTAACAGAAGAAAGTAACTTAGAAGGTCCGCCTATTCTAATCGAAGAAGTCACTGACGCTATGAAATATATGAAGAAATGAAAAACAGCTAGACCAGATGAAATCACAGTAGAAGAATTAGAAGTATTGGGAGAATTTGGAATAGATATATTAACCAAAATGTTAAATGATATTTACAGCAGTGAATATTTACCCAGTGATATGCTGAAATCTGTATTTATAGCTATACCAAAAGGACCAGGAGCAATTGAATGCGGGAGTCTCTGTGGCGATGTGGTCAAGCCGTTTGACTCGTGAGCCAAAGATTGTGGGTTCGATTCCGGGCCGCGTCCTTCGGTTTACGAGTTAAATGTTTCGGAGACTCCCATGGGTCGTCGCTAAAAGCTACGGAGTTCGTGCTTTGTGCGACGCTTTCCGTGCTGCGGAAAGAGACCGAGCCATATGGGATAAAACCCGGTGCAATGAGGTCGACCCTGTCGACTTTTAAGCGACTTTTTTTTTTTTTTTGAATGTGAAGATTTTCGTACAATTAACCTCATAAACCATATCACTAAGCTTCTGCTCAGAATCATAATGAGAAGAACCAGAAAGAAAATAAAAATGGAAATTAGTGAAGAACAGTATGGATTTGTGGAGGGAAAGGACACAAGCAATGCAATATATACATTACGAACACTAATAGAAAGGTAATACAGAAACAGAAATACATATATTTATGCTTCATAGATTATACTAAGGCATTTGTTACAATCGCTTACACTCAGGAAATAAATGACCGTAGACCCCGAGGTAGACCAAGAAGTCGGTGGAGAGATAATATATATACAGACCTACAAGCACTTGGAATCAACGACTGGCAAGAGAAGGTCAACCAGAGAGACGAATGGAGACGGATTGTATCTGCAGCAGAGAACCTCAATGGCTCGGAACGCTGAAGAAGAAGAAGATTTGATAAAGTAAAACATGATGAACTGATTAAAATGTTGGAAGATATCAACATTGATGGGAAAGATTTAAGAATAATAAAGAATATTTACTGGAACCAAGTAGTAGCAATTAAAATTGGAAATAAAGAGGGTAGTTACGAACACATAAAGCTAGGAGTACGACAGGGATTTGTCTTGTCACCAGATCTCTTCTCCATATATAGCGAAGTAATAATGAGAGAGAACAAAGAGATGCCAGAAATACTAGTTGGGGGTTATAATATAAATAATATACGCCATGCAGATGACACAGTATTGGTGGCAGATAAATCAACAAACCTACAACAATTGTTGAAATTGACTCTCCTTGAATATCAAGAACCCGGGAAGGTTAACCCGGTCAACAAATGCCCGCAGAAGTCTGATGTGTCGGCCTAACGGCGCAAGAACACAGCTCTGCTGTAAACAGGCACAACGCAATCACATCCGGGAAAAAAAACTCCGGATGAACGCAGAAGAAGAAGATGAAGAATATCAAGAAAACAGTAACAATGGTGATATCAAAGAAAATGGTGACACCAAAATCTGACATAGAAATAGAAGGAAAAATTCTTAACCAAGTGGATAATTTTAGATACCTAGAGACATTTATAACATCAGATGGAAGATGTACAGCAGAGATTAAGAGCAGAATAGGGCAAGCAAAGGCCGCATTTCGGAAAATGAAGAGTATCTTGTGCAATAGATCATCATCACTGAGTGTAAGAAAGAGAGTGCTTAAATGCTATGTAGAACCAGTTTTGCTGTATGGCAGTGAATATTGAAATGTAAATGAACAAATTAAGAAGAAATTAGAAGCAACAGAAATGTGGTTCCTGAGGGGAATGTTGGGAATTCCTTGGACTGCCAGAGTAACTAACAACGACTGCCTGAAACAGGCTAATGAAACTAGAACACTATATACAACAATAAGAAAGAGACAAACAGCTTTATTTGGTCATGTAATGAGAAGCGAGGCATTGGAGAACATCGTGACAACTGGAAAGATCGAGGGGAAGAGAGGCAGTAGCAGACCAAGAGAAATGATGCTGGATGGATTGAGACGGTGGCACGGAGGAATATCAGCAGCAGAGTTGATCCAGAAAACCAAAGACCGAGATCTGTGGAGAGCCATTGACGTCTACGCCAGCTGGCAGGGCACGTGATGATGATGAGACAGAAGGTTGTGGACAGACATGATCACCAACGCCACACTGCATGGACTATAAGAAAATTGGAAGTACACGAGGCAGAAGGCTATGGACAGACATAATCACCAACGCCACACGGCATGGATTATAAGATTGGTATTACATGAGACAGAAGGCTGTGGACAGGCATGATCACCTTCGCCATACGGCATAGACTATAAGATTGTTGGTACACTAGACAGAAGGCTATGGACAGACATGATCACCAACGCCACACGGCATGGTCTAAAAGAAGATTGGCAGTCCTCGAGACAGAAGCCTGTTGACAGATATGCAGATATGATCACCTGCACCACACGGCATGGTTTATAAAATTGGCAATACACGACAGAAGGCTGTGGACAGACATGAGTACCTCCATATGGACTATACGATTGGCAGTACGCGACAGACGGCTGTGGACAGACATGATCATCTCCAAATGGACTATATGATTGGCAGGCATTACACGAGACTGGTCCAAGCCTGACACCCAGCTCGTGCCTGTGGCTCCTAGTAGCTGTCAGCATGCGACAGCGGCCACCCCCCGGGCAACAGCTGTGAGAGGCTGGCTAAACCAGGCATGGGTATCCGATTTGGTGTCAAACCAAGAGGTAAACTAGGGTATGCCTACCCAGCATGTGAAGACAGGATTCGGCAGACTGCGCGGAAGAAATCATTCCTGATTCAACGGGCAAGACGGCGTTTACCTGCAAAGCGTTGTGGAACGTAATGAGCACGGCAAGGCACGTAGAGCGCCCTGGTCATCCACTGCACCCGTATTCGTCTCCAGTCGTCTCGACTTGTCTTGCCACTGGACTCAGATGGACTCAGGCGAGAGAGTGAGGTCGACGAATTGCGCAACTCTTCCTCACTTTAATCCAAGTCATCGCGCAAGTCATTCTTCATCCAACGTCACAACAACAACAACAACACGAGACAGAAGGCTGTGTACAAACTTCACACGGCATGGACTATAAGAAGAAAAAATAGCATGCAACCCCCACCCCCAAACACCCACGAAGTTGTTAACAAAAGAAACATTTTAGTTTCTATATAACATATGTTGTCTTTTATTCTGTTTATTTTTCAGATGCGTTGGAATTTTCTGTCGTTGATTTGTTCTACGGCAATGAAAGTCAAGTCATATTGAGATAAAGAGAAGAGAAATACTTCATGTACTTTTAAAGGGTTTTCTACTGCAGACGGAAGCATCAGTTGTGTTATACAAAGCAAAAGTTTGTCGTTGAACAATTTATTATATTTACTGCATGTTTTCATTAGAAGATCTGCAGATCACACAGTAAATGAATGGACATTAAGGGGATCATATCCAGGTCTTACAAAAAGAGACACATTCAATCAAGACACAACTTTCTGGAAGATTCGCTACGTCATGCTAAGTTATTGAGTTTTGTAAGTCTAGCCCTAAGGAAGTGATCCAGGGAAACGCCGATACACGTGTGGGCTTCAATTAACTCCAGAAACTCTAGACATTTGGGTTCACACTTGTCGAACTGAAGTCGTTGATGTTAAAGGCCAAGCAACTCAAGTGACATGATCAGACGACTCCAATGCCGGTTTTCACACTGACACACTTATTGATAATGATGTTGATAAGCTTTACAAAGTTCCACAGCTGTGATTAACAATACACTTGTGTTCTCTTGTATGTTTCCGTGTTAGATGACCGGTCACAGTAATTACCATATCTGTATACATTTCTTCGCTAGTTAATACCCGACAGACATGGAGTCTGAAGCTAGCGGACTGTCTGATGCTCACCTAGTCACTTCTTTCGGAAATTACGCCAACAATACAACGTTTACGACCCCTAATGCTACAACCAATGATGACTCAACAGAATCATTCGAGAGATTAGTACGTATTATAGTTCCCGTCGTCTTCGGAGCCATTTGTGTTTTGGGATTTTTCGGAAATTTCCTTGTCATCATAGTGATCTTAACAGACAAGCAGATGAGAAACACAACAAATATTTTGATACTTTCGTTAGCTGTAGCAGATCTCCTGTTTATTGTCTTCTGTGTCCCGTTTACTGCCACGCTCTATACTCTACCCGAGTGGCCGTTTGGAGATATCTGGTGTAAGACGGTCATATACCTTCAGTATGTATGTGCGTACGCAAGTATGTACTCGCTAGTCATCATGTCCTTGGATAGATATCTGGCGGTTGTACACGCCATCCGTTCTATGACTTGGCGCTCGGAAAGGAATACCTGGCTTGCTGTAGCAGCCATATGGATTATTTTTCTCTGTGGAAATATACCAATCTTCCAGCAGTGGGGCGTCCATAATTATGTATTTGACGATGAGAACAGGTCAAAATGTTTCCAGATCTCATTGCTTGTGGATAGGGATAAAAGTAAGGAATTGTTCACGTGTTTCTTCTTCTTTGGATACGTCCTTCCTTTAGGGATCACCTTATTGCTGTACGGACTAATGCTCAAGAGACTTCTATATGGCGTGGTCCCAGGAGGAGGCAACCAATCGTCCGAGAGCATGAGAGCCAAGAAACGTGTGACGTGGATGGTGGTCATTGTAGTAGTCATCTTTGCTTTGTGCTGGCTGCCATTACAGGTCTGCTTGTTTCTACAATATACAGTTGGCGTGGAAAATGATATTACTATGGTTAGTGCAACAATGGCCGCTAACTGTCTTGCGTACATGAATAGCTGCGTCAACCCCATACTTTACGCATTTCTGTCCGGTAACTTCCGGCGCAGTTTCCGCCGATTTCTGTGCTGCTCTGACAGATCCCAGAGGATGGATGACGACAGAACAAACATCCGGTTTACTGTGACGGAGAGAGTTTCAACCCATACCAAAAGTATCTGCGTTAACAACTCCGAAATATACACAGAAGTATAACTACAATGTATGTTACTTTTTTATCTTTGATGTACAAGACATTGACTAAAGGAGAAATTAATGTATTGTAACATTTAAAATCTTGCTGCAATTATGTTTCATTATTTGAACTATTCATATATGATCCGAACCTTCACCTCCTGATTCCATAGCTAGGGAAAAGGTACGACCTGGATCTTTTGTTTTCACCTTCTTGTACACTCCTGTAAACTGACCATCAGCCGGTCTCTTTGGCGAAGGGATTATTGACTTTCTCCGTAATCCCGTATGTCCACGTAGGGTAACACAGCTGCGCGAGATTCGGTAGAGAATCGCGTCGAGTTGGTTACTTACGGGAGTATGTGAGCCGGTCGCTCAGACAGCAATGGCAAACTACTGAGCGTAATCTTGCCAAGAAATCAATAACAGCGGTAAAATGCTGCTGTTGACAGCGGTGTCCTGTAAATATGAAATGCAAAAACAAAAACAAAAACAAAAAACTGACCACCTCATGTTGACTGTTAGCAGCACGTAAAGTATGTATATTGCACGTTACTTGCACGTAAAATGTGTATACTACACGTTACTTGCACGTAAAATATGTATATTGCACGTTACTTATCCGTAAAATGTGTATATTACACGTTACTTACACGTAAAATGCGTATATTAATGTTAGGTGATCATGGAGTGTACATTTCAGTCGACGTCGCCGAAAGGATGGCTTTAGCTCTTAAACTTCCAGTGCACTGATGGTGGGACAGCGGCTTAATCTCATACATTGGTCAATTGGATTTAAAAGTAGACCCCTTGTTCAGAAAGCAATGGCAAACTACCGAACGTCCATCAAATGACATGTAATTCTGTTGTTCTTTTAAACATATTCCAGGCGAGGTCAGTGTGAGTGATAGGAAGCAACGCTGATAACGGTATGAGCGCTGTCGGACAAGGGTTCGTCGCCTGCATTCATCATCCGCTATAGTGAGGAACAATCTGGCCACTTATTCCTCCGTACATTCAGACCTACAAAACGTGACGGACCTATAACTCCACAGGCCCATGCCTGGTTCGGTCAAACAATTTCCGTAACCATGTGATTAGTGTTCCAGCCAAAGTACAACGAGACTTTAAAATGAACACCTTAAGTCAGTGGTTCTCAACCGGTGAGGAAATTCCCCCCCCCCCCCCCCCAGAGGGGAATTTTAGAGTTTCCAGGTGGAAATTAAGATTATATCAAGATCGCGTTAATACAAGTGTCAGAAGTCGGGGTGCCCCACCGGCTAGATGAATGTATTGTTCACTGGCGAGCAACCCCAGATAGTCAGAAACTGACTAGGGACAAAATCTATATGGCTGAACTACAGATTAAGCCCTTGAATATCCAACGTACAGTTCCTAGTGGCTCGTTACAAAATTGAAATGAACTGTGCTGAATATTCGCCAAGGATCAGGAAAGAGAAGTTTAGCTGAGATAGATGTTTTAAGTCTAAATATATGAATATAGACGACTATTCTCAGTACAGGTTTTTCTCCCTGACTGCTCCCTTCCTTGGTGTGTAAGTGAACCCCCACCAATGTACACACACAACACGTATGCACAATTGGAATTAAAAGATAACGACAGAACTATGAGTTACAATACTACAACATTTATTTACTAATCATGATCATAGACATCTGATGGTTCAAGATGAGGATGATGAAATCATATAACATATTGTGATGAGAAACATTACGTAACTTTACTTGTTACTTCATCTATCTGGAACTGTGGTCCAGATCCCCACTCTCCAGTAGACTCAACAAAAGAAAAAGAACAGCTTGCCGGTATTCTGAGATCCTGTCAGTCCTGACACTCCTAGTCAGTAGTCTCTAGTCTTGAGATCTATAACATAGGGCTCCTTGTGAGAGCTGTTCTGAAGTCAAACTTAATCTAACTTAAAACAGGCTAGGGACCCTTATTTAAGCTGAGTCAAGCAGACAGTATCTGAGACACTATTATCTCTTTGGCAGTCCCGTCATAAATTCTTCTTATCTCCTCCTGACAGTAATTGCAATTAAGTCCAAGTCTGTCCAGTCATAAAAATTCTTTTAACCACTAACCCTCACCATAGTGTCACACCTGGATGGTTTTGCGTTGCCAGCCCCAGATCAGTTTCACAGTCTTATCAGTGATTTCACACCTTGCAGAGTCTGCTAGTCCGAGTGGACGGGGGCTTAGTTTACAGCCCTGGGGCTATTATCTTTCCCTGGGTCAATGTTGTTCACACCTGGGCGATTTTCTAGCTATTCTTATCAGGTGTCATGTCAAGGGAACAATTAGGTTCTCATGGTCAACGGCCAGTTTACAACTCTGTGGGTAAACCAGGTTTTAATTACACAGTCCATGGCCCCTTCATTGTTGATTCAGCATGTCTGGGTCAGCAGTTTCCCAAGGTGTATACTAATTATCTAGTTGCCATTTTACTTGCCATCTGCAAGCTTACGTCATGGCTAGAGGCTTTTTGTGAATAATCTTACCTCACGACTAGATAATTTTGGAGTAGTGTGATTAATTCATTCTTTCTCAATTTGACCTCTCAAATTTGGAGACCGAGAAAAATATTCTGGGATGTTAAGGCGGCCAATTCGTGACAGAGCTTTCCCCTTAAAAAAAAAGTTTCTGCCAGAAATCTTTTGTCAAAGCACGCCGTACATCCCAGAATAATGCCTAAGCACTCTCCGTTCTGTATCTGCCTAAAGGTTTCCAATATTCCTAGTGGCAGTGGGTTGTCCTGCTTCTGCATAAAGACGTTCCATTTCCATAGCCCAAAGATACTCTGGATAGATCCTTGTACCTGGTTTTCGGCCGGGATTCCATGCAATAGCTTGGTAAAATCCGGTAATTGTCAGGAGGTTGTAATTTTACCCCTCCGGGAAAGATCACAATCAACGGGATTCTTCTACGCCTCTGGACAGCAATTGTTTTACACCATTCACTCACGTGATTTACTCCTTTCAGCCGAGGATGTACCCGTAGTGAGGTCTTGCATAAGCTGGCCACAGCAAAGCTTGTCTCCGTGATTTTCCTCCATCCATTATAGATTCTCAACTGATCCATCAATAACTTCCTTTTGAAAGGAATAATGTTACACATCATGGTCCCATGATATAAATTCAACTGGCGCTTTCCTCCTTCAAAGTTGGGCGTAACAATCTTCCCTCCTCGGTGTCGCGGTTTCTTCCCCTGATAATCAGTTAATGGGCTGAGTTTCTCTGCATTAGAGTTTCGTGTGAAAACCGTGCTAGAAAGTGGAATTTTAGTGTGCCAAGTTGTCCTGCCTTGAGAAATAACATAGTTACTCCAGGGCGATAAAGTGGAGTTACTTTGGAATAAAGTATCCACAACTAGCTGATCTACTCCTATCAAATCGACCTGACTGAAGGGTAGATTGAGTCCTAAGAGTGTTGATTCCAAACCACTCTTGACTTCTGTTACTTCAGGTCCCTGTTGCTGGAATTCCCTGATAACTTCAGCTAATGAGATGATAGGCGTTTCTTCCTCCATCTTGTGCAAAGAATTTTCTTCTTTAGCAACTACAGACAATGTTGTCTGCACAATATCAGAGTCCATATTCTGGCTCATAACAATTCCCTGTGTTTCCTGAGTCTCCGAACTGGTATACTCTGAGATAACAACTGGAAATGTTTCCTGGTCTGGATGTTCCTCTCTGGTTGTGCTTTCATGTGCTAAGTCCAGTTGAGGTAACTCCTGTGATGGGCTGGTGTCTACACAATCCATCACACTACGTAAATCATTTGAACTGATTTCTAGTGTCTTTTCCTGAGCTGCAGCCTCAAAGATCACAAGGGGTTCCGGGTCATCCTTCATCCCACTGTCAGTCAAATTTAATCCCACTTCTTCCTCGTCTGGGCTGAAGGGAATAATAAAGTCGGTTACCTTTCGATCTCCGACCTCCTTAAAAGATGTCCTCAGGTCATCTTCCTCTTGAGTTTCACCTCTCGTTGAAGTAAAATGAGATTCCTGGGAGTCTTGTACTGGCAAACCGTAGTGCAAACAGTTGTCCTCTGGGTAACTGTTACTAGGTAAATTATCTGAACTGATAATTAGTGACTCTTCCCGCGTTGCAGCAGTGAAATTCACCTGGGATTCTGTTCCTTCCTTCCTCCCTATTTCAGTCAGATGTAATTCCACTTCATGATTCTGTGACCAGAAGGGAATGTGAGAATCGGCTAGGTCTCCGCCTGCGACCTCATTAAAGGTTGTCTTCAGTTCCTCTTTCTCTCGAGATTCATTTCTCATAGAAGTCAAGTGGTTTTCCTGAAGGTCCTGTACTGTTAAACCACCATTGCCGTGGTACAAACAGTTATCACGTTTGTGACTGTTTGAAATGCCCTTGGCACGTTTTTTCTTCCCTCTTTTCCGTTTAGGACTGGGTCGAATGAGAACCTGTAGTTCCCGGTCCACTACCTCTGATTCTGCGGTGGGTGGCAAAGATGTCCCTTCCTTCCTGGTTGGGTGCGCATCCATATCTCCTACCTTATGTTCCGCTAGAACGGTTAGCTTCTCTGCATTGACTACTTCCATATGCTGTTTATTAATCTCTGCTTCTTCAGTTTTGCTACGCTCTTGTGCTCCAAAGAACTCATCATTTTCTTTAAACATAATTTCTTCTTCTTGGTCCCACCATTCTAACTCAGCTATGATATACATTTCTAGTTGCTCCCCCTTTAAGCCTTTTCTTATGCCCCACCCTTTCGCGGACTCTGAGAAATCTGCGCGCGCCTTCATGTCCTCTTCGGGATTCCGGTAACGTAAGGCCATAATTGCAAAGGACTATATTCAGGTAAGCTCCTATGTATATATCAAAAATCAGATCTAAGCTAGAACGACAAGAGTTAACTACTGACAGTCTACGCTATCCAATGTGTATAGTTTAGCCTCAGCAGTGAAAGACAACTGAAAATAATATTCAAGTAGTATCTGGCGACAGCAGTGAAGTAAGTGTGAGAGATATGCTACACAGTAATCACCCGTAATATTTACCTAAATAAACATTAAAATGCACTGCATACATGTCAAAATTAACATGGCATATATTAGCATAAATTTGCAAATCAGTCAAGCAGTTAAATCATCAACACATCAATGTAAATATGATTAAAGTGTTCAATTATCAATAAATGATTAATGGTAACACTAATTGATAATAGTTAAAAACAGTTATCAATAAATGATAGATGATGGTAGTTTTCTCATAAGTTCTTATCTGTTATACTTTTGAAAAGTTATATATGTACTCTGAAACTTCCTCAACTAAAAGTAGCTACATTTGATGATAGTCTATTTTGATGACTGAAGATTACAAGAGTTAACTTTGAAAAATCGTTTGTCTAGGGTCTAGTAGAATCACTATGATTACTAGAATCCTGGTTCAGGATCGCGGACTGGACCCCAAATCTGTCAGAAGTCGGGGTGCCCCACCGGCTAGATGAATGTATTGTTCACTGGCGAGCAACCCCAGATAGTCAGAAACTGACTAGGGACAAAATCTATATGGCTGAACTACAGATTAAGCCCTTGAATATCCAACGTACAGTTCCTAGTGGCTCGTTACAAAATTGAAATGAACTGTGCTGAATATTCGCCAAGGATCAGGAAAGAGAAGTTTAGCTGAGATAGATGTTTTAAGTCTAAATATATGAATATAGACGACTATTCTCAGTACAGGTTTTTCTCCCTGACTGCTCCCTTCCTTGGTGTGTAAGTGAACCCCCACCAATGTACACACACAACACGTATGCACAATTGGAATTAAAAGATAACGACAGAACTATGAGTTACAATACTACAACATTTATTTACTAATCATGATCATAGACATCTGATGGTTCAAGATGAGGATGATGAAATCATATAACATATTGTGATGAGAAACATTACGTAACTTTACTTGTTACTTCATCTATCTGGAACTGTGGTCCAGATCCCCACTCTCCAGTAGACTCAACAAAAGAAAAAGAACAGCTTGCCGGTATTCTGAGATCCTGTCAGTCCTGACACTCCTAGTCAGTAGTCTCTAGTCTTGAGATCTATAACATAGGGCTCCTTGTGAGAGCTGTTCTGAAGTCAAACTTAATCTAACTTAAAACAGGCTAGGGACCCTTATTTAAGCTGAGTCAAGCAGACAGTATCTGAGACACTATTATCTCTTTGGCAGTCCCGTCATAAATTCTTCTTATCTCCTCCTGACAGTAATTGCAATTAAGTCCAAGTCTGTCCAGTCATAAAAATTCTTTTAACCACTAACCCTCACCATAGTGTCACACCTGGATGGTTTTGCGTTGCCAGCCCCAGATCAGTTTCACAGTCTTATCAGTGATTTCACACCTTGCAGAGTCTGCCAGTCCGAGTGGACGGGGGCTTAGTTTACAGCCCTGGGGCTATTATCTTTCCCTGGGTCAATGTTGTTCACACCTGGGCGATTTTCTAGCTATTCTTATCAGGTGTCATGTCAAGGGAACAATTAGGTTCTCATGGTCAACGGCCAGTTTACAACTCTGTGGGTAAACCAGGTTTTAATTACACAGTCCATGGCCCCTTCATTGTTGATTCAGCATGTCTGGGTCAGCAGTTTCCCAAGGTGTATACTAATTATCTAGTTGCCATTTTACTTGCCATCTGCAAGCTTACGTCATGGCTAGAGGCTTTTTGTGAATAATCTTACCTCACGACTAGATAATTTTGGAGTAGTGTGATTAATTCATTCTTTCTCAATTTGACCTCTCAAATTTGGAGACCGAGAAAAATATTCTGGGATGTTAAGGCGGCCAATTCGTGACAACAAGAACCGATTACTTGATATTGTTTTTCCCTGCATACTTTACGGTTCTGTACTTCTCGCCCTTCTAAAATTCGTTTTATAACGTAAGTTATATGAAGACGTCTAGACTTGTTCTAGTATGTGTTGCTAAATTTAGCTTCTATTTTTACGTATACTGTGTAGGGGCGGGATGAGGGATTTACAGGGAAGAAATACGAAAGGGGAATGACATTCTGAACATATGGTGAAGGGTGCAAGAGCCAAAAAAGGTTGAGAATCACTGTCTTAAGTGTTCGTTTTTTTACCATATTCTGAAAAAGTAAAGACCACGTGTATCATTTTTCGATATAGTCACCACTGCGTTCAAAGCAAGTCCTCTAGCGCAGATAAAGTGCTTGGATTCTTGTAGAAAAAAAAATTCACTTGATCGCGTGTGTAACCACTCATGAACCACCTGCTGTACCTCTTCATCGGACCGAAAATACTTTCCTCCCAATGACTCTTTGAGTTGCCCAAACAGGTGAAAATCACATGGGGCTAGGTCTGGTGAGTACGGGGGATGTGGTACACACTGAAAGAGTTGCATGCATTTTTTTTAACAGTTGCACGGGCAGTATGGGGTCGAGCATTGTCATGTTGCAAAAGGCACTTTTACCCAGAAGTCCTCGTCATTTAGATTTAATTGCGGATCGAAGATGATTATTAAAGATCTGTATACGTATCACTGCCGGTCTCTCTGGCCGAGGGATTACAACACTTTCTCCGTAATCCCGTTTATCACGCAGAGTCTCGTAGCAGGGCGAGAGCTGGGAGCGGTTCGACCCCCGCTGGTGACTTGCGGGATAACTGAGCCGGCCGCTCAGAAAGCAATGGCAAACTACTGAGCGTATTCTTGCCAAGAAATCAACATACAGCTGAAAGATGCTGATGTTGACAGCGATGTCCTATCAAGGATATGCAAAACATTTTTTTATACGTATCACTGGTGATACGTTTCCCTCTTGACATGAAGTGCTCTAAAATAACGTCTCGTTTATCCCAAAAGAGTCATCATAACCTTTCCTGCAGATGACTACATGCGAAACGTCTGTGCTTTCGGTGAGTAGAGATAGCGCCATTCCTTGCTCGCCCTCTTAGTTTCCGGCTCGTGGTAGTTAGCCCAGATTTCATCGCTAGTAAATACTAGTAATACTTATTGTTACGAAACCATCACCTTCTGCTTCAAAGCACTGCAAAAGTTCTTGACAAGCATTAATGCGTTGACGTTTCGATTCTGAAATTACCTGCCGTGGCATCCACCTTGCAGACACTTTTTCGGTACTGTAGCACATCATGGATGATGCGGTGTGCTGAACATTGACTGATGTCAAGATGTGCGGCAATGTCACTCAGTCAATCGGCGGTTCTAATGTACGAGGCTTTCAACGGCTGCAGTCGACTCCGGAGTCACTACTCGTTGTGCCTGTCCCGATCGTGAACAGTCTGTCGCAGAAGTCACGCTGTTTTAAAACGTTCTACTCCATTCATACACTTGCTGGACTGACAGGCATGCATCAACATACTGGACCTTCATTCACTGATGAATTTCTCTATAGGTTTCAATCCTTCACTGATCAAATACCGGATACAAGAACGCTGCTCCTCTTTGGTGCATGTCAAAAATGGGGCGGCCTTCTTTAAACAGTCCTTATGACGTCACCGTGTTTGTCTGCACTGTGGTATCACGTACTTAACACTCTTGATATCCTTAATAATATTGACAAAATAACGGCATGGTCATTGTAATTTATATCACACATAAGGTTTTTATGTGAAGCCCCCTTGTATTATTCGTGTGTTCATTTCATTCGACATTTATATAATTCTGTAGTATGCACCTGACGAGATGCAGCGAAATATGCCAGGCAAGGAACCGTGCAACATACTGTTCGTGACTTATGTGCTTAAACTCACTAATGAAATACATTGTTTTGAACTCTGATCGTAATTTATAAACGAAAATATCAGACGTGACGACACATTTGAAGGATGCTTAAATTAGATGTGTGTGGCTCCAGCAAGGAGGGACTATGGGAGAAAGTGTTCACAACCAATCTATTGCTGGGACGATAGACATCAACACCTTATATTTCGTGAAGAAGACAGAACATTTGCGTGTTTGTCCGGAGTACTATGGTGTCGTTATAGGCAAAGACTCAATATAAGAAGTCTATGATTTATTACAGAGTGAGTGGGTTCGTGTTAAGCTGTTGACTTATGACATGGTGAATGGAGTCGTATTAAGCTGTGGATGTATTACATAGTCAATGGGTTTGCGTTAAACCTTTGATTTATTACATAGTTTGTGTTAAGCCGTGTCGATACTGTTATCTCGGCAGTCATAACATCTGATGGGAGATGCCTTGAAGAGATTAGAACAAGAATTGCCATTGCGAAGGTAGCCTTTTGCAAGATGAAAAACATACTGACCAATAAAATGATATCAATTGAAACGAGAAAAAGAGTGTTGAAGTGTTACATAGAACCTGTACTTGTGTATGGATGTGAAGCATTGACAAAGAGCAGTCAAGCTGAAAAACATCTGATGGTTGTGGAAATGTGGTTTCTGAGGAAAATGCAAAGAATACCACGGACAGACAGAAAAACCAATGAACAAGTCCTTCAAGAGGCAAACGAAGATCGTAAACTGATTAGAGACATTAGACGCACAATCAACATTTTTTGGGCATGTTATGAGAAGAAATGACTTGGAGAACTTGGTGACGAATGGCAAGATCGAAGGGAACAGACCAAGAGGAAGACCGAGAAGTAAATATCTGGATGGCTTGACCTCGCGGCATGGTCGAGACAGAAACACAGAGCTGATCCACGACTCTGGTGATCGAGTGAGATGGCAGAACATGACCGCCCATGCTTATCGGCATGACACATGATGGATGGATGGCTGAGCCGTGTGTTAAGCCGTTGATTTATTACATAACGTGTGGTAAGCTGTTGATTTATTTCATATTTTATGTTAAGCTGTTGATTTATTACATAGTGTGTGTTGAACCGATGATTTATTACATAGTTTGTGTTAAGCCGTTCATTTATTACCTAGTTTGGTGTCACCAACTGGCTGGGGTTAGATCCCAGAGGGGCAACCACTCAGCCAAAATCATTTTCTTCTACCGGTGTTTAGTTCTGGATGCAGTTTAAGATCCCCTAACTCTGTCAGAAGGGACTAGTTACCACCCAGATCCCAGAGAGAAAACGTGGAACTAATGTCTTTTATGCTGATTTAAGACACTGTCCCTGATACTCAAGAAAACAGCCAAGAAGTGGCTCGTTGAAGATAGAATATATCTATATATATATATATGTGGCTGTACTTGGTATCACCAGAAGTGAGAAAGGAGGAGTTAAGACATGCAACGTAATCTGGTTACTTATGACTGCATAGGCAAGATACCTCCCGGACATAGATTCCCACTTCTGGACAATATGTGCGAACCCCCACTAAATGATACAATAATGTGTGTACTTGATTAAGCTACACAAACATTTATAAACATTTAGAATTATACGGACAAATTGAGTTTTAAAATACAACAACTGTGTTTATTATTGCTATTGATGATCATATGATGATGATGATTATATTATGGTATACGTAACTCATCTGGCTGAAAAGCTCAGAAGCACATAGGTCATGCTTCCCCCAGTGAGACGCAGTTCACTGTCAGATTGAAGGAGTCCAAATTGGTCCCTCACAAGGCTAAGTCACTTCCGGATATGGGTTGTTGACTGTCCATTGCTCCTAAGAGATCTGAAATGAAACGAACGGAGATGGGTAGTATCTACGTCTACACATCTCAAACATATATGTCTATACATTCATATAAACATACATTCAAGTCATAATATATGATGGTATGATGATAGATGATGGCATGTTACATAAACATATATCAGTTCTAAATAAATAAATATATATGTATATATTAATAAAACTATTTAGAACATCTATAGCTCAAAACATACATATTCATATACATTTGTGTAATGGAGTGTTTCCCATATAAGTTCACCTCACTTACTCTTTCCCTTTCTGATTCATTCATACTGTCTTGTCGGAAGGGCTGGTCGCACAGTCCTGTCGAACATTAAATGCCTTCCCTGAATCTGTCTGGGATATTGAATGTCCTAAGTCATGTCTGTCCTCATGCAGACATCATGCAGACAAGGTGAACTGGTGCCATTCCTCAAACCAAGTGGTTTCACCATAATCTTGGTAGGCACTCAAAGTGTTGGTCCAAATAATCAATGTTAATTGGACGCTATCAAGAGACTGGTAGCTCTCAGGAATTTCTCCTAAGTAGTCAGTCTCCCCAATGTTTAACATCATACAGGATGAATCTAAATGTATCTCCTGTACCTGAATAAGCCACACGCTCATGTAGCTTGGATAATGGATTTCTCCAAATTGTCACATACAACAAATCAGACAACCAAGTAGTGAATGCAAGAAGAAAATAGTTCTCAGTGAAATCGTAAAGCTAGAACTGGAACATTAAGTACAAAGAAAATCCACCAGTGTAAAGTTTTGGAGAATATGCAGAACAAGAAACTACACAAGCCTTCAGACTAGCAGACAACTAATCAGAGTAATGGTCTTACCTGGGTTATAGCTAGGAAATCCTGTCATACGACTTCGTACAGAAGTCCAACAGAACGAAATGTTAATATTTCTCCAGTAGGTATCCTAAGAATGCTATTGTGAATTTGCGTCTGAAGTCTTGCTGGCCATGCATGTAGTTTTATTCTAGTCAATTCCTGGCTAGTTTCCAGGTTGGTTAATTAATATGTCCAAGTTCCTGTTAGCTCCACCTATTTTTCCATGTAAGATGATTTACCTAGATGGATTAAGTGCCAAATTCTTTTCACCCCTCCTCCTTTCCTGTGAAGGGTAGTTTCATCTGTCAATCAAATTGACCGATGCCCCCCACGCCTGAAACAATGAAACCTGCTTTGGCGGCAATGCAGTTGCGTCATTACATTCCAATAGGCTGGTAACACCAGCCTTCCCGGTTGCTGGCATGAATGTGTCAGCCATGTGTTTCTACTTTGCCCCGTAGTATTGCGTAGTATTGCGGAGAGGTGTTAAGCATCTGGTCCTAATTGCTCCTTTGTGGTGGCAATCACAGACGTCCCGGCTCCCCAAAGTCTGGACTTTTAGATAGGTGTTAGGCCTGCATTAAATTGCCGTCTTTGGATCACACGGGGTTCTGTTGAACTAAGGTGTTAGGTGTCTATTCCAACCGCAGGCTTGTAAACTAACACGTCAATCTCAACTGACTGGCTCCACGATGTATCAACGCCGTCGGCCCCAGCCTAGATTCCACACTTTGTCTTTCTCGTCCCTTGTACTGAAAACAATGAGTTTTCAACCTTTGATAGCGCCCGCCCCGACTGGTGCCGTGGTGTCTGGGTTTTAACTTTGATCTGGACATCAAAGCTTTCTCAGACCTAGCATTACAGAAATGATGGGGCGTGCGTGGTCAAAATGTATTTTCCTCTTGTTTTCAAGTTTATTGCATTTCTATCATTTTCTGGTGGACGTTTATGCTTTTAGAGAATGATAGAAAAATAATGTGGGCTCTTTAATTCCTTTTTAACTTGTGTAATTATGATGCTGCCGGGCTGTCCCGCCACATAGCTCTCCAATTTAAGTAGGTTCATTAATGAAGCCTATAACAGAGCCTCGGCAGCATTCAAGAATGTATCTAAGTTCTCTCCGTTCTCCAACTGCCTCCCAGTCTGGGTTCCCAATATTCTTTGTGGCAGTGGGATGTTCTATGAGTCAAAAGAAATATCCCATGTCCATTCTCCCAGGATAAATCTTGCAAATCTTTGCTCCTGGTGTTGTGTCGGATTTCCGGGCTATTGCTCGGTAATGTCCTGTCCTCTGGAGGTTTTACTTTTTCCCAGCCGGGAAATTGCAAAATGTATAACAAGATTCTCCTGCGCCGCAGAGAGACTGCTATTGTCCACTCAATTTCTGGCCCTTGTCCTATACGCAGAGGAAGTGCCATCAGTGTTTTCTTAAAAGAATTGGTCGCAGTAATGTTGCTCCATTTTCTTTTTCTCCGTCGGCCAAAGATCATAATAAAATCCTTTAATCTCCTCCTTTTGGCAGGAAATTTGCTAAACATCATAATTTTATGATGTGCATTCAACTCATACTTGCCTCTTTCTTGGTAGGATGTCAGTTTACTACCTCTTGATTTAAGAGTTTTCTTCCTTCGATAATTATTTATCCAGGTGCGTTCCTCTTCAACAGAGTTCCATTTTGAATCTGTGTTTGAAAGTATAAGGCTAGTAGAAGTTGTCCAGCTTTGAGAAATCATGTTGTTCCCCAAGAACTGTGAATTTGTATCACTCCTTGTAGAAGTATACATAAACAGCTGTTCTCCCCATCCAACATTGGTTGAAGTGAAAGGTAAACAAGGTCCTGAGTGTTGAGTATACCAACCGCTCCGGTTTTGTTCCGCTGCAGAGTCCATCATTTGTGATCCCCTGTTAGCTTCAGCTGTGTTGATGATAGGCATTACCTTCATCCTGTCCAAAGAAGTATTTTCTTCTTTGTTGTTAGCAGACATGTTTATCGTCCCTGAATCAGAGTCCGTGGTATAACCTACATGAATGCTTTGTGTATCTTGAGTTTCCTTTTCGAAAGACTCCAAGATACTGACATCGTAAGAATTCTCCTCCGTGTCTTGTTTGTCCTCCATGGCTGGGCTCTCTTGTGCCAAGTCCAATTGAGGTATTCTCTCCCTGGTCTGGTTTTCTTGTTCCAAATCCAATAGAAGTGAATGTTGTGGGATGTCATTTTCAATGCCATATCCCACCTGAGATAAGTAATTCAAACTGATAATTATTTCATCTTGTGTGGCCACACCGTGAGAAACAATGGAATCCTGTTTTACATCCATTCCGGTCTCAGTTGAATTCATTTCCACTCCTAGTTTCTCTGAACTGAAGGGAATAAAAGAGTCGGGTAAGGTCTCGCCTTCGATCTCTTTAATAGTTTTCCTCAGGTCCTCCTCCTCCTGGATTTTTCTCCTTTGGGAAGTCTTAGGAAGCTCCTGAGATTGCTGGGTTGCCAAGCCAGCTAATCCGCTTTCATTGCGGTGTAAACATTTATCACGTTTGTGACTGTTTACCGAACGCTTGGTACATTTATTCCTATTCCGTTTATTTTTAATATTTTTAGGAATAGGCGAGGGAAGCATCTGCCTTTCTGTGCGCAAGTTTTTGTTTTTCTGAGCCATGGGGATTTGCGAAGGAATGCATGCCTCTTCTTTGTGACGGTCAGCTTCCCCGCTTTCTATCAGAGTTTCGGCTTGAGTGATTGGCTTTTCCTCAATCGAGCTGGTAGATTCCTCCACGTTCAGTATTTCAATTTGCTTCTTCTTCATCTCATCTTCTTCAGCTTTGTGACGCATATCTGCTTCTAATTCTGCAACTCTTTTCATCATCTGCTCATCTTCTTTGTCCCACCAATCCATTTCTTCTCTAATAAATAGTTCTAGCTTCTCTCCTACTAAGCCGAGCCTTATGCCCCATCCTCTAGCGGACTCTAAGAAATCTGTGCGTGCATCCATGATCTCTTCTCAGCTTAAACTCAGGTAAGTAATTATATTATTACCCTACAGAGAGCTAGTCAGATTTATGCTAGAGCAGGATAGTGACAAGAGGAACAGACACTGCTATGAGAATGATAGTAGTGAATTAGAGTGAGAAAGTTGATGCAAAGCAGTCCGTCATACACTGAATTAACTAAGAATTATCAAATTATTCATGATTAAATCAAATGATAAAGCATGTAATCAAAAAATCATCAAGTAAATCATCAATAAACTAATTAATATCACTAATTAATGTGATTATTAATTCTACAGTGGTGAATGATGTAAATTAACTCATATGATATTATCCATTATTAACTTTTTAACAAGTTATTTAAATTCTACAGACTTCCCTAGAAACAAATTCCTAAGTTAATACTTAGCAAATGTAATGGGTGAAGAATGAAAGAATGGTTTATGAAAATCAATAGTCTAGAATTTATTCTCTGATTCTATCATGGATGAGAAGTCCTAATGTGTCAAAATCTTGCCTACAATCAAGCAAGCTATTACATTAGAAATAAATTATAACTAACTAATGCTGCTAAGAATGTAAGTGAGAATTACCTAGGTTCTATCCATGGGCAAGACCAGAATAATACCAGACTAACAGATTTGAAATAGGTTCGTTCCTTGCGAGCGAACCAAGTTTTCTAGGGTTTACTCCCGTATTCTATAGCGGGCGAGCAGACCAATAGGCTCTAGGGTTTACTCCCGGATTCTATAGCGGACGAGCCGTCCCAATATGTCACCAACTGGCTGGGGTTAGATCCCAGAGGGGCAACCACTCAGCCAAAATCATTTTCTTCTACCGGTGTTTAGTTCTGGATGCAGTTTAAGATCCCCTAACTCTGTCAGAAGGGACTAGTTACCACCCAGATCCCAGAGAGAAAACGTGGAACTAATGTCTTTTATGCTGATTTAAGACACTGTCCCTGATACTCAAGAAAACAGCCAAGAAGTGGCTCGTTGAAGATAGAATATATCTATATATATATATATGTGGCTGTACTTGGTATCACCAGAAGTGAGAAAGGAGGAGTTAAGACATGCAACGTAATCTGGTTACTTATGACTGCATAGGCAAGATACCTCCCGGACATAGATTCCCACTTCTGGACAATATGTGCGAACCCCCACTAAATGATACAATAATGTGTGTACTTGATTAAGCTACACAAACATTTATAAACATTTAGAATTATACGGACAAATTGAGTTTTAAAATACAACAACTGTGTTTATTATTGCTATTGATGATCATATGATGATGATGATTATATTATGGTATACGTAACTCATCTGGCTGAAAAGCTCAGAAGCACATAGGTCATGCTTCCCCCAGTGAGACGCAGTTCACTGTCAGATTGAAGGAGTCCAAATTGGTCCCTCACAAGGCTAAGTCACTTCCGGATATGGGTTGTTGACTGTCCATTGCTCCTAAGAGATCTGAAATGAAACGAACGGAGATGGGTAGTATCTACGTCTACACATCTCAAACATATATGTCTATACATTCATATAAACATACATTCAAGTCATAATATATGATGGTATGATGATAGATGATGGCATGTTACATAAACATATATCAGTTCTAAATAAATAAATATATATGTATATATTAATAAAACTATTTAGAACATCTATAGCTCAAAACATACATATTCATATACATTTGTGTAATGGAGTGTTTCCCATATAAGTTCACCTCACTTACTCTTTCCATTTCTGATTCATTCATACTGTCTTGTCGGAAGGGCTGGTCGCACAGTCCTGTCGAACATTAAATGCCTTCCCTGAATCTGTCTGGGATATTGAATGTCCTAAGTCATGTCTGTCCTCATGCAGACATCATGCAGACAAGGTGAACTGGTGCCATTCCTCAAACCAAGTGGTTTCACCATAATCTTGGTAGGCACTCAAAGTGTTGGTCCAAATAATCAATGTTAATTGGACGCTATCAAGAGACTGGTAGCTCTCAGGAATTTCTCCTAAGTAGTCAGTCTCCCCAATGTTTAACATCATACAGGATGAATCTAAATGTATCTCCTGTACCTGAATAAGCCACACGCTCATGTAGCTTGGATAATGGATTTCTCCAAATTGTCACATACAACAAATCAGACAACCAAGTAGTGAATGCAAGAAGAAAATAGTTCTCAGTGAAATCGTAAAGCTAGAACTGGAACATTAAGTACAAAGAAAATCCACCAGTGTAAAGTTTTGGAGAATATGCAGAACAAGAAACTACACAAGCCTTCAGACTAGCAGACAACTAATCAGAGTAATGGTCTTACCTGGGTTATAGCTAGGAAATCCTGTCATACGACTTCGTACAGAAGTCCAACAGAACGAAATGTTAATATTTCTCCAGTAGGTATCCTAAGAATGCTATTGTGAATTTGCGTCTGAAGTCTTGCTGGCCATGCATGTAGTTTTATTCTAGTCAATTCCTGGCTAGTTTCCAGGTTGGTTAATTAATATGTCCAAGTTCCTGTTAGCTCCACCTATTTTTCCATGTAAGATGATTTACCTAGATGGATTAAGTGCCAAATTCTTTTCACCCCTCCTCCTTTCCTGTGAAGGGTAGTTTCATCTGTCAATCAAATTGACCGATGCCCCCCACGCCTGAAACAATGAAACCTGCTTTGGCGGCAATGCAGTTGCGTCATTACATTCCAATAGGCTGGTAACACCAGCCTTCCCGGTTGCTGGCATGAATGTGTCAGCCATGTGTTTCTACTTTGCCCCGTAGTATTGCGTAGTATTGCGGAGAGGTGTTAAGCATCTGGTCCTAATTGCTCCTTTGTGGTGGCAATCACAGACGTCCCGGCTCCCCAAAGTCTGGACTTTTAGATAGGTGTTAGGCCTGCATTAAATTGCCGTCTTTGGATCACACGGGGTTCTGTTGAACTAAGGTGTTAGGTGTCTATTCCAACCGCAGGCTTGTAAACTAACACGTCAATCTCAACTGACTGGCTCCACGATGTATCAACGCCGTCGGCCCCAGCCTAGATTCCACACTTTGTCTTTCTCGTCCCTTGTACTGAAAACAATGAGTTTTCAACCTTTGATAGCGCCCGCCCCGACTGGTGCCGTGGTGTCTGGGTTTTAACTTTGATCTGGACATCAAAGCTTTCTCAGACCTAGCATTACAGAAATGATGGGGCGTGCGTGGTCAAAATGTATTTTCCTCTTGTTTTCAAGTTTATTGCATTTCTATCATTTTCTGGTGGACGTTTATGCTTTTAGAGAATGATAGAAAAATAATGTGGGCTCTTTAATTCCTTTTTAACTTGTGTAATTATGATGCTGCCGGGCTGTCCCGCCACATTTGGGTTAAGTTGTTGATTTATTACATGTTTACATTAAGCCATTGATTTATTACATAGTTTGTGTTAAGCCGTTCATTTATTACCTAGTTTGGGTTAAGCTGTTGATTTATGACATAGTGAGTGGGCTTGTATTAAGCTGTTGATTTATTTTATACCGATTGGGTGTGGATTAAATCGACGATTTATTTATTTCATACCGTATGGGTTTGGGTTGAGCCTGTGATTTATTATATAGGTAATGGGTTTGGGTTAAGCCTGTGATTTATTATATAGGCTGTGGGTTTTGGGTTAAGACTGATTTATTATATAGGCTATGGGTTTGGGTTAAGACTGTGATTTATTATACAGGCTATGGGTTTGGGTTAAGACTGATTTATTATATAGGCTGTGGGTTTTGGGTTAAGACTGTGATTTATTATACAGGCTATGGGTTTGGGTTAAGACTGATTTATTATACAGGCTATGGGTTTGGGTTAAGACTGATTTATTATATAGGCTGTGGGTTTTGGGTTAAGACTGTGATTTATTATATAGGCTATGGGTTTGGGTTAAGCCGATGATTTATTTCATGGTGAATGGATTTAGGTTAAGCATTATACAGGGAATGGGTTTGAGTTAAGAACACACCATAACGTGTCGGGGAGTTATCATAATTGAGACGAACATGTTGTACACTGCTTTCAGCTGTATTTAGAAGCAAATCTCTGACCTTTGTTGATATATGCATACGTCTTAGGGGGCTGCGTGGTCTCGAGGTATGGTGTCCGCCTCGAGTGCTGGAGGTCCCGGGTTCAAGCCCCGGTGATGTCAGGGACTTTTTCTCGTGGACTTCTAGTAATAAAATTTCCTCTGGTCTCTGGGTAGTGAGATCGGACGCTTGTGTGTATTGTTGCGCACGTAAAAAAAAAAATCCCTTGGCAGTTGAAAATCTAAAAAGAGTAGCCTAACGGCGCCGCCAGGGCAAAATTTCGAGTTAAAAATGTTAACCCAAAGTATTTCAGGATCCTAGCCGGTGCTACTGAGTTCGTGCACTGAGCTGAGTTTCTCCAGACTCAGGTTTGAGTTAGGAGGAGAACGGAGCACTTATGGGTTACACCTGTGTACCTAGATGTTGATCCAAACAAACAAACATACGTCTTGTATGTCATCATCCATATCGCGCGCTATTGGGTTTTTCAAGTATTACGTGCAAGTATCGACATAATTCGGTATATTTTATATCTGTATTGGAGCCTATAATTCTAAATATAACCTAGTCGATAGAAATGTTTATATTTAGAATCAGAACAACATAAAATTGTGTCACGTGACATTAAAGACGGTTACATCTCGTGACAAAGCAAAGCTAAAATAATTTGTTTTCCTCTTCTATTCACGGTCCTACTTTTACGTTTATCAATGAAGCGTTACAGAAACGGGCTCAGAGGTATAACAAAGCCAATTTATATCCTTTGTTACACCATGACATTGTTATAAAGATAGTTTTCAAAATGAAATACAACTATAATAAGAGCTAAAGGAAGAGGAAGTAAATCCAGAAGAAATAATGTTGATTAAGCTAATGAGGTTGTAAGGCATGTTACATGCACACGCAGAACAACCTCGTTGGTCGCGTCATGTCTTGTAGAGTATTTTGGGAAACAGACGCCGTACTTTGATTGCTATTCTGCAGTTTTTCGAGCAACATCATTGGTTGTTCCAGTTCCAGGTATTCTATATAAGCTGAAGAGGCATGTGGTGTAGCTGTGAGACTCGGCAATGGCAAGAAGTTCTCTACACATGGAAAGGCCTTCTAAAGGTTTTGATAAAGAGAAACATGGGTCTGCCTTTTTTCTGTCTGTGTAACTATATTTTCTATAAGACTTTCAAACATACCCGTATGTTAATACCCGTTTCCTCGCCTTGACGGATGTTGGGTATATGGAGCTGGCCTTTTAATTGTGTAGGCCTACTGTCAATGGTGAACTGGTTACGAATGCAATTCGAAATCTCGCATACCGCATTCGAAATATAGCTGCGGGCGATTTGGAAGCAGACCGTCTTGGGCTGGTAATCCATAGAATGGTATGAGTGCTGGTCGTTCAGAAAACAATGGCAAACTACTGAACGTAAACTCACAAATGAATCACAAACAGTTAAAACATGCTAGAGTTGACTTCTACATCCTATGAAGGATATGCGACTAACTGAACTATCACTGGGCGGGCGGTGGATATCACGCCAAGCTTTTACTTCCAGAACATTTTCTGGTACCTGTTTAGGCTGGACGGGTCTAGGAGCCCAGGTAAACATTAAATTATCCCCGCCTCGATGGAGATTTGAACACATGGACACCGGGCCGGCATGCAAGTGAAGTAGCCACTTCGCCATCGCGGCTACCTTCAAACATAGTATGGTCGCACAATGTTGTGTTTTTGTTTCTATTTATGCGCTTTCTCTTGTTTTATTCTGTGTTTGTGGGGTACCCATCAGGCTCAACTCATTTTGGTTGGTTGCTTGGGTGAGTTGGTTGGCTAATGTATTGGGTTGGTTGCTTGGTTCCTTGGATGGGTGGCTTGGTTGAGTTGTGTTGGCTGAGTGGGGTTGATTGGTTGTTTGTTTGCCCTATGCAGCATGTATGGGGTGGAATTTGGAAGATATTTTTCTCTCGACCTGACACCAAAACTCCCATCTCCACGGTGACTGTTGTGAAACTTTCCTTCCCCTCTCCAAATTCAGAAACCAGCCTTGAGGCGTATACAAAGATTCCATTGCTTGCTTCAGTTTTATTGCAGTGACAGCCACAGTATCACAGTGGTTAGCCCGCTGGCTGAGGCCACTTGTTCGAATCTCCATCGAGTCAGATATTTTGACCGAGTGGCTAGAATGCCGGATTCTCCTTCGGGAGACCCGGGTTCGAATCCTCGGTAAGGTTTGACGTTTTCTTCTTCTTGCTTTTTTTGTTCTGTCGGGGGCAAAAAGAAAACTCTAACCTCCAAAGTTTTCAGCGACTGCACTAGCCAGTCAGCCTTAATTCCTCAGGCTCAAGTCCTCCCTGCCACACACCGCAAGGTACTATCTTGGCAGTAAATGACAGTTTGACAGAAGGTTCCCAGTTCGGTCTGGCCTGAAACGGGTATGAAGAAATGTCCTGCGAAATAAAGGCGACCCATATTGACCACAGCAAATATCGAGTACTGTTTGTTCTGTACAAATATGGATCTAGCACTACATACCCTAGACGGCCCCCGTCATGTAGATGGGTCCTTCACTTGACTATCATGTGGTAGTGTGGTTACCTCACTTACTTGACTATCATGTGGTAGTGTGGTTACCTCACTTACTTGACTATCATGTGGTAGTGTGGTTACCTCACTTACTTGACTATCATGTGGTAGTGTGGTTACCTCACTTACTTGACTAGCATGTAGTAGTGTGGTTAGCTCATTTACTTATTACATCGAAGATTTAGTATCAGTTCCAAAGATTCCCCCGCGCGACTGATTACTTTTCAAGTACTACTTAGTTTGATTCATTACTCTGAAAGAAGGAAGGGTGTACGTTTTCTATATTATCATCATCACGTGTCATGCCGATATGAGTGAAGGATCTGCTGGTTTTTGTTTTTTTGTTAGTTGTCTCACACGATCGCCCGAATCATGACTCGGGTTTGCATTCTTACCTCGATTGTGTCATAGAGATCAAGACTTCCAGGTATTTTGTGAGTTCACGGATCATAAAGTGCTTTTGGCTACATTATGAGAAGACAATATTGGGGTTTGTGAAAATATGAGATACAGAGGAAGACAACGAGAGAGAATTCACATCCTGTGCCATAGTGCGAAAGGAAGTCAACCCATGAATTGATCTCAGCCGTCAAAGATGGCAAGATGTGTAGAAGCACAACCGCCCACGCCATTCGGGAGAATACTTGATGATAAAAGTGCTAAGACAACGATGTTGTCCTTTTAACTTTCGCCGGGTCATTTATGGTTATATTCTCCGAGCTGTTGTCTAAACATCAGGCAAGGCAGAATCACCATGCGTCCTGCCATATTGCTAGGGTGCTCACAGATCTCGCTGGTTGATATTCTGGGTCACTTCTGTTCCCGGTATTCCTCCATGACAGTTTCAAACCATCCAGGATCATTTCTTTGCCTTCCTTTGCCTCTTCTACAGCATACCTTTCCGGTCGTCAAGTTTTCCAATGCCCTTCTTTATATCACATGGCCAAGAAACATTATCTTTCTTATATGTGTGTATAATGTTCTGCTTTGATTACCCTCTTCTACGCAATTATTGTTAGTTACTAACTCATCGCAAAATAAATATAGATCATGGCGCCTCTTACCCATATATTCGAAATAAACCGCAGGCGGATTGGAAGCAGACAGTTTTGCGTTCATGTTGATAGTATGAGGCGTTGGCCTGTTTACAAAGCAATGGCAAGCTACAGAATTAAACTTGCCGAGTAAATCACAAACACCAGCCACGTACTGTGTAACCAATAACCCCCCCCCCCCCCATACAACTATTACTTCCCCTCTCACAGAGGAACACATTTGTTTGTTCAACCGTCACATGTTGGATATCACAAATAAGCTGTATATTTATATTAATTTTTATCTAGAAACAAACAATTTCGTGACCTATTCTGAAGTTTGTCCTTGTCTATAACACGCTTAATCCAACCTGTTCATCTGCTACTTCGTTGTCCTCTAGATACGTGAGCAGGTATTTTCCAGTTACGGTCGCAAATGTGCGATTGATTGCATGTTACCCCCACAAGATGATTCAAATAGTCTTATTTATTTTGGCTACAACTTCGCTGTGAGGGATAACTGTCATTTGTCTTTCCAATGTCATGAGAAGTACAGTTGTTTTATTTGTGTGTGTATGCAACTGTCTTAACATGTATGGTATATTTTGCCAATGTTTTCACATTGTATTTTTTTTTATATTCCAGATGTATTGTATCATCAGTTTATGATGCCAGCAACAACGGAAGCCAAATAAGATTGGGTTGAATATGCAAGGATTGCGACACGGAATTTCATGTCATTCGGTATATACATTTAATGATAGACTACATGTGTGTAATATCTTACTAAGCAAACAGTTATAGACGGTACAGGCTGATTTGAATTCGTTCCTGCGTTTATACAGTGGATACTCCGTCAGTCACACATTAAACGAATGGACGTTAAAGGAATTATATCGCGTTGTTACAAAAAGAGACGTCTACGAGATAGATACTCACAACTGATTGTTCACTTTGATACAGCTAACTGTACTATAGTGTTCTATAAACAGGTCAACAAGTGGTGATTCGAACTCAATGGTAAATATGTGCTTTTCTATGACCTCCGCTAGGAGTACAGCCGTATATTACCATTAATACAACTCTTTTCCCCTATGAACACAACACGTGAACAGTTTCGCTAAATCTTGTCATTATTTCACAAACGACCAAAGCGGATTCAACCATGGATCTTGAGGCTGGTGGTCTGTCTGACGCGCACTTAGTTACGCCGGTTGAAAATTACATCAACACAACACCAGTTGAAACTTACATCATCAACACAACGTCAACTTCCAATACGACTGAAGTCGACGACTTCGAAAGATTAGTTGGAATTATCATTCCCGTCATCTTCGGAGCCATTTGTGTTTTGGGATTTTTCGGAAATTTCCTTGTCATCATAGTGATCTTAACAGACAAGCAGATGAGAAACACAACAAATATTTTGATACTTTCGTTAGCTGTAGCAGATCTCCTGTTTATTGTCTTCTGTGTCCCGTTTACTGCCACGCTCTATACTCTACCCGTGTGGCCGTTTGGAGATATCTGGTGTAAGACGGTCATATACCTTCAGTATGTATGTGCGTACGCAAGTATGTACTCGCTAGTCATCATGTCCTTGGATAGATATCTGGCGGTTGTACACGCCATCCGTTCTATGACTTGGCGCTCGGAAAGGAATACCTGGCTTGCTGTAGCAGCCATATGGATTATTTTTCTGTGTGGAAATATACCAATCTTCCAGCAGTGGGGCGTCCATAATTATGTATTTGACAATGAGAACAGGTCAAAATGTATCCAGATCTTATTGCTTGTGGATAGGGATAAAAGTAAGGCATTGTTCACGTGTTTCTTCTTCTTTGGATACGTCCTTCCTTTAGGGATCACCTTATTGCTGTACGGACTAATGCTCAAGAGACTTCTATATGGCGTGGTCCCAGGAGGAGGCAACCAATCGTCCGAGAGCATGAGAGCCAAGAAACGTGTGACAAGGATGGTGGTCATTGTAGTAATCATCTTTGCTTTGTGCTGGCTGCCATTACAAGTCTGCTTGTTTCTACAATATACAGTTGACGTGGAAATTAGTTATTCTCTGGTCAGCACAACTCTCGTCGCTAACTGTCTTGCGTACATGAATAGCTGCGTCAACCCCATACTTTACGCATTTCTGTCCGGTAACTTCCGACGCAGCTTCCGCCGATTTCTGTGCTGCTCTGACAGATCCCAGAGGATGGATTACGAAAGAACAAACATCCGGTTTACTGTGACGGAGAAGGAAACAAACCATACCAAATCCACTTGCGTTAACAACTCCAAAACATATACGGCAGTATAACTACAATCTGAGTTACTTTATTCAGTCTGCGATGCACATAACTTCACTGTAGACAGAATGTGGTGCATTAGAATATGAACATCCATGCTTTCTGTAGCTATACATCGCATGATCTGACATGGCAAATAAACTTATTGATTGGTACCCATAGAACAGAAGCACACATTTGAAGACACCGTAAATAAATAATGTGAAAACTAAGGAACCCGGTAATCGAACTTGCTGCCTCCAAGTGACGATACTAGAACCAAACTTCTCCAGTGTGGACACCAATAACTCCGTGTTAATGACTTCAATAAGCAGTTTCTCGCGTCTCCATACATATTTTCATGGAAGGAAATTGGTGGCTTCCATATTTGATTATGTTCATTACTGTTCTTTGAATAAGACTCAACCTGGTCATCATGGGACTAACGGCTCACGAAGAGAAATCTGAAAAGTAGATCGTGAATATGTGGTGTGGCTATTTTATTATATTGCTGTGAATTTGTCTCATTTCATTTCAGCAACCTCGAGGGTTCCCAAGATAGGATATTGATGTATCTTGATCATAATTACCCATGTGTGATTTGACTCTCTAAATCGTTGGCTACAGTGACATAACGACATAGGTTATTCGTATGTTTGTTAATATGCATCTTTGTTAACTTGTTTAATCCTTCTCTTCACCGACGGATGCTGTTTTGACTGCTAGTAAAATTGTAAATAGAATGGTGTTTTCTTTGCCGTCACTGTCTTACTTCCAACTCGTTGACTATTGATTGCTGGTTAGTGTTACTTCTAAACGTCGTATATTAAATTATATATGTTTAATAATTATTATTAACATGTAAAATGTGTATGGTTGTGTGTACATACGTTCCGTGCTTAATATTCTCATTTACACTGTTACATTTTTGGTCACATCTGCTTGTTTTACTGGTCTCTCAATGGAGTATAAAAAAATGCTTCCTGTCCATGCTTATTTTGTTTTGAGTATATTCTACTAACCCCATATTTATACATCAATTCGCTTTCGAGGGGTGATGTGGTCAGTACTATCCAGCAGCTTTCTAGTTACACAGTGTGGTTTCCTTGTTAAATCTCTTTGCGGAGGGAGATTGTGTCAGAGGTAAAGAAAACCTGCTAAACGTAGCACATGACCCCATCGGTATTCCGTACACAGTATATATATATATATATATATATATATATATATATATATATATATATATATATATATATATATATATATGAGTGAAACATAGTCAGGTCTTAGTCAGATATGACTGAGCTACCGTATAACAGTAGACGGTACTACCTGGTTTCTGTTAGCGCCGAACGTTGGGCGGCGCTTACCAAACCCGACACCCCACATTGTGCCAACGGCTTCGGGCGGAAGAGCGCAATTGGGAGGGTACAAGCCTTACCCTGGTGCGAGGAAATGCAAGCTAAAGACAAAATTGTCATGGCAGGGCAGACCAGGCCCTAAGCCTTGGTTGGCGACTGGTCTAGGATCGAAGCTCCGACAGGCGGACAGTTAGAGCATTGCTTTGCTGATCCGGCAGCTTCTGCAGCTTGTCTTGTTCCAGATGTAGGGGTGTTACCTTTCCTCTGGAGTGAACTAGGCAGGCCAAGAGAGGGATCATGCTGCATGGGCAACACATGATCTCTATATTTTAGCCCAGGCTTTGTGCTATGGAGAGGCAAACTAGCGGATGATGCCCTCAACGCCATAGAGGCTCTACCAACTCTTGACCACCTGGACACACTTCCCACCATAACAGAAGTTAAGTGTGCTATAAATGAACTTGCATCTGGCAAGGCTCCAGGTAAGGATGGGATTCCAATAGAGGTTATCAGGAGTGGGCAAGACACACTCACTATACAGATCCACCAGCTAATAGAGCTATGCTGGCGTGAAGGACAAGTCCCACAGGATTTCAAAGATTCAAGCATCATAACACTGTACAAGAACAAGGGCGATCGGAGCGACTGCAACAACTATAGGGGTATCTCACTTCTGTGTATTGTTGGAAAAGTATTTGCCAGAATTGTTCTGCGCAGACTTCAAGTCCTAGGAGATCAAGTCTACCCCGAATCACAGTGTGGCTTTCGACAGAACCGGTCCACCACTGATATGATATTCTCATTGCGACAAATGCAAGAAAAATGCCGTGAACAGAATCAACCACTGTTTATTGCCTTCATCGACCTCACAAAGGCATTTGATTTGGTCAGTCGTGAGGGTCTGTTCAAGGCACTAAAGAAGATTGGCTGCCCACCAACTCTTCTGTCCATTGTGGAATCGTTCCACACAGGCATGAAGGGTATAATCAAGTTTGATGGTGCAACTTCTGAAGAATTTGAAATCAAGAGTGGAGTTAAGCAAGGTTGTGTACTAGCTCCCACCCTCTTTGGAATATACTTTTCACTTCTACTGAAATATGCATTTCGTGATCAGGATGGTGGTATATACATTCACTCACGCTCAGATGGCGGCCTCTACAATGCTCAGAGATTGAAGGCTAAGACCAAAATTAGGAGGGTACTGATCAGAGAGTTGCTTTTTGCAGATGATGCTGCAGTTACGACCCACTCTGAGGAAGAATTGCAATGTCTACTATCTGCATTCTCCAATGCTTGTTCTGAATTTGGTTTAACAATTAGCAAAAAGAAGACACAGATTATGTCACAAGGTGCACATGGGGTACTATCAATCTTTATTGACGACGCCGAACTAGAGATAGTAGACCATTTTACATATCTAGGATCAGTGGTAAATAACAAATTATCCCTAGATCAGGAAATCAACATCCGGATTGGTAAGGCAGCAACAACAATGAACAGGTTAAGAAAAAGAGTCTGGGAAAACAGGAAGCTTACTGCCAAAACAAAAGTCCTTGTCTATCAAGCCTGTGTCCTTAGTACTCTTCTCTATGGCAGTGAAACCTGGACAACTTACTCACACCAAGAGAACAATTTAAACAGCTTTCATATGCGGTGTCTGCGAAGAATTCTTGGTATTAAGTGGCAAGACAAAATCACAAATACTGAAGTATTGGAAAGATCAGGTTGTGTGACAGTTTATTCCATGCTCAGTCTTCGTAGACTTAGATGGATAGGACATCTTAGGAGGATGGATGATGGTAGAATACCAAAGGATATCTTTTTTGGTGAATTACAGATGGGTAAGAGATCTCAGGGTCGGCCTCTACTACGATACAAAGATGTGTGTAAGCGGGACATGATTGATACAGGCATTGATAATGCACATTGGGAGCAAGTCGCCGCTGAACGTGTTGCATGGAGGGCAAATATCAGAAATGGAATAAAGTCAAAGGAGAAAATTATTGCAGAAAAGTCACACACCAAGCGTTTGAGACGTAAGATGGTGCATGATGGTGGAAATGACCACGTGTTCAGATGCACCCACTGTGAACGGACATTTACAGCGCAAATTGGCCTTATCAGTCACACTCGCTACCGCCATAGTTAAAAGTTATTCTGCCTTTTTAAAGCACAAACTATCGTCTGTCAAGACGGCAAGGTGCCAATGAATGAGTGAAAAGTAGAAGGGAAGAAAGCCGACGGACTTTACATCCCAAAGAGTACAACTGATTCATGCTACATGCTACCCATATAATTCTCATTTCTCTTCTAAATGTCAAGGTAAGATTCGTTTCAGCCCACACTGTTTGCATCAGCGAGCACATAATTTTACTTCCCATGTCTAATTACATTAATTTTGAAAAGAAGACAAAAGTGTTAAAACATGATTAGCTTTAAAGGGTTATAGCTTCTCTTTACTCTAATGTTAATTTTTCTTAATGAGATCAGATATTGTAGGTTAATTCACTCGACGTGCCATTGACTATCATTCTGTGTGCCACGCTTGGCATCCATGTCGTTGTTTGTCCATGCATGGACCTATACTGGGTGGATAGGTCTTACACCGAGGGTCATGTCTTACACCGAGTGACAGGTCTTACAACGAGGGACAGGTCTTACACCGAGGGACAAGTCTTACATCGAGGGATAGGTGTTACACCGAGGGATAGGTCTTATACCGAGGGAGAGGTCTTAGACCGGGAGTAGGATTTACAACGATGGACAGGTCTTACACCGAGGTCTGACACACCACGGTGCCTGAATAGAACTAAAATGATTGACGTAATCTGCTCTTAGCACCCACGTCTTTGCGATTGAGACCTTTGCGTTGTATAATAAGGGCAGTTTCTTCCGTTCAAAAAATCTCAAAGCGTTAAAATCGTCAGTGGGGAACGGAAGTGCACAGAGAAAGCCAGCACTTGACGGCGATGTTAAGGTGTCGGAAAGCGTAATGAAAATGCCTTGCAAGAAGTTAACTCACAAAGAGAACTGGTTACTCCTATCAGAAGTCTATCCACATACTTTGGGTACGTCATCAGCAGATGAAAGCTAGAGTACGTCGTAACAACAGAAAAGGTAAAGTTGAAGAAAAGAGGTTGTGGGAGATAGAGAAGATGCTATACAGTTTGACATCATGGCATGATTCAACATTGGTATCAGGAATGATTGGCAGTACACGAGACAGAAGGCTGTGGACAAAAATAACCAACGCCAAACTACATGGTTTAAGAACTTTTAAAATTGAAATTATTGCTCGCCATCTCAAAACATAATCACTGTAAACTGTAGGCAACATATCTATGCGATTATCTTGAAGTCCAGAAACATAATCTGCAATACATCTATAATAATCGGCAATACATCTATAATGTAATCATCTTGAAGTCCCGTAGCAGAAACCTAATTGGCAACAATATATCTATAATGTAATCGTCTTGGAGTACCGTAGCAGAAACCTAATGGGCAATATGTCTATATTGTAATCATCTTGAAGTCCCGTAGCATAAACATAATCGGCAACAATATATCTTTAATGTAATCATCTTGAAGTACCGTAGAAGAAACCTAATGAGCAACAATATATTTATAATGTAATCATCTTGAAGTCCCGTAGCAGAAACCTAAAGAGCAACAATATATCTATAATGTAATCATCTTGAAGTCCCGTAGCAGAAACCTAATCGGGGCATATGAAGTGACCATCACATTGTTTAGGTCGGAGAGCACCGAGGTAGACGTCATCAGTCTTTCCCACACGTAGCAAGTTGTGAGACCAGGTATCTAACTCTCACCCAACTCGTTCATACCACTGTCAACGCAACGTCCTACCCTTTCCGCCAGCGATCCCCCTTATGTAATCCATACCCACGCTATTATTTGCCGCTATTTTCTGGTATCTGCTTCTGCTAGCGTTTCATTCTTACGTTTATGTAATCCATACCCATGCTATTTGCTGCTATTTTCTGATATCTGCAGGCTGCTTTAGTCTTACATTTACGTAATCCATACCCATGCTATTTGCCGCTATTTTCTGGTATCTGCAGGCTGCTTTATTCTTACACTTTTGAACGTTAACCGTCACGTTTTCATGTATCAACGTTACTATTTTCGTGATCACTTGTTTTATGTACCGTTCGGATAAGCGGGTCTTGTGATTAGTAAACTGTTCATACATTTTAATGACCGATCTATTTAGTTAGTGTTATCTCTTGTCCCAGGTGTCCCGAACCCTATTTATCATTATTAAACCATTAACTATTTTGGCCTGGAAATTTTCTCCCAATTTTTTTTTCTTGTTATGCCACACTCTTACGAACAACAAACTAGTGTTGGACAATACAGAAAACGGAAGTTGCTGTTCGGGTAGCAAGATGTTTTTTGTATGCACTGATCAAACGTAAAAGAAGTAAGAAGACGCATCTGGCAGTGTTTGAGATACACAGTTACGAGTTATCCACACATGACCTGTTCCTTGGGACTGAAAGAGTTAAGCTGTCCTGGCGTTCACATTTTACCTCTTAAAGTGCGCGTGTTCCGTTCTGTGTACAAAGACTATATCATGACGAAATTAACGCTGCTGACAAATATAGGCTTGCTCACAGCGTTAGTAATATACTATTTACTATTTTCTCTTGTGGAAGGTAGAAAGGGGGGTCTTAAGTTCCACATAAAATAAAAGCCAATCGGCCCCACATGTTCCACGCAGGCCTATCAGGTCTGCACTTATATACAACTGCTTGCGATCGTCTCTAACATACTTTCTGTCACGGTGTGTTTATCTGGCAAATATTCGGTAGTCCTGAAATATTCTGATATTGTGAATGTTCACCGACTTGTAGCTATATTAATTAGTTCTTTAAGGTTTGAAATCGTGACAATTCAATGAGTTCTAACTATGCTCATTACTTCTGAAACGAGTTGAGATTGTGGCATTTCTATGAGGTCTGGCTCCGCCCATTAGTTCTAAAACAGTTTGATATAGTGACTTTTCAATGAGTTCCAGCAACAGCCATTAGTTCGAAATAGTTTAACATTGTTAATTAATTCTCAATGAGTTCTAGCTATGCCCATTAGTTCTGAAACAGTTTGAAATTGTGACTTCTCAACGCGTTCCTGCAATCTCTACCAAACGTAATGTAAACGTGTGAGAGTTTGTAAATAAAATGCTTATACCTATTGTAGCCATTTATTGTTGTTGTTTCCGTGGTCTGTTGCCCGCCCATTGCTTCTCACTGCGTTTGACAAACAATGCAAAAGCGATGTGCTATACATTTCATATGATCCAAACATTGTGATTGTACAGCCATGTTTGTGTGCTATTATTATGTCTTGTTAATTCAACCACATTTGTCTGACGTTAATTCATTAGTTAGTCAGGATTAATATAACTTTGTCATGGCTGATATAATCAGTGCAGTACGGATTCATTGGCGAAGGTCTTACGGACGCATACCCGCGTTCGAAGCAGCTGTGTGCTGTTTGGCAGCAGATCGACTTATGTTGGATCTTTTATGAAATGATATGGATGCTGGTCGTTAAGAAAGCAATGACAAACTACTGAACGTAAACTCGCCCAGGAATCACGAACAGCTAAAAATGCTTGAGTTGACTGCTACGTCCTGTAAAAATATGAAACTAACTTTTATTAACGGACTCATTTGGTGGATACTGACAAGATGACTCTAGGCTGACTGCACGAACTGGCAGTAAAGCCTGGTCACGCACATCAATTCCGCCTTCGTGGGAAAGAGATAACATAATCACCTCCTCATGGAAACAGTGAGCAGAAATTGTATGGGATGCTTACACCATCGGAGGACTGAGCCCGCATAGAAATGCCCAATGTGCAGTGACGCCGTTCTACATAACATAACTGTGTCGTTAATTATGCCAGTTTGTTATTGATATTGCCAATATATGTTAATTCTACTACTAAAGGTAATAAGACTATGGCGGGAATTTTAGGGTTTCTAAAGGGGGAATTAAGATTATTTTAAGATCGCATTAATACAAGAGCCAGTTACTTGATATTGTTTTCCCTCTAAATTTTACGGTTCTGTACTTCTCGTCCTAATGAATTTCATTATATAACGTAAGTAGACCCGCAAATCACGTTTTATGTAGATGTCTAGACTTGTTCTAGTATGTGTTATTAAATTTAGCTTCAATTTTTATGTATACAGTACAGTGTAAGGGTGGGGGGGGGGGGGATTTATAGAGAGGAAATTTGAAAGGGGGGTGTAACGTTCTGAACATATGGTAAAGTGGGGCATGGGCCAAAAAAGGTTGAGAACCACTGCGCTAGAACATCTTCATCCCCACTATGCTTAACGACAAAAGTGGAAATAAAATGATTAATTCAAGCATGCCATTTAATCCAGCAGTGTGTCGTTAGTTCTACTAGTCCGCTATTAATTACATCGGTGTGTCGTCCTTTTTTCCAATTCTACCATTCTTTGCGTCGTCCTTTTTCAAATTCTACCATTAATCAATTTCTATTCTTAGTTGTATCGGCTTTGTTATTGGTAGATTATTTGTAGAGGAAGACAGACACACATTTACAGAGGATTAGTATTACTTCGTGTGAACCTAAAAAAAAGTTAGTTGCATATCCTTTATAGGTCGTTGCGTCAGCCCAAGCAATTTTTTTTTGGCTGTTTGTCATTTCTTGACAGGATTACGTTCAGTAGTTTGCCATTGCTTTCTGAACAACCGGCACTCATACTATTGTATGAAAACCAACGTAAAACGGTCTGCTTCCAAATCGTTCGAAGGGTGATCCTAAAGAGAATATTAATTTCCTCGAAACACATCAAGCACTTAGGAGTTGTCTTAACTAATTACACCAGTGTTGTTGTTTTGTTTTTTTTGGGTTTTTTTCCCCTTATATATACACACATTGATTATAGCAGCCAAATCATAATTAATTAAATACGTATTTTTATTAAACGAGTCTGTACTTAACTAAAATTATATTAATCTGTACTTGTTATTATTATAAGTATTGTATTTGTTATATCAGTTTGATATTAATTGCATGACTGTCATTACCTATCATTGTATCTTGTAAATTATCCCTGTCTACTGTTAAACTTAACACCGCAAGGATTTGAGTTACCTGTACGAGATTATGATGTTTTTTTTTTTCCTTTCATATCCTATTTACAGGACATCGCTGTCAACACCAACAATGCTGTTGTTGATGTCTTGGCATGTTTACGTTCATTAGTTTGCCATTGCTTTCTGAACGACCGGCTCCCATATCATCATGTTAACACCAGCGCGACATAGTCTGCTGCCAAATCGGTCACAGCTGTGTTTCGAACTCTGGTAAGCGGCCTCATGAATCGCATCCGCAAGCCACGGAGACCGGCGATTATGATGTTACAGAAATGAAATGAAGTTAACTCCGTAATGCGAGCTAAAGGTTTGTTGTTCATCTTGTGAGCTACTACTGTTATATCAGTCATCGTGCGAGTTATAGTTATACTGTTTATCATGCATACACTAATGTTTTGATGTTACCATGTTTGCTAATGTTCTGTATATCATGTTAACGAACGTTCTACTGTTCATCATGTTAGCCACTGTTCCGGTGTTTATCATTTTAGCCATTGTTCAGCAGTTTATCATGTTAGCGGACGTTTTGCTGTTTGTCATGTTAGCCATTGTTCTGGTGCTTATCATGTTAGCGAACTTTCTGCTGTTTATCATGTTAGCTAATGTTCTGCTGTGTATTATGTTAGCTAATTTTCTGCTGTTTATCATGTTAGCCAGTGTTCTGCTGTTTATCATGTTAGCCAGTGTTCTGCTGTTTATCATGTTAGCCAGTGTTCCGCTGTTTATCATGTTAGCGAAATTTCTGCTGTTTATCATGATAGCCAATGTTCTGCTGTTTATCATGTTAGCCAGTGTACTGCCGTTTATCATGTTAGCGAACTTTCTGCTGTTTATCATGTTAGCTAGTGTTCTGCCGTTTATCATGTTAGCTAATTTTCTGCTGTTTATCATGTTAGCTAGTGTTCTGCCGTTTATCATGTTAGCCAGTGTTCTGCCGTTTATCATGTTAGCCAGTGTTCTGTTGTTTATCATGTTAGCCAGTGTTCTGCTGTTTATCATGTTAGACAGTGTTCTGTTGTTTATCATGTTAGCTAGTGTTCTGCTGTTTATCATGTTAGCTAGTGTTCTGCCGTTTATCATGTTAGCCAGTGTTCTGCCGTTTATCATGTTAGCCAGTGTTCTGTTATTTATCATGTTAGCCAGTGTTCTGCTGTTTATCATGTTAGCCAGTGTTCTGTTGTTTATCATGTTAGCTAGTGTTCTGTTGTTTATCATGTTAGCCAATGTTCTGCTGTTTATAATGTTAGCCAGTGTTCTGCCGTTTAATATGTTAGCCAGTGTTCCGCTGTTTATCATGTTAGCCAGTGTTCTGCCATTTATCATGTTAGTCAATGTTCTGCCGTTTATCATGTTAGTCAATGTTCTGCCGTTTATCATGTTAGCCAGTGGTCCGCTGTTTATCATGTTAGCCAGTGTTCTGCAGTTTATCATGTTAGTCAATGTTCTGCCGTTTATCATGTTAGCCAGTGTTCCGCTGTTTATCATGTTAGTCAATGTTCTGCCTTTTATCATGTTAGCTAGTGTTTTGCTGTTAACATATTAGTCAGTGTTCTGCTGTTTATCATGTTAGCCAGTGTTCTGTTGTTTATCATGTTAGTCAATGTTCTGCCGTTTATCATGTTAGTCAATGTTCTGTTGTTTATCATGTTAGCCAGTGTTCTGGTGTTTATCATGTTAGCCAGTGTTCTGTTGTTTATCATGTTAGTCAATGTTCTGCCGTTTATCATGTTAGTCAATGTTCTGTTGTTTATCATGTTAGCCAGTGTTCTGGTGTTTATCATGTTAGCCAGTGTTCTGTTGTTTATCATGTTAGCCAGTGTTCTGTTGTTTATCATGTTAGCCAGTGTTCCGCTGTTTATCATGTTAGCCAGTGTTTTGCTGTTAACATATTAGTCAATGTTCTGCCGTTTATCATGTTAGTCAATGTTCTGTTGTTTATCATGTTAGCCAGTGTTCTGGTGTTTATCATGTTAGCCAGTGTTCTGTTGTGTATCATGTTAGCGAACGTTCTGTTGTTTATCATGTTAGCGAACGTTCTGCTGTTATCATGTTAGCGAATGTTCTGCTGTTTATCATGTTAATACTCCGCTGTTGATCAAACTAGCTTTGTTCTGCTGTTTATCATACTTTTTAACGTTTTGTTTTATCATACTGTGTAATGTTCTGCTGTTTATAATACTATTTAATATTCTGTTATTTATCATACTGTTTAACGTTTTATTTTATCAAACTGTGTAATGTTTTGTGTTTATCATACTGTGTAATATTCTGCTGTTTATCATACTAGTTAATATCCTGCTGTTTAGCATACTGGTTAATATTCTGCTGTTTATCATGCAAGTTAATATTCTGCTGTTTATCATATTGGTTAATATTCTGCTGTTTATCATACTAGTTAATATCCTGCTGTTTATCATACTAGTTAATATCCTGCTGTTTATCATACTAGTTAATATTCTGCTGTTTATCATACTAGTTAATATCCTGCTGTTTAGCATACTGGTTAATATTCTGCTGTTTATCATACTAGTTAATATCCTGCTGTTTAGCATACTGGTTAATATTCTGCTGTTTATCATGCAAGTTAATACTCTGCTGTTTATCATATTGGTTAATATTCTGCTGTTTATCATACTAGTTAATATCCTGCTGTTTATCATACTAGTTAATATTCTGCTGTTTATCATACTAGTTAATATCCTGCTGTTTAGCATACTGGTTAATATTCTGCTGTTTGAAGCACTGGTTAATATTCTGCTGTTTGAAGCACTGGTTAATATTCTGCTGTTTATCGTACTGGTTTATATTCTGCTGTTCATAATGCTGATTACTTTTCTGCTGTTTACCATGCTAGCTATGTTCTGTTGCTTGTCACGCTAGCTAATGTTCTCTTGCTTATGCTAGCTACATGTTCTGTTCGGGCAGTGTGATGCTGACCACATCGAGTCACTGCCGATGTGTCTAGCACAATATGTCAAAAGCGCCTTAAGAGATGGAGATGGTCTTTTACTTAGTGACTAATGTCCTGCTATTCATGAAGCTAGCTATTTCCGTGATGCTGCTAGCTAATATTCTGTGTTCATCGTGCTCACATATACTACCTATATCGTGCTAGTTTTTGTTCTGTGTTCATCGTGTTAGTTATTGTTCTGTGGTAACCATGCTAGCTATTGTTCTGTGTTCATCATGCTAGCTATTGTCCTGTGTTCATCATGTAAGCAATATTGTTCTGTGATCATCAGGCTAGCTATTGTTCTGTGTTCATCATGCTAGCAATTGTTCTGTGTTCATCATGCTAGCTACTGTTCTATGTTAATCATGCTAGCTATTGTTCTGTGCTCATCATGCTAGCTGTTGTTCTATATTCATCATGCTAGCTATTGTTCTGTGTTCATCATGTTAGCTATTGTTCTATGTTAATCACGCTAGCTTTTGTTCTATGTTAATCAGGCTAGTTATTGTTCTATGTTAATCACGCTAGCTTTTGTTCTATGTTAATCACGCTAGCTACTGTTCCGTGTTCATCGTGCTAAAATATGTCTAAATCATGCTAGCTAGCGTTCTTAGTCTATCGTGAGAAAATCTACTGCATAAGTGATGCTAGATATTGTTCTGTGTTTATCGCTAAACTGTGCTGTGTAAATCATGCTATTTAATGCGCTGCATTGTTAGCTATTGTTCTACATTCATCATTCTAACTAATGTTTTGCATTGTAGCTAATTTATGCTGACATGATGATAGCTAATATTCAACTGCACTTGTTTATAGCTAATTTTCTGCTGTAGATCTGAAAGACAATGTTCTGTGCTAGATCATTTCTAGACGGGCCTGCGTGCCCAATTCTTAACAACTTTGAAAATAAAGTTTGTTCGTTTGTTCGTTCATGAAATTAGCTAACATGTTGAGCTTATCTTGTCAGATATGTTTTCATAAAGCTAGTGTTCTGCTATTCACCATGTTAGCTATTGTTCGGTCGTACATTATGCTAGCTATTGTTCTGAGTTTATCGCGTTAAATGTGCTGCACAAATTGATCATCGCGTTAAATTGTACTGTGTAAATCATGCTAACTGTTATGTGTTCATCGTGTTAACCTGTACTGTGTAAATCATGCTAATGCAATGCTGAGCATCATAATAGCCCAATCTCAGCTGTACACCGTGGTAGCTAACTTCTGCTGTACATGATGATAACTAATGTTCTACTGCACTTGATGATAGCTAATGTTCTGCTGTAGATCATGAAAGATAATGTTCTGTACATAATACTAGATATTTTCGCAGTACATTATGCTACCTAATGTTGTCTGTTCATCAGGCTAGCTAATGCTCTACTGTTTATCATGCTAGAACAGTGGTTCTCAACCGGTGGGGATCCCCCCCAGGGGGTAATTTTAGGGTTTCCGGGGGGAGGGGGACGGGGAATGAAGATTATTTCAAGATTGCGTTAATACAAGAACCGATTACTTGATATTGTTTTTCCCTTCATACTTTACGGTTCTGTACGTCTCACCCCTTCTAAAATTCATTTTATAAAGTAAGTAGACCCCAAATCACGTTTTATGTGGACGTCTAGACTTGTTTTGGTATGTGCTTCCATTATTACGTATACTGTGTAGGGGCGGGAACGGGGAGGGAGGATTTTTAGGTAGGAAATACGAAAGGGGGTATGACGTTCTGAAAATATGGTGAAAGGGGGCACGGGCCAAAAATAGGTTGAGAACCATTGTGCTAGAAAATGTTCTGCTCTCCAACATTCTAGTTAATGTTCGGTTGTACACCATGCTTGATAATGTTTAGCTGCTTACCATGGTTTATGATGTTCTCCTCTTCATCATTCTTGCTGTTCTGTTGTACACTATGCTAGATAATGTTTAGTTGTTTATTATGCTAGGTAATGTTTTGATGTTTATCGTGCTAGGTAATGTTTTGCTGCTTATCATGTTAGGTAATGTTTTTATTTCTATCATGTTAGGTAATGTTTTTATTTCTATCATGTTAGGTAATGTTTAGTTGTTTATCATGCTAGGTAATGTTTAGCTGTTTATCATGCTAGGAAATGTTTAGCTTCTTTGGTATGTAATATTCAGCTCTTCATCATTTTAGTTAACGTTCATTTACCTCGTGTCATTTACTGCCACATTATGATGTGATATTACATTTGCAATCGCTTTATATAAGATAATATTACGCCTTTATAATATACGGTGAATACTCGTATAGACATTTTACCTCGTGTCGTCGTGATTGGTTGATGCTATGTTTGTGATTACTTGATGTGGTTTATATTAAATACTGTGTTTATGTGTGATTGGTTGATGTGGTTTACTTTTACATATTTAATTATGATTGGTTAATTGGTCCAAGAAATATTTTTATTGTTTTGTGGCTGTATCTGTTTGATTATTGATTGATGTAAATTGTTGTATCTGAATTTACAACATATTTTATCCCCACTATACACACTAACCCTACTATTTCATTCATGTTCCTAAAATGACATTGCAATGTATTTATATTTTATTTTGCACGTGAATATGATGACGTACTATTTTAGAGCCTGTACACTTGTATGCATGTGAAACATGGACAATAATCATACAAGTTGAGAAACATCTCATGGAAATGAATATATGGTTTCTTATGAAAATGCCAAGAAGAGCACGGCATTCCTGACAAACAAACGAACTAGATAGTACTGCAAAAAACAAATGAACATCGTAAATCGTCTTCTTCTTCTTCTTCAGCTTTCCGAGCCATTGAGGTTCTTTGCTGCAAATACAATCCGTCTCCATTCGTCTCTCTGATGGACCTTCTCTTGCCAGTCGTTGATTCCAAGTGCTTGTAGGTCTGTACATGTATTATCTCTCCACCGTCTCCTTGAACATCATAAATATATTAGAAAAATTAGGCTTAGTCCGTCGATATAATTTTTGGGGTAGGGGAGGGCGGGGATGATTTGAGAAGACATAATTTGAAAAGTTATCGAAAACATGCAAATTTGGTAGAAATTAGCAGCTTAAATATGCACATTTGATTGAAAAGAGCAAACGGAAAACAGAGATATATAGCTGGATGCCTTAAGCTCATGGAATAGTTGGGACAAGAACACAGACCTGATCCAAGATTCTGGTGATCGTGTGAAAAGGCCACCTGTAAACACTCACGCTTATCGCCATGGAACATGGTGATAATGAAAATGTTATAATATCTTTAGCTGTGAGCGGGTAGCTCTCGGCAGCCAATTGCCGCTATGCCTAAAATGCAAGTTCATCGAGCAGGTCCATCCCATTTGTAGCAGTGATGTGAAGACTGCACGAGTGTATTGTTGATGGGAGGCTGTAGTAAGAGCAATGGCTCGCAGGTGTTGGGTACTGCAGCTTGAAAAGTCGTAAGGGTTGACTTCATTGCACCGGTTTTTATGCCATATAGCTCAGTTTCTTTCCGCGGGGCGGCCTGCTGAAAGTGTCGCACAAAGCACAAACTACGTAGCTCCAGTGACGATCCTCAGGAGTCTCCGAGAAAAATACACTCGGGGAACGAAAGGCGGAGCTCGGAATCGAACCCGGTGTGTGAGGCAGGCGGTTTGACCTCTTCGCCACGGGGTGGAAACTCAACTGATTTTTCATGTTGGAATATGTGCCTATAGTTCGGTTCACGCAGTGGGACGATTCTATTTAAACGTTAGTTGACATGGTATGTTCGAAGATTAGACTGGTTTCTCTTTTTTTTTTTTTTATTCCTTCTTTGAGTTTGTTTTAGAGTTGTGTGTCTATGGATGGTTAATGAATGGGCACGATAGATTTGTAGCCTAGTGGTTCACCCATGTGTATCTGTCGTTGTTTGTCGTGATTTGTTGGCAGTGTTATAGTGCGATGTTTGGTGAAATAAGGAAATACCGCTTCATTTCTCTAACTCTCAACATACTTCCGGTCTTAATTGATTGATTAAAACTTCCAATTGTAACCTTTTTTGCGTTGGTCAGGAAATAAACTGTTAAAAGTTCAAACTTGCTGTATTTTACTTCGCTGTTAAACCGTCTTTTTACGTTTGTACTCGCACCTTGATGTCTTGACAGAAGATAGTTACGTTGTGCTTCAGAAAAGGTATCGTTACAACCCATGACGGTAGCGAACGTGACTGATCAAACTAATTCGCACTGAAAGGATGCATATGAACACATGGTCAATTCCACCGTCATGCACCATCTGACGTCTCACATGCTCAATGTGTGACCTATATGCAATCAGTTTCTCCTTTGTCTGTATTCTCTTCCTCCATGCAACTCGATCACACAGACAGATCTGTTCAATACTTCGGTATTTGTGATCTTATCTTGCTACATAATAAGTATTCTTAGCAGACACCGCATATGAAAGTTGTTTAAACGTTTCTCTTGGTTTGAGTAAGTACGTTTACCAGGTTTCATTGCCATAAATAACACTAAGGACACAGGCTTGATAGTTATTTGTTTTGGCAGTAAACTCTGTTCTCCCAGACTCTTTAAGCTGCCCATTGTTATTGCTGCCTCGCCAGTCTTGGTGTCCTGGTTTTACATTTTTTTTTTAATGTTGCACATCCCTTGCAGGACGTTGCAGTCAACACCAGCACTTTTCAGCTGTTGTTGATGTACTAGGCAAATTGTACATTCAGTAGTTTGCCATTGCTTTCTGAAAGACAGGCTCTCAAACCAACACGTTATAACACAACGAGACACTGTCTGCTGCACAAATCGGTCGCGGCTGCGTTTCGAACGCCTGGTAAGCGGCTTACAAACCGCGTTCGCAAGTCTTAGTTATATTAAAATGACTGGGTGTCCACCCCATTAATTTTCCATTCTATCAATTGTAAATCCTATCAACTGTCCATCCTACACGTTGTCCATCCTATCAATTCTCCACCCTATCAATTGTCCATCCTATCAATTGTCCTTCGTATCCATTGTCCATCCTTTCAATTGTCCATCGTTGCGAGTTCAAGTTGGTGATGGACCTTGACTACCCATGATACCCTGTTTTAGGTGTGAGAGGTTAATCATCAGTTAAGCGTGGCCACGGGGTTTTAAGTGATCGCTCTGAAGCTTTTTGTGTACTGATGGCGGGGTAGTGGTTTCATTACGTACACTTCTCATTTGGACTTAAACGTTAACGTCTCGTTCAGAAAATAATGGCAAACGACCAAGCATAAATATTGTCTAGAAAATTAAATCAGCCTGGGAATGGGATTGTGTGAAACGCCCTGTAATTGACATTCAGCTGACTTTTTAAAAGTTAGTCGTTTTTTTTTAAATACACCCGTTCCTGTAACGAGACAAACTCCGGGGAACCAATGAAGACCTCAAACGAACCGCCATGACTGTGGTCGATGCGGAATAGACCCACTGCAAACGCTGGTCCATGTAAAGGTACAAGCCGCTGTCATTTAGAGACGGTGGGATGGAATCCTGTACAACAATGTACAGAGAACTAAATAAATTCATATGAACCAAGGGTTGAAGAGAACATTCTGGCTCTGAATAGGATACACTAAGAAAAGATGACAATATAACCTGACACTCTTTTGTTTGGAGCCCAGAAGGCAAACGAAATAGTGGGAAACCTTAAAAAAAACCTAGAAGAGAATTACATGTTAATAATATTGGGAGGACATGGAGGGAGCTGCAGCAGATAACAAAAGACAGAACGGCTTGGCGTGGTTTGGTTGAGGGAGTATGTTCAAATGGGGAATGAAGGGCAGAAGAAAGAGACAAGATGGAATCTCGAAGTGGCTACTTTTCACCTTTTCTAATCCGGCGAGTTCTTTGATCACTAGTTCTTTTCATTGCTTCTGCTTGTCCCCATTATCTGTGAACGTATTTTACATCTTACCTGTCACTGGCCACAGTGGCCACGTGGTTAAACCGTCTACCTGTTGCTGAGGAGGTCATGGGTCTGTTTTCGGACTCATGTGCATTTTTTCCCCCCGAGACCCTTGAGGGTCGCCGCAGGAGTTAACCAAGTAAGTGCTCTGTGTGACGTTTTCGACAAGCGGTTGGCTGTTCTGCGAAGAGTAACGGTGGCATATGCCATAATCATTTCGGTACAGTGAAGTTGATCCCTTTAACCTTTGTCTTTTTTCTGCTTCTGGTACCATCAGCTTGGGAACTCTTCGTTGGTACTTACGAGAATTCCCTTCTGCCATGATAGTGGTTCTTGAACTCATTTTCGGAGGTCAGCATGGTCGAATGAATAAGAACGCTTATTCTTCATCCGGTGTGCTGATGCCGAGGTACCGGTTTAAACTCCTACACTGGCCAAAGTTGGACTAAAATGTTGACTCCTCGTCCTTGACTTGGGGACGTAAATTACAAGTACCCCTAGAGTGGTTTCGCTTGATGGCGAGGGACACTGGTAATAGGGAAACCTAATCTACAGGCAAAAATTAGTACAGTAAACAAGTAATAGTCGCAGTGTGTGGACTACGTTTGTTTTTAGAAAGAAAACAACATTCATCTTACTAGTCTGTGCAGGAGCATTAATAGTCAGTCAAACATGTATGTAATCATCATGTCATATTACTAACACACTAATTTACTTATTTCTCTGAATGACGACTCATATAACACGTAATATATGTATTTAAGGCGTGTCTGTTGTCCATTACATACCTACTGACGTGAAACATTGATTTATATGTACTACTTGTTTGTTCTTCAGCAACACATTTGCATTAAACGTTTGATGCTGGTAATGGAGTTGTTGTATACATAATTTATTTTCACGCCGAGAAAGCCCAGTGGTTAGTGCCATCGCCTGCCGTCTCGGTGATTCTGGCTTCAAGTCCCCTTGAGATCGCGATTTATTCCATGCCACGTCTTCGGGTTGACGCCAGCTTCTTGAAAATTGGTACCAGACATATTCTGGAAAGTTAAAGGCGGCCGACATAATTATGACATCAGGCATCGTGTGCCGGTTGGTCAAACAATATGGACCTAGCACCATACTCGCGAGAGTGTCCGTTGCGAAGTAGCTTAGCCGTCTGTTTCGATCTTTTAAGGTCATAAGTTCGTTTTGGAATGATTTGTTCAGACCTCAAATGGAAGTTTGGAATGATTTCAGACTTCGAGTGGAATTTTGGAATGAGTTGTTCAGACCTCGAGTGGAATTTTGGAATGAGTTGTTCAGACCTCGCGTGAAATTTTCCGAGAACCCTGCAGGTCATCTGTGGAGATGCGCTGCTTTATACAATGCTTTTTTATCCCCAGTCGGTTTGTCGTTTTGTGCCAAGAGACCGAGCCACATGGGGTAAAATCCTTTCGACTTTAAGCATTCAACCGCACCCTCAAAAGACCACATGACAGAAAAACGTGATCTTTAAACGTGTTATTAACTTATTTATTTTCATTTAAATTTTCATATTCTTCTTCTTCTTCTTCGTTCATCCGGAGTTTTTTTTCGGATGTGATTGCGTTGTGCCTGTTTACAGCAGAGCTGCGTTCTTGCGCCGTTAGGCCGACACATCCGACTTCTGCGGGCATTTGTTGACCGGGTTAACCTTCCCGGGGGTTTCTTAGGACGTTTGACTCTCACTGTTGTGGTGTTATCTCCCATCCTAGCTGGCCCATATAGAACAGCCAAAGATCCTGGTCAGCCCTCAAGGGAAGGCAGGGGCAGACCATGCGCATTCCCCGCCATCCAAGCAGGCTTCCATACTTGCAGAGCCAACACACAGCGCTCTGGTACTGGGCTCACCCAAGGAATCGTCACGTCCTGCACATGGCTGCTTAGCCTCACTTCCGTATATTGGGTCTTTCGTTCACCATAGGCTGTTCTACCGGAAACCAGAAGAATGCAGTGTGCAGATAACATCCACACAGTGAGCTTTCGATTCGGACTTTCCGCACAATGGATTTGCTATCCGAGCAATATTCCATTTCGTGCCACTAGGACACTTTTTCCACCTTTTTTGAAAGCCCACACAGTGAGCTTTTGATTCGGACTTTCCACATAATGGATTTGCTATCCAAGCAATATTCCATTTCATGCCACTAGGACACTTTTTCCACCTTTTTTGAAAGCCCACACAGTGAGCTTTTGATTCGGACTTTCCACGTAATGGATCTCCTATCCAGCAATATTCCATTTCATGCCTCTGGGAGGCTTTTGTAACCGACATACCTGTGGTATGAAGTGTGGCAGTCTGAATACTTCTTCATACACCTTTAAATGTCAACCTGTATGTAGTTAAAGTAAGCTACAGTCAACTTGAGCTTGTTGATATCTCCATAGAGCTTGTCCTCAAATGAAGCAGGTGTGGGCCAAAATATCTTTCTCTGTTCTGCATATATTGGGCAATCCTGAAGCAAATGTTTTGCTGTCATTTTTCCAGTTCGACAATTACATTCATCGGTATCTCCTATCTTTAGTTTATTGAACAAGTGGTATTTCAGCCTGTTATGTCCTGTGCGGAGTCTGAAGATTGCTACTTGTTCTCTTCTGTCGAGTTTATAATATGCATCATCCTTCTGGTGGCCTGGATGCTCTGATTCCCATTTGGTTCTATAGGTGCTTTTTATCAACCTCTTTGCCTCATTATAGGTTATGTCTATGTCAGGCTGTGGTAGTCGTCCGCCCTCTTTTGCCAGTCTGTCAGCCTCTTCGTTTCCAGGTATACTGCAATGTGATGGGATCCACTGTATTACAACTTTTTTGGATTTTTGGCATAGACCATGGAGTGCTGCTCTTAGGTCAGTTAGTTCTGTGCTGTTATTGCTCTTCAGTATTGAGACAGCTGACTTTGCATCTGTGAAGATAGCTATTTGCTTCTCTTTATTTTCCTCTATCAGGAGCATTTCTGCTGCAGTTTTCAAAGCCTCTACCTCCGCTTTGAAGTTACTTGAAAATTTTCCAGTTGCCATTGAATGTGTTTTTTTCACTCCATTTTTTAAATTTAGGAGAATTCCTCCTCCTCCATTCTCTATTGAATTTTTGGCTGATCCATCTGTATATGCATGGGTCCAATTGCTGCTTGGGTAATGTTCTTTTATGTAGTTTAGGGTTATTTCTCTTCTTTCGGTTTCATGCTGAGTGTTCTTTTTCTCAATACCAGGAATGTTTTCTACCATCTCAGGCAGTTGCTGCTGTCTCCAAGCTGGGAACTTGTGTGCATTGTGTATGGGCTTGACTGTTGATATGTTATGTATAGGATCTGCCCTAATCCTTCGTTTTGCAGTTTCTACAAAGTTGCTACGCTTCAGTCTTCCCTTTCCAAAACCATTAAATCTGTTGTACATAGGGTGGTCTGTCAATCTTCTAAATTTTTCTGCTTGTTGCTGGGCTCTGCTATCTCTTCTATCCTGCATTGGTTGTAAACAAATGATCTTTTCTAGTTCATTAATAGGCGTTGTCTTCAGGCTTCCAGTTATGATTCGCATTCCTTGGTTTTGGACTCTACTTATTTTGTTAAAGTTTGACTTAGCTGCTGTTGCCCAAGCTGCAATGCCATATTCCAGTACTGGCCTCACCCGTCCAGTATATAACTTCTTGAGAACTTTCTCATCTGCTCCCCACGTTGTACCAGCAAGCTTTTTCATGATTGCCATTCTCTGCCTTGCTCTTGTTCGATTTTTCTCAACCTGTGTCTTCCATGTCAGGCGACGATCAAAGGTGACTCCTAGATAGTTTGGATTTTCTTCATGGCGCAATATTTTTCCATTCAATACCAGCTTAGGTTGCTGAGTTTTATTTGAGAGGGAGAACACTGTGCATGTTGTTTTCTCCTCACTTATCTTCACTAGCCATGATTTTGACCAGTCCTCTAGCGCTAATAAGGCATGCTGTATTCTGCTGTTAGCTGTACTAATGTTAGCTGTACTAATATATTCTTCAGATGTCCATATGGCTAGGTCATCTGCAAAGGAGGATGTGTGTACTCTGGCTGGAATATTTTCTGTGATGTCATTTATATATGCTAGGAATAATGTTGGTGAACGAACTCCTCCTTGGGGGACACCTTGCTCCAGCAGCATCATTTTGCTTGTTTGTCCTTGTACTTTTGTCCTGGCAGTTCTGTTCTCAAGGTAGTGGCTGATCCATTTATACATTTTTCCACAAACATGCATGTTTTGCAGTTTTACTTTCAGTCCTTCCTTCCATACTTAATCAAATGCTTTTTCTAAATCTATCCAGACTGCTAGTGTGTGCTTTTTCTCTTGGAAGGCATCCTCTATTTCCTGAGCTATATAGGTTATTTGATCTTCAGTGGATCTGTACTTTCTGAATCCTGCTTGGTGTGGTGTTAAGAGTTTGTTTTTTCCAGATGCCATGTTAGCCTGCCATTGATAATGTGTTCCATTAATTTTCCTACACAGCTAAGTAGACTGATAGGTCGATAGCCATTTGGTTCTTCCAGGTCTTTTCCTTTCTTTGGGACTGGTATTAGTATAGCTTCCTTCCATGCCTGTGGGACTATTCCTCTCTTCCAGCTGTTATTTAGGACTGCTAGTAGTTTCTTCTTTGCCTTGTTGCCTAGTCCTATTAGCATTTCATTTGTGATTCCATCCTTTCCTGGTGATTTCTTCTTTTTTAGGGTATTCATTGCCTGTTCCATTTCTTCCATTGTTAGATTTGCCATCATATATTCTGCTGCTGTCTCTGTATTTCTATGATGTATCTGTTTGTCTTTGATTGCTTTCTTCTGTTCGGTTGTAATATCAATGTGGTTTGCATTTGCATAATGTTCCATTAGTGCATTTGCAGCCTTTTTTCCTGTAAGCAAGGCATTTCCTTGTTTAATTGTTATTTGTTTGTTTCTAGGTCCTTCATTGTTCATGGCTTTCACTAGTTTCCATAGTTTGTTTCCATCCCTGTCAAAATTCAGGTTTTCTGTTTTTTCCCTCCAACAATCTCTTGTTGTTTGATTTACTGTTCTTTTATATTTTGCTGAGATGGCTTTGAGAGAGATATTCGCTTCAATTGTTTGTTCTCTCTCTGCTGTCTTCCTGGCATCTTCAACTTTGTCCTCCAAACTTTGTAGTTCTTCAGTCCAGTATGGTTTGTAATTTTTCCTCGCTCCTCTAGGAATGGACTCAGTGGCTGCCTGTATTATCGCTTTGTTTAGACTTTCCACCATTTGCTTTATGTTGCCATATCGTGTATTTATGTTTTCACAATATTTGTCTGTTAGTATGGCAAATCTGTCCCAATCTGCTCGTTTGTAATTCCAGTGGGGCAAGGGCTTTTGCTCCTGTGGAACATACTCCATATTCATTACAAGCTTGATTGGTCTGTGGTCACTACCTGCTAATTGGTCCAGCACATGGCGATCGATTTTGTGGAGGATGTCTCCTGTGCAGAAAGCTAAGTCTGGAGTAGAAGTGGTAAGCCATCTTCTGGAGTAGAAGCTCGGTGTGTCATCCGCTTTGTTGAGTAGATGGAGATTTGAGTCTATTTCCCAGTCCTCCAATTCATCTCCTCTTTTGTCAGTATCTGGGTATCCCCATCTTTCTGAACGGCTATTAAAGTCTCCGACAATAATGCAGTTTGTGTCCGTTATTTTCATGTTTGAGAGTGTAAGGTCCTTATCTGCTGGGCTATACAGATTGTAGATTCTTATTTTCACGTCCTTTATCATTATATCAACACCTATAATTTCTGTTTGGTTGTCAGAGATCACAGATACTTCGCTGCAAGGTATTGTATTTCGTGTAAGTATTAGAACTCCTCCTTTATGTCCTTCGCGGTCGAAACGTGTGGCCTGATATCCTCTGACTGAAAATTTGCGATTGGCATTGAGGTGTGTCTCTTGAATGCATGCCACATCTATTCTATCTTTATGAAGACGCTGTGTCAGGGATTCTTTCTTGTTATAAACTCCTTCGGCATTCCACTGTAGTATGTTGAGTGTCCTTGGTAATTGGTCAATAGCTCTTAACCTACTCCTCTGTGCCTTGACTCCACAGCACAGGGGAAGGTGACCACCAGTAGTCATGGGTGGACCCCCTCGAGGCAGGGGGCCCGGCACTATCACCGCCTGATGGGACTTCACGGGATTAGCACCATAACGATTAATTTTCATCTGTGGCATCATGAAATGATAAAGTTACGTTGCACTTCTTTGTCAAGCTTGTGGCTCAGTACATCCGATTTCGACAAGCACTTTTCGGGATGCTTTCCCTAGCCTTTGACTGTCCCCAGTCTACCTACAAGGCAGCAGGTTTGTGCGTCACTTCGTCTGGTACCTCTCCCTTGACCTGTCCGACATGGGTGACCCTACCAGTAGCAGTGCTACCGTCGGCATAGCTCTTGGGGTCATTGGAACGCTTAAGCCCCTCTACCTCGTCAAGGTGGACGCACGGCAGAGGGGAATTTTCATATTCATTACCAAAGGGTGGCATATTTGTATTAAATAATCTACATGAATTTACTGATATCTAGCAATGTTTATAGTGACTATTTGTATGTAAACTAAAATCAACAGCATATGTGTAGAAGATTGGGTAGCTTTGTGCTACAATGGTGCTGTCATTTTGCACACAATATCATGTGTATATGAAATCTGATTTAGCTTGTGTTATGTTTTTGTGAGATGCTGTCTGCATATATGGGAGACCGTTGGGAAGGAATGAGACAGTCAAATATTGTATTATGTGTGAGAGAAGGTTAGGAAGGAATGCGACAGTCACAGATTCTATTATATGTGAGACAGTTGGGAAAGAATGGGACAGTCAAAGATTGTATTATACATGAACAACAGTTGGGAAGGAATGGGACAGTCGAAGATTCTATTATTCATGAGAGTTGGAAAGGAATGGAACAGTCAAAGACTGTTTGTATATATGAGAGATAGTTTGCAGGGAATGCAACAACCAAAGATTGAATTATATGTGCCAGAAATTTTGCAATAAATGAAACAGTACAATATTGCACGTGTGAGGGAAACAGTTGACAAGGAATTAAAGAGTCAAAGATTGTCTGCAGGTGTTAGAGGCAGCTTGGCGGGAAGCGAATGAGACAGCTAAAGATTAAACACAACAATATACAGTTCAACACAACAGCACAAGTTAACACAACAACATACAGTTCAACACAGGTCAACACAACATACATCTGAACACAACACACAGCTCAACGCAACATAAATTTCAACACAATGTAAAACAGCTAAACACAGTAAAAAAAGCTAAACAGAGCAGCTCTGGCTCTACATAACCTTCAGCTCAACACAGTTCAGCAGAACAATATACATTATCAGTGTAACACAAGAGGTATGTGTGTAAGATCTACAAATTGATGGAATAGACCTTAGACTTGTAAAAACAAACATATAATGGAAACAACAAGCTGCTATCAGAATTGATAATGAAGTAGGTCAATGTCAGCCTATTAAAAGAGGTGTGAGACAGGATGTGTATTGTCTCCAGATCTTCTTTTCTGTGTACAGTGAAAATATTTTCAGAAATATAGAAGATATGGAAGGACGATACATGAATAACATTAGATATGCAGATGATACAGTCTTGATTGCAGACAATGAACAGGACCTGCAACATTTAGTAGATGTGGTTGTTGCACACATAGAACTAGGGTTAGAACTGAATATTAAGAAGACACAGATTATGGTCGTCATTGGGAGTAAGGAAATTCCACAACGTGATATACGAGTAAATGGACATATTCTTAAACAAGTGAAAAAAGTTAAACTGTTATCTCGGAAGAGTCATAACATCTGAAGGGAGATGTCTTGAAGAGGTTAGAACAAGAATTGCCATTGCGAATGTAGCCTTTTGCAAGATGAAAAACATTCTGACCAATAAAAAGATATCAGTTGAAACGAGAAAAAGAGTGTTGAAGTGCTACATAGAACCTGTACTTTTGTATAGATGTGAATCATGGATAATGAGCAGATAAGCTGAAAAACATCTGATGGTTGTGGAAATGTGGTTTTTGAGGAAAATGCAAGGAATACCATGGACAGACAGAAAAACCAATGAACAAGCCCTTCAAGAAACAAATGAAGTTCGTAAACTGATTAGAGACATTAGATGTAGACAGTCACAATTGTCTGGGCATATTATGAGAAGAAATGACTAAGAGAACTTGGTGACAACTTGCAAGATCGAAGGGAAGAGACCAAGAGGAAGACCGAAAAGTAAATACCTGGTTGGCTTGGACACGTGGATAGTCGAGACAGGTACACGGGGCTGATTCACGACTCTGGTGATTAAGTGAGATGGCTCACGTTTATCGGCATGGCACATGATGGATGGATGTGTGTAAGAGATCATGTGAAATTGGGGGGGGGGGGGGGAGTAACTTAATGTGTATATATTAAATCATTGTACTTCATGCTAATTACTAGGAAGTGGAAAGCACTGCCAGTCTCATTTTATTATAAAAACAATATGCCACAGGAATCATCCCTATGCTTATACCATGATCCCTGTATTGTCATCCCTATATGCTACATAAATCATCCCCATACTGTTATGCTGATAACTCAACCTTCACACTTAGTCTAGAGGATAACCAGTATGATAAATTGTACATACGTGTTATATATAAATGGCAGTATTGTGCATTTTAACATATATGTTCATGTATGTATTTCTCAATTGATCGTAAATAGTTCTGTATTGGTAAAAGTACACCTGTAATCAGACACACTTCTTACCTCCTAGGAATTCAAGGACCAAGGTTGTTGTTGTTGTTTTTTTGCAAGATGAAAAACATTCTGACCAATAAAATGATGTCAATTGAAACGAGAAAAAGAGTGTTGAGGGGATACATAGAGCCTGTTCTTTTGTATGGATGTGAAACTTGGACAATGTGCAGTCAAACAGAAAAACATCTGATGGCTGCAGAAATGTGGTTTCTGAGGAAAATGCAAAGAATACCATGGACAGATAGAAAATCCAATGACCAAGTACTACAAGAGACAAATGAAAATCGTAGATTGATTAGAGAAATTAGACGTAGACAGTCAAAATTTTTTGGACATGTTATGAGAAGAAATGGACTGGAGAACTTAGTGACAGCTGGCAAGATCGAAGGAAACAGACCAAGAGGAAGACCGAGAGGAAAATAACTGGATGGCTTGGCCACATGGCATGGACGAGACAGGAACACTGAGCTGATCCACGACTCTGGTGATCGAGTGAAATGGCGAATCATGACCGCCCATGCTTTCCGGCATGGCACATGATTGATTGATTGATCCTATTTACAGGACGTCGCTGTCAACACCAACACTGTACCGCTGTTGTTGATTTATTGAGAAGATTACGCTCAGTAGTTTGCCATTGCTTTCTGAGCGACCGGCTCCCATACCCCCTGTAGGTAAGCGACGCGACGTGATCCGCTACCGAATCTCGCCCAGCTGCGTTACCCTACGTGGATATACGAAATTACGGAGAAAGACGTTAAACCCTTAGCCAGGGAGTTCGGCAAGGACCAAGTACCTGCTCTATATTAATTTTGCTTTACGTCGCTCAGATTCTCATGCAAGGTAAGGAGTCCTTTCAATTGGTCGTACTCAGTCCTGTGTTTCAGTATCTCATGGTCTTCATGCTGCTATACTCTCCGTTTGACTATACTCTCCGTTTGACTATACTCTCCGTTTTACTATACTCCTCGTACCTAAAATCACAGTAACTCTGAACCGTCTTGTCTGTCCACATTAATAGCAGTCACACTCTCACCCTGCAATGTTGACTGTGACATCCACCCTCCATTAAAAGAAAAGTATCATTAAATATTAATATGATTGTAGCTAATTGTCTGTTTTATATGTGGTGGTAAATCACTTTCTTCGTTTAACCGTTTATGTTAATGTATTATTTCATATGATCTTATTAGTTATTTACAGTCTATTTATCATCATGGCATCGCAGAATGTAGTACTATGAACATAGATTAGATTACATACATATAGTTTTCCTCAGTCTTCAATGCATGTATTTGTAACATAGACATATGTAAGAAAACATAGAATCGTGTCTTAATTATATGACTTCACTGATATGAGTATTTAGAATTATTCTCTTTCCATATTCACTTAAAATCAGAACTATTTCACACCGAATTTAGTACTGTCTGGTCATTAAAGAATTTGCAGCTTCTCCCATTTATACACGCCTAGCACAAACTTTGTTTTCACTTCTGCATATGGGCAACAGTCTGTGGGCGCATTGATGATACTATACAGGCATCTCTGGCGTAGTGGATAGACACTCATCAGCCAACCTAGTGATCATGGATTCGAACATGCATCGAGGCAGATCTGACTACTTGTCTCTGACTCCCAGATCGACCCAGCCGGCATCAGAAAATGTTTTGGGGGGTAATTGAGGCTGGTGTGATATTGATCACATGACCTACCGAGTGTCAATTGGTCTGTGTAAATGTCTAGCAGTACGTCTACAAGCCTGTCCAAGAGTACTTTTTAGATGGTAATCATTGTGCTGTCTTTGCGGTTACTGCTGTGTCAGTCACTGATTCAGCGCCAAACACGAAGTAGGTCTGGTCCACACAAATGAACAAGTATTACCATGTAGTTCCATTTAATGGGCATTGGCTTTGCGGAAGACACTACGAAACAAAGCAAATAACACATTGACACTATAGTATGGTGATATATCGTCCTTCTGTCCAAATGGAAGGTCACATGTGGCGATATAGTGATCCCATCCATCATGTGCCATGCCGGTAAGCGAGGGCGGTCATGTTCTGCCATCTCACTCGATCACCAGAGTCGTGGATCAGCTCCGTGTTTCTGTCTCGAACATGTCACGTGGCCAAGCCATCCAGGTACTTGCTTCTAGGTCTTCCCCTTGGTCTGTTCCCCTCGATCTTACCAGTTGTCACCAAATTCTCCAATCCATTTCTTCTCATAACATGCCCAAAAAATTCTGACTGTCTACGTCTAATTTCTCTAATCAATTTACTATCTTCATTTGTTTCTTGAAGGACTTGTTCATTGGTATTTCTGGCTGTCCATGGTATTCTTTGCATTTTCCTCAGAAACCACATCTCTACAGCCATCAGATGTTTTTCAGCCTGACTGCTCATTTTCCACGCTTCACATCCATACAAAAGTACAGGTTCAATGTAGCACCTCAACACTCTTTTTCTCGTTTCAATTGACATCTTTTTATTGGTCAATATGTTTTTCATCTTGCTAAAGGCTACTTTTGCCATGGCGATTCTTGTTCTAATCTCTTCAAGGCATCTCCCATCAGATGTTATTACTGTTCCGAGATAATTGTACCTGCTCACTTGTTGAAGAATATTCCCATTTACTTGTATATTACATTGTGGTATTTCGTCCTTCCTAGTGACGACCATAATCTGTGTCTTTTTACAATTTAATTCTAACCCTAGTTGTTCACTGTGTGTAACAATCGCATCTACTAAATTTTTCTATGATATAGTGATATCATATGTTTAATTTTTGTCCCCACATAGTCTACATTATTCAGCTTTATGCTAAGTCTTTCCTTTGTTTCGTGAAATGATTGACTTTACTGATTGTATATACAGATACACAATTTGATTAGTACCTGCCACTCTTAATATCACCTCGTGTATAATTTATATGGAAATGTGTTTGGTTGTCATATGCTTGCAAAGTAAATACCATGCATAATTATTTTTTATTATCAATGATGTAACTGTTTCTATATATGTCTTTTGTTGATGCATTCATAAATTTACAAACACATGCTGTCTTTACTTGTCGTTATACATTTCATCAACACCCGTTCATGTAGGGCTGTGTTTCGTACATTGGTACATTGAAAATCAGCGAGTTTGTTATAGCAATATCTTAGGTTGGGTCGACCAGGTGAATTTGTAACATCCACCTTGATGTGAATTTGTAAACATCCATCTTGATGTGAATTTGAAACATCCATCTTGATGTGAATTTGTAACTTCCATCTTGATGTGAAATTGTAACATCCGTCTTCGTTTGAATTTGTAACTTCCATCTTTATGTGAATTTGTAACTTCCATCTTGATGTGAATTTGTAATATCCATTTTGATGTGAATTTGTAACTTCCATCTGTATATGAGTTTGTAACTTCCATCTTGATGTGAATTTGTAACATCCATCTTGATGTGAATTTGAACCGATGACAACCTGGCAGGAAGCAAGTATGCCAGTCACCGCTATTGTCGCCCACCCACCCCCACCCCCACTGCGCTTTTGCACTGGCTAAATTTAATTAGTTTCTGACTTCCCATTTGAGTTGTTGATAGTAATACTGTTTAGTTCCGGGGATTTCCATTGACTAAATTAGCTGCTTAATTCTCATTTGTATTCTTGATGGTGATACTATTTGGTTACAGTTAAATAACCCTCTCTCTCTCTCTCTCTCTCTCTCTCTCTCTCTCTCTCTCTCTCTCTCTCTCTCTCTCTCTCTCTCTCTCTCATCTCTCCCTCTTTCTCTCGCCACTTTTCTCTCTCCCTCTTTCAACTTCTCTCACATATAAAGATTGTTCGTTCGTTCGTTCGTTCTCCCCCTCTCACACATATACAAACATACACCCTTTCTTCCTCACATATACACCCTCCCTCTCTCTCACTCTCTCTCTCTCTCCCTCTCTCTCACTCTCTCTATCTCTCTCTCTCTCTCTCTCTCTCTCTCTCTCTCTCTCTCTCTCTCTCCATACACACACACATGCATGAACATTACACAATATTATTTCTTTGGCATTGAAGGAAACATATATTCTATATAATAAATATACACAACCATTATCTCCAATGATTGATTCACTCATTATTTTGCATTGCTTCCGTAAATCACCGAACATTACAAACTACTCAAGCATGCTAGATTTGGCTGCCTGTTTTACTGCATATACTCAGTTTATTTATTTACACTTTTATAAACTACCTACTTTATCGCTGATTATCAATTTTACTACAATTGTTTCACAAGATTATCAATTTTACTACTACTCATTTTATCACAGATTATCAGTTTTACTACTACTTATTTTATCACATATTATCAACGTTACTACTACTCATTTTATAATAATTAATGTTATGACTCATTTTATCACAGATTATCATTGTTACAAGTGGGTCAATAACCACTGTAACACGCTGTACAATGGTTACACTTGTTATACATTAAAACTATTTTATACTACTCAATATATTTTTTCATTCGCTAGTGTTTTATACAACCTATGGTATAATTAATAACAGATGTTGCATACTAATTTTATCCATTGGCTACCACTGATCACAAATGTTACATACAACACATTGTATTCGTTGGTTACATCCTCCAATGTTGCATTTTATTCAATATTGTATTCATTAGTTTCCATTAATCACAAATATTACAGAATATTCATATTATTCACTGGCTATCATTGATCATAAATGTTACATACTGCAAAACTTTGCATTCATTGATCAAACATGTTATGTACGACTCATTTTATTCACTGGTTTCCAATCTATATCTATAAAACAGAGTGTATGTGGTTTTGTGGTTTTGTGTGTTTGTGGGTAGCTTTGTATTGGATGCGTTCGATAACGGTACATCCGATTGAGATGAAATTTTCTACACGTCTTCCTTTCATTCATGTGCAACCGACTATAATAGTTTCTTAGTACTTATTTAATAACATTTACTTTTTCATTTTTCATTATATAATGTCTTTATAGCAGGGCGACTTCACTCTAGAAAAGTTATTTCAAGGGGCATAACTTTTAATAACATTTCTATATACTTTATAGTCATATTGTTGGACTTACTTGCACTATTGTTTAACTCTTTGTCTATAGTTATTTTTAGGCATATGAGTTATAATAAATAATTATATAATCTTTAAGGCATTTTCAAAGTTTTCATAAAAATAATGCATAATGCATAACATTGTAACCCATCTTTTTCTGCTTAAAGAACTTATCCACTGTCATGTCGGTGATTAAAAACACTTTTCATTAAAAATAATGAATGGTGTGTGGAAGGACATTCTTTTAAGTTACTGTGCGCCAGGAGCGGGGTGAAACCACGCCGGGTCAGATAGATAGACAGACAGACAGATAGTCGGGAACGGAAGCTTATTTGACTACTTATATGAATTAAATGACATGCTCCCCACCAGAATCTGGGTGAAGCCGGGCCGGGTCAGACAGATAGACAGACAGTCGGGAACGGGAGAGCTTATATGACTACGTATATGAATTAAATGAGATGCTCCCCACCAGGGACTGGGTGAAGCCGGGCCGGGACAAACAGACAGACGGATAGACAGACAAACAGATAGTCGGGAACGGGAGAGCTTATATGACTACGTATATGAATTAAATTAGATGTTCCCCACCAGGGACTGGGTGAAGCCGGGCCGGGTCAGACAGACAGACAGACAGATAGACAGACAGACAGATAGTCGGGAACGGGAGAGCTTATATGACTACTTATATGAATTAAATGAGATGCTCCCCACCAGGGAATGGGTGAAGCCGGGCCGGGTCAGCCAGACAGACAGACAAACAAGCAGACAGACAGACAGATAGATAGATAGATCCCCTCCAGGGCCTGGGCGAAGCCGGGCCGGGTCAGCTAGTGTTACATAAAACTCATGTTATTGATCACAAATGCTACATATTTCTTTTTTAATTAGTCACCATTGTTTACAAATGACTAATCATATTATAATTGATAAAATTTTTAAATACCACTAAGTTTTTTTTCTTTGGTGATCAATGATCACAAATGGTACATAGTCATTTTTTCACACCTGGTTATCAGTGTCACCACTGGTTATCAGTGTTACATACTCATGTTCTCGTTATCAATGTTACGTATCTCATGTTATATACTACTCATTTTTTTTTACCAGTGTTACATATAACTCATGTTATTGATCACTGGTTGTCAATGTTACATATCTCACGTTATTGATCACAAATGTTCATGTTTCACAAGTGTTACAAATTTAACATTTCTCATAGATTACCTCTACGCAATTTATCATTATAGCCGGGGCATTAGGAGTTGATAGGGAGATGTGCCAAGTGTGGTCAGACGCGGGATTTGGGGCCCGTGATCGTCACATTGAGGCAAAGACTGGTCATCTATAGGATGTAATTTTAATGACAGTGCAGTGTTTGAAAATATTGCCGATCCAAGTTTTGTATTCACTCTCTGTAAAGTTCATGCGACATAATAGGTAAATATAAAACTTGGACCGTCAATATTTCAAACTGCACGGGCATTAAAAATACACCCTGTATTTCTCCCTGCAATTAGGTCTACAAAATGTGAAGGCCCTATCACATTATAGACCCATATCAGAAAACTGCTTCGGGACAACTAGTACTTATCATTACCCTCAAGTTTTCATTACTTATCGATGTTACGTACTAACATTGATTACTTGTGTTACTATTGGTTACCAGTTACATTCTACTGGACTCAAGATTGTGTTTCTTTGGTATCCGAATATTACGTACTAAACATTATGACTGACCACAAATGTTACTTATTACCATCTCCTTCAGTTTTGGTGCATGTCCTAACTTTTAATAACAGTGCGTGCTGCTCTGCGTGTACATTTCTTGTACATTGTCTTAATATATAAGTGTATTTGCTTTCTGTTTTGTTTTGTACTATTTATTGTGTGATTATGAATGAGTTAAAGTTGATTAAACTGAGAATCAAAATTCTGTTTGTAATAATTTTATTCATGTGATGGTGTTTTATCAAACATGCACTCTTTGATAATGTAAGGGGCGTTGATTTGAAATCCGTTCGTGCCGCCTCGCGCGTGATTGCGTACGTTGAACATGATCATGTCATAGTCATGTGATAAGTACCAACCAATGAATAAAAGAGCAAGTGCTTATCGTCCCATGATGCATAGGTTCTGTTTCTGACCGTTGAGAAAATGGCCGGGTTGATCCAAAATCTATCCAAAGAAGCTCAAAGAGCGGTGATTCCGTTTCTTTCATTTGAAGGATGTCGACCAGTGGGCATTCATCGAAGAATGCAGGCAGCGTACGGTAACGATAGATAGAAACAAGCTGTGGGAAATCCTTAAACAATATGGAGTGAGTACACATCTAACAAACCTATGTAGAAGTTTATACAACAACAGTGAATGCATAGTGAGAGCAACTGGAGGACACTCAGAACCCTTCACCATAAGATCTGGAGTACAACAAGGTTGTGTCCTGTCCCCTCTCTTGTTCATAACATATAAAGACAACATATGTAAAGAAACCAGCCAAGCAGAGACAGCAAGAATACCGCATGACGAGAACACAGAAGAAGAACCATCTGCAAATCTAACCATTAGAGAACTCCTTTTTGCGGACGACCAAGCACTAATAGCAAAATCAGAAGCTGAATTACAAGACCACATGTATAATCTAAACGAAATGTGTAGGGAACATAACATGAAAATTAGCACTAGCAAAACAGAGGTAATGACTATAACTAAAGAAGAACAAACAACAACAATTAACCTAAACGAACATCCCTTGAAACAAGTAAAGAGTTTCAAGTACCTAGGAAGTATAATAACATCAAACGGCAGATCAGAAGACGAGATAGAAAATAGATGCAATAAGGCACATCAACTCATTGGACAAATGGCACCAATACTAAAGAACAAACATGTATCAGTAACTACTAAGAAAGCACTTTACAACACAATCTTCCTACCAACTCTGTGCTACCAATGCCAAACCTGGACAATGACAGAAAAAGAGAAAAGAAAAATCACAACAACAGAAATGAGATTCCTGAGAAGAATACTCAACGTATCAAGAAGAGACAAGATCAGAAATGAAGAAATCAGGACTAAAGTGGGGGTTAAAGCAGCACTAGATTTTATTAGAAAGAAGCAAATCAAATGGTTTCGCCATGCAAGTAGGTTACCAGTCAACAGCATGCCACAACAAGCAATGATGTACAGACCAGATGGAAACAGAGGAAGAGGCCGACCACGTAAACGTTGGACGGAGGGAATAGCAGAATCCATGGGAATGTCGATATATGAAGCCCATAATTGGGCACTCTCACGAAGTTTATACTTCAACTCGACACCGCAAGGTACAAGAGGAACACGATGAGATGAGATGATAGGTACGGTAACGATTCTGTGTCGAAGACAACAGTGACAGACTGGGTACGAATGTTTCGTAAAGGACGTCAGTTCATGACAGATCTTCGATAGCCGGGTCAACTACACATTGTTGCAACAGAAAAAAACCATTGATGCAGCAGTACAGATGAACCGTTGTCGAAGCATATGTTCGCTAACGAAAGAATTTGATGTGTCAATTGGAACAATTCAAAAGGTTAGTAAGAAACTGCAATATCGGAAGGTGTGTTCACGGTGGGTACCACAGATGTTGACCGACCACCAAAAAGAGGAAAGCATGGGATGGTGTTTGAACCACTTGCTGCGTTACAGAGTGGAGGGTGATGCATTTCTCTTCTGCATAGTGGCAGGCGATGAATTATGGTGTCACCACTTTGAGCCAAGCAGCAAAAGAGAGATCATATAATGGAAGCATGCTGGATCACCAAAAGCCAAAAAAATTAAGTTACAGGTTTCCGCTGGTAAGGTTTTGCTGGGCGCATTTTTTTTTTACCATGAAGGGCTATTGTTGGCCGACTTTAAAGAACCCGGTGTCAACATCAACTCTACCCACTGCTTGCAAACACTAGACATGCTGCAAAAAGCCATGAAGAATAAACGACCCGGCTTGCTTTCTCGCTGTGTGATTTTGTTGCGCGATAATGCTCGTCCGCATGTCGCAAATATTGTGCAGGAAGCATTAGCAAGGAAGAAATGGTAAATTCTGCAACATCCAGCCTATAGTCCTGATTTGTCACCATGTGATTTTCATTTTTTGGACCTCTACAAACAGCTCTCAAGGGGAAACGATTTTACACAGATTCTGACGTAATGAACGCGTAAACACTCGGTTCAGTTAGCAACCACAATCCTTTTTTGCTGACAGAATTCGCCGCCTACCTAAGCAATGGGATGCTTGCATGAATGCCTACGGTGACTTCTTCTGACCAACCCATGGTGCATAATGCATTCAAAATGAATGCTTTGTTTAATCCTACCACACCTGTTAATGTTTCTTTCATGCTTTTGTAATAAAGCTTTGGAACGGGTTTCAAATGAACGCCCCTAATAAATTCAATAACTAGCAGGTATTCGCAAATACAAAATGAATCGGAAAAGAATAGTTTAATAAGTCATTATCACCATCATCATCCAGTGCCTTGCTGGCTGGCGTGGACGATCAAGCTTCTCCACAAATTACGATCTCCGATGTCATGGATCAATTCATGTGTTGACTCCCTTCCGTGCAATTGACACAAGACTGTCAATAATCTTTTCACGCGGTCTTCCTCTCTCTTTCCGCAAACCTTTCCTGTTGTCACGTGTTCCAGGTTTTGTCTTCTCATAACGTGGCCAAAAACAAAAAAACGAGGATGTTTCTGACGACTCAGCTTCCCTTAAAACATCATGATTGCTCTTTATGGCTGACCAGCTAATTTTCAGCATTCTTCTATAAAATTACATCGCCAAGACTTCCAGGGATTTTTTCGCCTTTGTACTAATTGTCCAGGACTTGCAGTCGTATGTTAACACTGGTTCTGTGTAACATGCAGAACTACGTTTTCTAACTTTCAAGGACAGAGACTTATTGCACAAAATGTTTTTTATTTGATAGAATGCAGTTTTTGCTTGTCCTATTATGCTCTATCTCAGTGATGCCATCACCCATCTGATGTTATCCATGTACCTAGATATCTGAATTTCTGCACTTGCCCCACAACAACGTCATGTGCTGTAATTGCATATTTAGGCACAATCTGTTTCTTTGATATCACCATAACTTCTGTCTTTCTATTATTCAAACTAAAGCCCATTCTTTCACTTTCTACAACCACTGTACCTATCATTTCCTGTACACATTTTTAAATGTGGTCTGAGCTTCCAGGGTAACCCAGCGAAACATGGGTACCAAGAAATACCCGGGGAAGTAAAAGTGGACAGTTTGATACTGACCACATCACCCACTAAGTCCCACTTGCTCTATAAATAATATGGGTTTTGCACCAAGTGCCAGTTATCCCTTAATCCTTTACATCAACCATACCTGGAAGCCTAATATGGTAACTATTTTTAAATATATTTTTTTTTAAATTAGAGATGGTTATATATTATGAGTTGAGAACCGATATCACTGCACTCAGGACATTCCCACGCGTGCTCCATCCCCTCATTCAACAGCCAGCGAAGAGTCATATTACTAATCGTTCCGACTGCCACCTGATTGAAAATTCTCCTGGTCTTCCCTGTTTTGAAATTCGTCCAGAACTGCTGCCGATTCCTCGCCATATCTTCTTCTCCACATATGAGTGCTCAGTCTGTTCCACCACTTTCACAACCAGGTCCCACAGGCGCTCAACCGCCTCTCCCCCTTATCCATAGGTAATCTACCACCGACAGGTGCATTCCCTGCCAGCCTATCAGCCTGTTCTTTCCCTTGCACTCCTGCATTTTCAGGGCAGAAAATCCATAAAATTCTCACAATCTTTGATCTCAGAAGCGAGACAAGCTGTTCAAAACGAAACATTCCTTTTCCCACCTTACTAAGCATACTCCGTGAGTTCGTAACCAGTAGCCAGGGTAGGTTCAATAATTGTGTGGCTAGAGACACTTGCCTGCCGGCCCTGTGTTCATGGGTTCGATCCCCAGCTGGCCGAATTCGGATTTTTTAAAAACATTAATTGGACACCCAGGTCGACCGAGTTTAAAGTGAGTACCAAGAGTGTCCTGGGAAGTAAAGGTGGCCAGCGTGATACTGACCACATAACCCACCGAGTGCAGACTCATTTATAACATTGTCTCGCACAAGGCAAAAACCCTAACAGCATGTACAAGTATTTTTTTCTTGACTTAATTAGAGAGTTTTATGTATGAATTACATACCTTGATTTGATTCTGCATAAGCTCCTTTTTTTTTCTTTTTTCATTCCACTCTTGCTTTATCCTGCTCCTCTTCCTCCTTGTTCTTTTTCCCGGAGTTTCTTCCTTCTTATTTGTTTATCCTCCTTCACCTTGACCATACCTTCCTTCTTCTATCTGTACTTCTTCTTTATTTCCCTACTCTATATCTTTCTTAATCTTTCCTTCGCTTCAATTCTGTCTTTTGTTGCTACTTCCATTACCCCCCACTCCATTTTCCATCTCATTCTGCATCTTCTGAATCATCCTCCCCCATCCCATCTTTCCTTCTTCCTTACTTAATCTTGTTCTATTCTCTCTCCCCCACCCCCTCCCAAATCCCCAATCCTGCACCCTATTGTTTCCTCCATGTTTCCTTCACACCCTCTTATTTCTTCTTTCTCTACTACATATTTGTCTCCTCTTCGCCTTCGTCCTTTCACTAAGCATGTGACCCAGTAACCACCTTAAGCCATTGTACATTTCAGAATAGATATTCTGGACGGAGGTCAGCATGGCCAAATGGATCAGACCTAAAGCACAGGTAGCCCCTGTTCAACCCCTACACTGGTCGGTTGTACTAAAATGTTGACTTCACGTCCTTGACTTGGGGATGTAAATTAAAAAGTACCTCAGAAGCCAGAGTGGGTTCACCTGATTGTGTAGGACATTGGTAATAGGGACAGCTAATCCACACACAAAAATCAGTCCAGTGCGTTTGGGTTCAATGCTAGCAAACTTCCCCAAGAAAATGTTCTGGGCTATCACAGATAATATTGTTCATTGCTAAAAGACTTCAAATAATTATAAATCAAATATTTAGGAACTGTTTAGCTTAGACATGCACAGAACTTTCAAGTTGTGTTTGTGTAGTGGTACATAATGATAGGTAATCCATCCATCCATCATGTGCCATGCCGATAAGCGTGAGCGGTCATGTACTGCCATGTCACTCGATCACCAGAGTCGTGAATCAGCTCTGTGTTCTTGTCTCGACCATGCCATGTGGCCAAGCCATCCAGGTATTTACTTCTCGGTCTTCCCCTTGGTCTCTTGCCAGTCGTCACCAAGTTCTTCAATTCATTTCTTATCATTACATGCCCAAAATATTTTGACTGATAGATAATACAGAAAGACCCAGAGGCATAGACTGATATAGGGATAGACAGACAGACAGACAAGATAGAAGAATGCAGGGGCATAGATGGAGAGGTAGACAGTCATGGAAAAAGATAGATGGACATAAGATGACAATCAAAGATAGACACAAGTTACAGACAGACTCACTGACACAGAGACAGGTGTACAGGCACAGACAGACTAAAATTAGTTGCATGTCCTTTTACAGGATGTTGTAATCAGCCCCATTATTTATTGGCCATTTATGATTTAATAGCAATTTTTGCGCTCAGTAATTTGCCGTTGCTAACGACTCGATTCATTCCATCGAAATTGACGCAAAGCGATTTATTCAGACTGAAAACTAAAATACAGACAGAGCTTGAAAAGAAGAGATGGACAGAGACAAAATGACAGTCAGAGGCAGACAGACAAAAAGCAGACACTGACTTACAGACACATGTTCAAGGCAGACAGAGATGGAGGCTGACGACTGATAAATAAAAAATATGAAGACACACATAAAAGATTAGTGAGTTTCACAGTCAGTCCATAGTTGCTCCGATTTCCTCCTTAACATCTTCTCCAGCGTAGTGTTGGTTTTGATATTCGAGGAGTGGCTGTAAGGTGTGGATTTTTTCTGTCAGGGACAAAAAGCAAAACCCTAAACCTGCATAGGTCGTGGCAACTGCACTAACCAGGCGGGCTCAATTTCTCAGGTTAAAATGCCCCCTCCCCCACCCCATAGCCTGCTGAAGGTCTGTAGTGTTAAAATGTCTGTAACATAGTCTGCTGAAGGTCTGTTGTGTTAAAATGTCCCTTCCTTAGCCTGTCTGTAGTTTTAAAATAACCCATAGCTCGCTGTTTGATCTGTAATGTTAGAATGTCCCATAGCGAGCACAGAGTTGGCATCTGGCCATGCTCAGCAACACATCTCTAACCAATGTTCCCGCTGTAAGAGATGATTTAAACAGTAACAAAGGTTGAAATTCTACCAATGTTACAATTCAAATATCTCTGAAGCTGATTAGATGGTTACAGAAAAAAAGTCAGCAAAAAACATTCATCTGAAAGAGACACACACAAAAACATAGAACTTGATAGGAATTTAGCAGATATACATCATGGTTATCTATCCCAGCTGGGATGGCACTTTATTGAATCACCGTAAATGAATCATGAGATATAACAACACATCTACAGCAATAATCAACTCCTTTTTTTTTTTTAAAACCATGGTTGTGCAGTTAAGAAAAACAAAACAAAAAGAAACATGAGTGGAGAACAGAGCTGAAAGCGCAACAGTAACAATTTTGAAAACATATCCTTGTGGCAACATTTACAAAAATATAAATTACCCTTTTTCCATTGTATTGTTATACTAACTAGCACTCATGTAACAATCAATCACCTTGGGTACCGGATCATTTTTTTTTAAATTCCAACCTCAAAGCGAATTTTAACGCATGACTAAAGTGCTGGCACTTAAGCTAGCCACTGCTTTACTGCAGAGACCATGTGGAAATATGTGTGGAATCAAGGTCCAACAATCACTAAAGAGGCTTTGAAAATGTATTAAAATAGCATGTATCAAGAAGATAAATATATTTTACTGAACACTGAAAGAACAACAGACTCATAAACAGTAACAACAGCTGGTCTCCTTGGCCAAGTGTTTAACGACATTATTCGTAATCCCGTATATCCACGTGGGAAAAACAGCAGCTGCAAGAATCTGCAGCGGTTTGCGCCGCGCTGGCAATTTACGGGGGTATGTAAGCCGGTCATTCAGAAAGCAATGGCAAACTACTGAACATAAAACTTGCCTAGTACATCAACAGCAGCTGAAAAAATGCTGGTGTTGACTGCAACGTCCTGTAAGGGATATGCAACAAATTTAAAAAAAAAAAAAAACAGTAACATGCCTCACAAACAAATACTATCAAGTTCAGACAGGACTGTAAAGGGAGTCAAGCTTCCTGGAAGAAGCAAGACAACAGTGGACACCAGTCATTGATACCCTGGGTATGAACATGATCAGAAACAATCTAGAATCTTGACCAGAAGGTTGTGATGATTATGAGGGCAGTGTTATACAAAGTATTTGCTACAGGTTGATGATAGTGCTCCGGGTTTGATATCAGTGGTGGGTGGTATCATGACATCCCCCCCCCCCCATGAGCTAGCTGGCACACTATGCTGCTAAACACAGCATTGTACATTGTACAGAGATACTTAGAATAACTAAAGTAGTCTAGTCAAAGAAATTGCAACTGTGTGGACTTTGAAACTAGCAGTTGAAAAGCTAGTACTTAAAAATTCATTGCAAATAACATCCAACAAGATAAATTAAAGACTAGTTATTAGGGCAAACAAAATGAGGAAAGTCAAATCTTTTAGGCACGTAGTTTAGTTTTAGTTTAGTCGACGGATCAACATCACGGCACACAGGTGTAACCCATAAGTGCTCCGTTCTACTCCTAATGCAAGCCTGAGTCTGGAGAAACTCAGCTCAATGCATGAACTCTGTAGCACCAGCGAGGATCCTGAAATACTTTGGGTAGATTTTTAACTCAAAATTTTGTCCGGGCAGTGCCGTTAGGCTACTCTTTTTCGATTCCCAACTTCTTTTTCAATTTCCAACTGCCAGGGGATTTTTTAAGTGTGCAACAATATACACGGGTGTCCGATCTCACTACACAGAGATCAGGAGAAATTTTATTACTAGAAGTCCACGTAAAATATCCCGGCCCTCACCTGGGACCTCCAGCACTTGAGGTGGACACCATACCTCAAGGCCACTCAGCCCCCTTTTAGGCATGTAAAGAAACGAGCATTTGGACAAGATGCAGGAAGTCGCACCAGATAAATGAGAGACTACATCATAGATTAATTAAATGTGATAGCAAGAGAGATCTGGTTCATATTTGTAGACAGGGAAACACCAAATGATATTATTGAAACTTTCAAACTTAACACTTTTGATGGACCTTGTGACAACAAGAGGAAATATACATTTTTTTTTTAAATCTCTGGCAGCCAAGTGATGAGGTTGAGTGTAGACCCTAAGACATAACTGCTCTGAACAAAGTCATTATAAAGACCCCCAACATGCCTTAATGGCATATTCTTTCAAGTCAGATACGATGTGGGAAGCCTACAGCTAAGGTACCGTGGTCAGTTACTTTCCTCAAAACTTTATTTTCATTTTCTATGCGTTGTCCCTAGCATCCATTGTAGTGTGTATATGTCTGATTTCTAGTCCCTTACCACTTGGACCTACATATTCCAACTTCTATGGTTGAGGTTTCTTTTCTAGATTCCTAATTTCCAGATAATCCTACAAAAATTATGATACATCACAAAAGAGCTGTACAAGTCTTCCACAGCTGGGGATCAAACCTTGGCCACTTGTTTTGGTCAACAGTTCTTGCCACTATGTAGTAATACGCTATACATGACACATATATTATAGAATATATATAATTATAGAACAAATTCTACCCAATTAAAACACATTTACACAGAATGAGCAAACACTAATCCACTGTTGTATATGAGTGGCTAGGCCATAGGACCACATGGGGAGATTAAGATGATTAAAGTCTTGTAATCCCAGCCTAACATGGGGAGATTAAGATGGTTAAAGTTCTGTACATCCAGCCTAACATGGGGAGATTAAGATGGTTAAAGTCCTGTACTCCCAGCCTAACATTGGGATATTAAGATGGTTAAAGTCCTGTACTCCCAGTCTAACATTGGGATATTAAGATGGTTAAAGTCCTGTACTCCCAGCCTAACATGGGGATATTAAGATGGTTAAAGTCCTGTACTCCCAGCCTAACATGGGGAGATTAAGATGGTTAAAGTCCTGTACTCCCAGCCTAACATTGGGATATTAAGATGGTTAAAGTCCTATACTCCCAGCCTAACATGGGTACTGGGATATACAGGTAACTGGCATGATACGGACCACAACATCCACTAAGTGCCGATGCTGTTCCATATGCCCAATGCGCATTAAGGCGTATTAATAAGGGTCTTTTAATCAATAATGAGCATGTAGGTCATAAAATCCTCAACCCCAGGTACCTAAAAGGTTTTATTCTGACATAATCAGACTTGTTAAAGGGTGGGAATTCATTCTAATTTGTAATCAAAGATTGCTTGTGTTTCACAATATTCTGAAGCATGCATATATATTTTCTGATCAAATTTACTTCCTACCTTCAAGGCAAGCTCATGTGCTATGACAAATTATCGACATTTAATATTTAGGAAACAAATCTGATTACATAACATATCAAGACACACATGTTTCTGGATAGAGATACAGTTGACAGCAGGCTTGCGGGATTACTGACATAAACAGCTAAAGTGTTAAGTTCTCCACTGACAATCCAACACTCTGCTGAGCCTTCTCAACTGTGAAGGGAGCAACTGTAACAAAGATGAATTGAATGTTACTGTAAAATGTGCTGCACTTGAAAGATCAAACACCATACAACAAAACAAAACATACATGCGAACAGACACTTTGCCTAATTTTTTATTTTTATTTTTGTGCATAATTTATTTTGGTTCATATATATTGTCCATTAATTGTTTGGAAAAACTGCGGGAGCTGCACAGAATAATATTATTAATTATGAAGAAGATTGAAAGTTAAAATATGAATTTCAACAAGCACAAACAAATTTTCCGACAGTGTAGAAAAAGAAAAAAAACTCAGGGACTAATCATCTTTGTGAAATGCAGAGATACTTGTTTCTTCATATAGAAAGCCTTTGTAGAAGGATTTCTGATCCAGCATCAAAAATTGTGTAACATTATGAGACAAGGGGGTTCCAGCAAATTTGTTCCACTTAAATATAGCTGTCAGTGCAGCAAAAAAAAAAAAACTAACTGGTTTGAGGTGTAAAGGTGAGAAAGAGAGAATTATTCTCTCCCCACCTCTTGAGAAATGCAAAAAATGTAATGAGAGACAAGAATGATAAGACAAGAAGGAATATTGATCCAGTCATAATTAGCGAAAATGCATATGCAGCTGACAGTCCTCCTCTCAAATAGTGCTAAAGAATTAGAAGTGTTGATCCTGTTTGTCAAGAGACCATGAAAATAAAATGTTTCTCAACTGAAACATTAGGAACTAGCTGGCTATAATAGCAGTGCAGAAATCTATCTTGTTGTATGTCCTTTGCAGATAATCAACCCTAGATTTTCTAGTCAAAATGTATCTTTAGTTGTTCACCAGTGCTTCTGAATGAGAAGTCAACATGTCGAGTAAGGCACCTAGAACACATCAACGTCTATGCTAACATTAAGTATTAAGAACTTATGGTACAACATCAGCAAGTTCAAATTGTTTAGGACATGCATCTTCCCTGTCAACATCATACGGACAGATGCGAGTCGTGGATCATTTCACAATCACTAAAGAAGAAAATTGGGGCTTTTGAGCTCAAATGTTACAGAAAAATATTTAGAATATTGTGGACCGAGAAGAACAATGTTGAAACAAGACCTGAACATCGAAGAAACTGGCTCATACAATATCATGTTTGGGAAGCAAATACTTTCACCATATGAATAGTGGCTTGGAGAGAAGAATGAATGGTTCCTGGAAAAAGAGGCGGGGACCAGCACAAAGGGCACAGGACATTGCCGACACCTTGGGAATGAGGGTGCAATTATACAGAGAAATAGCCAGGCAGACATTTTTTGAGCAACGACGTGATGAGAGCCACATTTCTTGAAAGGATCTCATAGTTGAGAGGTCTATCTTCAAACTCTTGTTGATCTACTCTACTTGGTTCTTTTTCCTCACTTTCATGTAAATTATCTGCATTGTTTGACAGATTGATTCTTCATACTCCACATAACTAAATCTAGAAAAATCATCTTTGAAAACAGCCACATGTATATTACCGAATAGGGAAAGTCCATTAATGCTGAGGATACCAAGCTGATCTGTGGGATCTCTGATTTAATCAGTATGGTAAAGTTAATCAATGGACGGCCAAAACTCTGCTGAGCTTTCTCAACTGTTAGATAGATATATCTGGGGGGGGGGGGGGGGGGGGGGGGGAAGGGGGTGCAACAAGACAGACTATGCAAGCGATGGATTTATCTCATCTCATTCCTTTCAGTACCTTGCGATGTCGAGGTGAAGCATAAACAGCGGGAGAGTGCCTGTTTATGGGCTTCATATATTGAAATTCCCATGGACTATATTCCCTCTGTCCATCGTTTACATGGCCGGCTTCTTCTGCTTCCATCTTATCAGTAAAGAGATTAATTTGCAGAACAAAAACAATGGACACACCTGTAAGCAATCTACATAAATATTCTCAAAATGACATTGATGACACAATTACATGCTACTTTCAAGCATCATATACTACTAATCCTACTAGTTGTCACGATGTTCTCCAATGCCTCTCTTCCTACTATATGACAAAATAACACTGGTGGGTTTTTTTTTTTCTTTTTTTATTAAATAAGTAAAGTGACCAGGCTGGCATATGAGTTCTCATTCTTATAGTTTCATACAATCATCTACTTATATCCTCTTCCAGGCAATTATTGTCATCAACAGTTCAAGGATGTTTGCCACATTTGTCTCACAAACCACATCTCTCTGCCTCCTCCAAGCTCTTCCTATATAGAATTCTCTATTCTGTGTCTATGTCTATTCTATATTGGAAGGGCCGAATGTAAGACGGGCCTGCGTGCCCAATTTGTTACCCTTTGAAAATAAAGTCTGTTCGTTCGTTCGTTCGTTCATTCGTTCGTTCCTAATTTGTACAGTAGAACAGGTTGGATATAACATAATGACAGAAGATGTACTCACTCGTGGGCATGAAGTCCTCAACTCCAAACAAGTCCTTGCGAGCTGATTGGATAGCCAACTTGTTGGCCAACAGAGCACCAACTGACAAGGAAATGGGAGGCTCACCCACAGCTGAAAAGATGTGCAAAAGCCATGAGCTGTTTTTATCAGAAATCTAGGAAATAACTGCTACTTTTTGGGTTTTTTTAACCAATACATGCTCAACATACTTGTACTCATACAGAACAGGCCGCACAGCTTTTTATTAAGATATTTGTGCTTGACATCTTGACTGCTGTAGCCATTTTCAGCTGTCTACACATTCAAGATTTAGACACTCAGGAACATTCTGAAGTGTAGCACACTAAACAAATAGTTAATAACATCATCATCCAATGCATTGATGGCTGGCGTGCCCGATCATGTTACTCCACAAATTGTGATCTCCGATGGCAAGAATTTTCTCAAGCTGTCTTCCTCTCTCTTTCTGCAGATCTTTCCAGTTGTCACATGTTTCAGTTTTTGTCTTCATAAAAAACTGCTGATTGTTTTTTTCTGATGTTTGTGATAAGTTGTCTTTGCAAGTTAGCTTCCCTCAAAATGTCCAGATTTGCTCATTTTGGCTGTCCAATTAATTTTCAGCATTCTTCTATAAAACCACATCTCCAAGGCTTCCAGGGATTTTTTCGCCAGTTTACAAATTATCCAGGATTCGCAGCCTTATGTTTAAAATTGGTTCTATTAGTTAGTTAGTTAGTTGTGGTTCCAACTTCATGGCAACGGGTCGTCCCCATATTGCTCCGTTCCTGTGCCAGTGAATATAACAAAATACTCCTCACTGCCCTATGTGAACAATGGAATAGACAGGAGCGTCGGCAAGCCAACACCCCGCACAGGTGCACTGTGCATAATGCTGCCACCAGAATGCCAACACAAAAGTCCTCCACGAAAAATACAGTTCATCGTCGATGAAAACGGCAGTCACCAGAAAGACTACATTGACCAGGGTTTTATCCCATTTGGCTCGGTCTCTTTCTGCAGGGTGACCCACCGAAAGCGCCGCACAAAGCACGAACTCCATAGCTACAGTGACAACTCCCAGGAGTCTCCTGAAAAATGCACTCGTGAACAGAAAAGGCAAACCAGTCAATCCAGCAACAGCCGGCCGTCATCGTTCCGAACATGCAGTTCACGCAAAAAACAACTGCGGACAGATGCAAAAGCATTCCACGTGAAATTCACAGCTCACAGTGTCACGCCACGCACTCACTCAGTAGCAGGGCGACAGAACCATAGCCTCCTTAGTCGCCTCTTACGATGTGCATGGTAGACAACAGTGTTACTATTCTTTGCTCCCCCGTACACACGGGCGAAAATTGGTTCTATGTAACACACAAGAACTTTTCCTAATGTTCAAGGACTTATTGCACAAAAATTTTCATTTGAAAGAATGCAGATTATTCTTTTCCTATTCTTCATCTCTGTGATGTATCTTCCATCTGATTTTATCTGTGTGCCTGAATATCTAAATTTCCGTACTTGCCCCAAAATAATGTCATTTATTTTAATTGCACATTTAGGCACAGTTTCCTTGGTATCACCATGACTTCTGTCTTTCTGTTATTCAAGCTAAGTCCCATTTTTTCACTTTCTACACTATCTATCATTTCCTGTAGTTCCTTCTGACTTGCTATCAAGATGGTGTCATCAGCATAATGTAAGTTATTTATATTATGTCCACAAAATAGGATTCCTGACATATTATCTGTAGATATCATTATATATAGTTAATATAAGTGATATAATTACAAATGATGACATTAAAGGTTGGTATAATACTCAAGCCAGTCTCTGTGGTCGAGGAGTTAATGTCTTTCTCCGTAATCCTGTATATTCTCATGAGTAGCATAACCTGTGCAAGAATCGGTAGCAGTTCTCCCAACAAAGGTAACTTATGGGGTATGTGAGCCGGTGGCTCAGAAAAAAATGGCAAACTACTGATCATAATCTAGTACATCAACAGCAGCTGAAAAATGCTGATGTTGACTGCTGCAACGTCGTGTAAGGGATATTCCCCCACCCCCTCCAAAAAAAAAATACTCAAATAAGTAGCACCAAAAACGATGGTACAGTCAGTTTTGGCAATTGCCAGTTGAGAATGCACTGCAGAAAGCGATGTGACTTGAATACAACAAAAGACAAAGAAAGGACCACCACTACAAGAAATATGTCTCCTGGTACCTCATCTAGAGAAGACTATCATAAATCTCAAATCCGTTATCGTATATTTTCATCAGGTTTCTTTCCTAGCTATTTAAGCTTTCCACATACATCTTTTCCCATCTTCTTGGCCTAATATCCCCCCCCCCCCAATTAATTTTTCTATTCCATCTCTTCTGTTTAAATACCTCCCATAAAAAATGCAATTGTCTTTACCTCATAGTTTTGATGATTGATCAACCTGCAACTCTCAATACCTCTACGGGTTAATTGTTATGTGTCACTGTCCATGATATTCTCAAAGGTTTTCTTAAAATTCACCGGCTCCAGTTTCTTCATTTCATAAATCATGGTTCAGTATTCGCACAGAAAATCAGGAGAAAATTTAAGCCAACATTCAACATTCACACAGAAAGACCAGGAGACAAATTTAATGCTAGCATTTACATCCACACAGAAAACCAGGGAGACAAAAGCCAGCATTTACATCAACAGACAACTAGGAGATTTTAAGACAGCATTCACATCCACACAGACAACCAGAAGATTTTAAGCCAGCATTCACATCGACACAGAAAACCAGATTTTAAGCCAACATTCACATCCACACAAAACCAAGAGACAAATTATAAGCCAGCTTTCACATGCAAACAGAAAATCAGGAAACAAATGTTAAACAAGAAGATACTTCCATTTTTCATCACACTGCTCCGGCTGGTAAAGAAAAAATACATATACAATAAAACAAGCCAGTGACCATTGCAGTGTATGAGGAACTGCCCGAGCTAATTCTTAATAAATCTTTTCCTAACTTGACATATGAGCAAATAGCAGTAGCGGCAGCACATGAAGAAAGGTGATCAGGTGCAAGGCTTTCATAACAAGTAAGAGTGTATTCTACCTTTAGAACTGCGAATGCCTATAGGGTTTGGAGTATCAGGCAGAAGATAGATCCTCCAGTCAATAGGAATATCTTTTGTTGTTGGAGGCTTGTATTCCTGTAAAGCAAATACATGTAATAGATAATTCTTCCAGAGGGAATACAATAATACTTGTTTAAGATAGTAAAAATCACAGAATGACATAAGGTGACATTGTATGATAGACATTTTGCAGTCATTGTAACATTGTATGGTAGAGGACAATAAAAGTATGGCAGAATTTGACAATGATAAAACACAACAAATGTAGTATGAGAAGCTGATAGAAAGTGATAAAGTATGATTGAAAAAGATGACAATCAAAGTGTGACAGAATGCTAAAGTATAGATGTTGACTAATAGCAGGTGACAGTCATATTATGATGACACTATTTTAGAAAGAGACAGTGCTACAGCAGTTCACACAGTATGATAGAAAGACAATGATGCTCATAGTATGATGACACTATTTTAGAAAGAGACAGTGCTACAGCAGTTCACACAGTATGATAGAAAGACAATGATGCTCATAGTATGATGACACTATTTTAGAAAGAGACAGTGCTACAGCAGTTCACACAGTATGATAGAAAGACAATGATGCTCATATTATGATGACACTATTTTAGAAAGAGACAGTGCTACAGCAGTTCACACAGTATGATAGAAAGACAATGATGCTCATAGTATGATGACACTATTTTAGAAAGAGACAGTGCTACAGCAGTTCACACAGTATGATAGAAAGACAATGATGCTCATAGTATGATGACGCTATTTTAGAAAGAGACAGTGCTACAGCAGTTCACACAGTATGATAGAAAGACAATGATGCTCATAGTATGATGACACTATTTTAGAAAGAGACAGTGCTACAGCAGTTCACACAGAATGATAGAAAGACAATGATGCTCATAGTATGATGACACTATTTTAGAAAGAGACAGTGCTACAGCAGTTCACACAGTATGATAGAAAGACAATGATGCTCATAGTATGATGACACTATTTTAGAAAGTGACAGTGCTACAGCAGTTCACACAGTATGATAGAAAGACAATGATGCTCATAGTATGATGACACTATTTTAGAAAGAGACAGTGCTACAGCAGTTCACACAGTATGATAGAAAGACAATGATGCTCATAGTATGATGACACTATTTTAGAAAGAGACAGTGCTACAGCAGTTCACACAGTATGATAGAAAGACAATGATGCTCATAGTATGATGACGCTATTTTAGAAAGAGACAGTGCTACAGCAGTTCACACAGTATGATAGAAAGACAATGATGCTCATATTATGATGACACTATTTTAGAAAGAGACAGTGCTACAGCAGTTCACACAGTATGATAGAAAGACAATGATGCTCATAGTATGATGACACTATTTTAGAAAGAGACAGTGCTACAGCAGTTCACACAGTATGATAGAAAGACAATGATGCTCATAGTATGATGACGCTATTTTAGAAAGAGACAGTGCTACAGCAGTTCACACAGTATGATAGAAAGACAATGATGCTCATAGTATGATGACACTATTTTAGAAAGAGACAGTGCTACAGCAGTTCACACAGAATGATAGAAAGACAATGATGCTCATAGTATGATGACACTATTTTAGAAAGAGACAGTGCTACAGCAGTTCACACAGTATGATAGAAAGACAATGATGCTCATAGTATGATGACACTATTTTAGAAAGTGACAGTGCTACAGCAGTTCACACAGTATGATAGAAAGACAATGATGCTCATAGTATGATGACACTATTTTAGAAAGAGACAGTGCTACAGCAGTTCACACAGTATGATAGAAAGACAATGATGCTCATAGTATGATGACACTATTTTAGAAAGTGACAGTGCTACAGCAGTTCACACAGTATGATAGAAAGACAATGATGCTCATAGTATGATGACACTATTTTAGAAAGAGACAGTGCTACAGCAGTTCACACAGTATGATAGAAAGACAATGATGCTCATAGTATGATGACACTATTTTAGAAAGTGACAGTGCTACAGCAGTTCACACAGTATGATAGAAAGACAATGATGCTCATAGTATGATGACACTATTTTAGAAAGTGACAGTGCTACAGCAGTTCTCACAGTATGATAGAAAGACAATGATGCTCATAGTATGATGACGCTATTTTAAAAAGAGACAGTGCTACAGCAGTTCACACAGTATGATAGAAAGACAATGATGCTCATAGTATGATGACATTATTTTAGAAAGAGACAGTGCTACAGCAGTTCACACAGTATGATAGAAAGACAATGATGCTCATAGTATGATGACACTATTTTAGAAAGAGACAGTGCTACAGCAGTTCACACAGTATGATAGAAAGACAATGATGCTCATAGTATGATGACGCTATTTTAGAAAGAGACAGTGCTACAGCAGTTCACACAGTATGATAGAAAGACAATGATGCTCATAGTATGATGACACTATTTTAGAAAGAGACAGTGCTACAGCAGTTCACACAGTATGATAGAAAGACAATGATGCTCATAGTATGATGACACTATTTTAGAAAGAGACAGTGCTACAGCAGTTCACACAGTATGATAGAAAGACAATGATGCTCATAGTATGATGACACTATTTTAGAAAGAGACAGTGCTACAGCAGTTCACACAGTATGATAGAAAAACAATGATGCTCATAGTATGATGACGCTATTTTAGAAAGAGACAGTACTACAGCAGTTCACACAGTATGATAGAAAGACAATGATGCTCATAGTATGATGACGCTATTTTAGAAAGAGACAGTGCTACAGCAGTTCACACAGTATGATAGAAAGACAATGATGCTCATAGTATGATGACGCTATTTTAGAAAGAGACAGTGCTACAGCAGTTCACACAGTATGATAGAAAGACAATGATGCTCATAGTATGATGACACTATTTTAGAAAGAGACAGTGCTACAGCAGTTCACACAGTATGATAGAAAGACAATGATGCTCATAGTATGATGACACTATTTTAGAAAGAGACAGTGCTACAGCAGTTCACACAGTATGATAGAAAGACAATGATGCTCATAGTATGATGACACTATTTTAGAAAGAGACAGTGCTACAGCAGTTCACACAGTATGATAGAAAGACAATGATGCTCATAGTATGATGACACTATTTTAGAAAGAGACAGTGCTACAGCAGTTCACACAGTATGATAGAAAGACAATGATGCTCATAGTATGATGACACTATTTTAGAAAGAGACAGTGCTACAGCAGTTCACACAGTATGATAGAAAGACAATGATGCTCATAGTATGATGACACTATTTTAGAAAGAGACAGTGCTACAGCAGTTCACACAGTATGATAGAAAGACAATGATGCTCATAGTATGATGACGCTATTTTAGAAAGAGACAGTGCTACAGCAGTTCACACAGTATGATAGAAAGACAATGATGCTCATAGTATGATGACGCTATTTTAGAAAGAGACAGTGCTACAGCAGTTCACACAGTATGATAGAAAGACAATGATGCTCATAGTATGATGACGCTATTTTAGAAAGAGACAGTGCTACAGCAGTTCACACAGTATGATAGAAAGACAATGATGCTCATAGTATGATGACGCTATTTTAGAAAGAGACAGTGCTACAGCAGTTCACACAGTATGATAGAAAGACAATGATGCTCATAGTATGATGACGCTATTTTAGAAAGAGACAGTGCTACAGCAGTTCACACAGTATGATAGAAAGACAATGATGCTCATAGTATGATGACACTATTTTAGAAAGAGACAGTGCTACAGCAGTTCACACAGTATGATAGAAAGACAATGATGCTCATAGTATGATGACACTATTTTAGAAAGTGACAGTGCTACAGCAGTTCTCACAGTATGATAGAAAGACAATGATGCTCATAGTATGATGACGCTATTTTAGAAAGAGACAGTGCTACAGCAGTTCACACAGTATGATAGAAAGACAATGATGCTCATAGTATGATGACACTATTTTAGAAAGAGACAGTGCTACAGCAGTTCACACAGTATGATAGAAAGACAATGATGCTCATAGTATGATGACACTATTTTAGAAAGAGACAGTGCTACAGCAGTTCACACAGTATGATAGAAAGACAATGATGCTCATAGTATGATGACGCTATTTTAGAAAGAGACAGTGCTACAGCAGTTCACACAGTATGATAGAAAGACAATGATGCTCATAGTATGATGACACTATTTTAGAAAGAGACAGTGCTACAGCAGTTCACACAGTATGATAGAAAGACAATGATGCTCATAGTATGATGACACTATTTTAGAAAGAGACAGTGCTACAGCAGTTCACACAGTATGATAGAAAGACAATGATGCTCATAGTATGATGACACTATTTTAGAAAGAGACAGTGCTACAGCAGTTCACACAGTATGATAGAAAGACAATGATGCTCATAGTATGATGACGCTATTTTAGAAAGAGACAGTACTACAGCAGTTCACACAGTATGATAGAAAGACAATGATGCTCATAGTATGATGACGCTATTTTAGAAAGAGACAGTGCTACAGCAGTTCACACAGTATGATAGAAAGACAATGATGCTCATAGTATGATGACGCTATTTTAGAAAGAGACAGTGCTACAGCAGTTCACACAGTATGATAGAAAGACAATGATGCTCATAGTATTATGACGCTATTTTAGAAAGAGACAGTGCTACAGCAGTTCACACAGTATGATAGAAAGACAATGATGCTCATAGTATGATGACACTATTTTAGAAAGAGACAGTGCTACAGCAGTTCACACAGTATGATAGAAAGACAATGATGCTCATAGTATGATGACACTATTTTAGAAAGAGACAGTGCTACAGCAGTTCACACAGTATGATAGAAAGACAATGATGCTCATAGTATGATGACACTATTTTAGAAAGAGACAGTGCTACAGCAGTTCACACAGTATGATAGAAAGACAATGATGCTCATAGTATGATGCAGTAATATGATAGCCCCATATGGCAGACGGTGACACAGTACAATAGAAAGTGACATGAATGAATGGACAATCAATAATGACAGAAGTTGAAAATCACAGTAGAAGGTGACATAATATGATAACAAGTGTTAATCAGGCTGATAGAATGTTGACATGGTATGATGGCACACTATGATAGGTGACACTGCCAATTATAGTATGTTCACACAGTATGATAGAAAGTGACATGGATGATAGATGCTGACAATCATAATATGATAGATGTTGACAAAGTATAAAAGCTGACAGAATGATGACACTATGTTAGGGTGCTTAATCATAACTATGATTGCTCACATGAATGAGAGAAAGTGCTAATCATATATGATAGACAGTGACTATGATGACACAGCATCACAGAAGGTGACAAGCATAGTATGATAGTCATTCAAATAGTGATAGAAAGTGACATGAATGATGCTGGTGCTAAGTAATGATAGATATAAGGTGACTAACTTTATTATGGTAAAGGTGGGTGACACTGCATGATGTAAGGTGACATAGTATGATAGAAGGTGACAATCTAGATGACTGAATCTGACTATATAGGTGACAATCATAGTATGGTAGTAGCAATCGCATACTACTGGGTGACCCAAAAAAAACGGAACCCATAAAAGGTTTATTAAATCCTACAAAGGTCACGCAAATTTCTTGAAATCTGGTGAACGTAAACTTCAGCCGGTGTACAATCATTTCCAAAAGTTTTAACTACCTCGGTCGCTTTGCATAAAAGTTATGCTCCAAGTGGCCCTGCAGCATTGGATTCACACTTGCATACATTGGGCTAAATTGTCAATTACTCCACCGCATTCCTCTGTGGGGATTTCCCTGATCTTTGCTGTGATTACTGCCTTAGTTCACCAATATTTGTAGGGTTGTTCTGGTACACATTATCCTTGAGATACCAAAATAGATAAAATTCTAGGGGGTTCAAGTCAGGTGAATGTGGTGCCTACTACAAGTCACACTTCATGCTGATCAGTCTCCCCTGAAACGCGCTCTCAGCCAGGATAGAGAGTCATTTGATGTGTGTGGGGAGGCCCCATTTTTGCTGGAACCACTGTTGATCTTGATCCAATCGTCTGCGTCTCCCAATGATGCCCAAAACTTTCAAAGATTTGGTGGTTCTGGTTTTTTTTGGGGTCACCCTGTACAATAAAAGATGACAGTAGATAGAAGATAATCAAAATTAAACCCACATACTAAAAAAGGTGACAGTCTACACGAAACCAACTTCACAGCACTCGGTTCTGACTTTTCCACTGGCATTCTCAGGCCTTCCACTCCCAATGTGTTCAAGCATGCACACCGATTGTGTCCTCTGTCTGAGCCATCCATGATTTTCCTCTGATCAGCTTGTGGCCCTTTATGTCCAGGGCCTCGTCAAGCAGGGGAGTGTTCCATGTCTGCAGCCACTCAGAGAATTGAGTCCGCAGCACCTGAGCCTGTGTCAAATCATGGGTAAGGAAGGCTGGTGTGTATCATGTCCCTTGTGTATCCCAGTATCACCCGCAGAGCTTCTTCATTCACTCAAAGATCAAACGCAAATGTCACTCCTTGATAACTGAATCCCCTGAACCTCTCTTAGCTCATCCCACTTGCGTCCAGCCTCACTCCCTGCTTGACCAGGAGAGTCTTCCCTTACCACGAGGGTTATGTAGCAGGCATAACCTGGGCACTGATAGTTATTAACATTCAGTTTCTGTAGTAGCAACAAAAAAGTCAACTTTTCCAGTACCTCTGCCTGGCACTACAGCAGTTCCAATATCCACCTTACATGTTTCAGGGCCACATGCTCCATTTTGTTTCTGAATCTTCTGATCCCCACTTTGTTTCTTTGCCTCTTCTCACCATTCACTGCTCTCTTCACTGGCTGTTGGAGATGACATCGAGCACAGAGCATGCACTCTGTAGATCCAGTGAATTGTTTCCATTTAAGTACTAATTATGCTGCAGGAAATACACATACGGCCTAGTAGCACCTGCCCACTAGGTAAGAGGTCTGGACCATCCAGTAGACATCCACACGCCTGGTGTTTCCCCCCATACGGCCCACATTAATGACCAAGTAGCCCATGGCCATCCTGTTCCTCAGCATGTGGGTTCACCTTGAACTTAAAGGGAGTTTGATATTTGAGTTGTTCACCCTTCATGGTCACACTGAGATGAGACACATTGGAAAGCATGATAACTGGAAGATCAGTGAGGTAGAGACAATGAAGACCAAGAGAACGATGCCGGATGGATTGAGATGGTAGCATGAAGGAATATATTCAACAGATTCAGAACAAGTCCTGATGTCGTGAGGCAAGAATGCCTAAGGTAGTTGGCAAGGCACATGATGGTGATGAGTTTTTCAATTAAATACGTCATATGTAGAATTTCACCTACAATGAATATTAAAATGAAGCACACTAAGCAATGGTTGTACGAACAAGACTAAATTAACATAAGATGGCAATCACATACAGTATGACAGATAAGAACTATGATAGAAGGTGACAATCATAGTATGAAAGAAAATGGCAGTATATAAATAATTATGCACATTGGGACTGAAGCATAAATCATTCCTGATACTTCCTCATGACATTGAGATATAAATCATTCATATATATTTTTACATTGGCACAATAACTACAACCCATGGCAGTAGTAAATGTGACTGATTAGACCAATTTGTGCTGTAAATGTTTGTCCACAATGGATGCATGTGAAAACATGGTCATTTTCACCATCACGCACTATCTTACATGCGCTCAGTGTGTGACCTATCTGTAATCAATTTCTTCTTTGTCTTTATTCCATTTCTGATATTTGATCTCCATACAACATGTTCGGCAGTGACTTGCTCCCAATGTGCATTATCAATGCCTGTATCAATCATGTCCCGCTTACACACATCTTTGTATCGTAGTAGAGGCCAACACTGAGATCTCTTACCCATCTGTAACTCATAAAAAAGATGTCCTTTGGCATTCTACCATCATCCATCCTCCTAATGTGTCCTATCCATCTAAGTCTATGAAGACTGAGCATTGAAAAAACAATCACACAACCTGATCTTTCCAATACTTTAGTATTTGTGATTCTGTCTTGCCACTTAATACCAAGTATTCTTTGCAGACACTGCATTTGAAAGCTGTTTAAATGTTTCTCTTGGAGTAGGTAAGTTGACCAGGCTTCACCGCCATAAAGAAGAGTACAAAAGACACAGGTTTGATAGATAAGGATATTTGTTTTCACAGTAAGCTTCCTGTTCTCCCAGAACTCTTCATTGTTGTTGCTGCCTTACCAATTCTGATGTTAATTTCCTGATCTAGGGATAATTTGCAATTTACCTCTGATCCTAAATATGTAAAATGGTCTTCTATCTCCAGTTTGGCATCGTCAATAAAAATTGATGGTGCACCTTGTGATATAATCTGTGTCTTCTTTTTGCTAATTGTTAAACCAAATTCAGAACAAGCATTGGAGAATGCAGATAGTAGATATAATTCTTCCCCAGGGTGGGTCGTAATTGCAGCATCATCTGCATTTATATATAAATCATTTATATATCAGTTAGTCAGTAACTAACTGACTAACTGATATATAAATGATTCCTCAGATACTTCCTTATGACTGACATTGCAGTGTAAATGAACCAGATGTCAACTTATTATAACAGAGTACATACCCAAGTGCCGTCATTGAGAATGTGTCCAGACTTGGCATCAAAGAAAATATCTTCTGTCAGGTAACATCCCAGGCCCATGACAAATGCACCTTCAATCTGTCCTATGTCAATGGTAGGGTTTAAGCTGCAGATAACACAACATTCACACCTATTACACGACGCAACATTTACAATTATTACATGACAGAAAACGTCCTTCTGTGGTTTATTGAAGTATAGTATAGGACCCTTTTACACACCTTGATTTGTATTGGGTCTATGGTTTCAGTCCCATAATTTTTAGACCAAAATCAATCCCATAATTTTTTATAGACGAATCGATGGGTGAATGGTCAATACTGCTGCCTTTACTTCCCAGGCCATTTTAGGCTGGGTCAACCTGGGAGCTTTGGGTCAATTTGAAAACAGAATTTGCCTTGATGGAGATTTGATTATATGACCACCGTTTCAGCAGACTAGTGTGCTAGCCAATGCAATAATGCAACTCCCACATAGCTGATTGGTTGATTGAAATAATGCAACTCCCACATAGCTGATAGGTTGATTAAAATAATGCAACTCCCACACAGTTGATTGGTTTATTGAAATAATGCAACTCCCACATAGCTGATTGGTTGATTGAAATAATGCAACTCCCACATAGCTGATAGGTTGATTAAAATAATGCAACTCCCACACAGTTGATTGGTTTATTGAAATAATGCAACTCCCACATAGCTGATAGGTTGATTAAAATAATGCAACTCCCACATAGCTGATAGGTTGATTAAAATAATGCAACTCCCACACAGTTGATTGGTTTATTGAAATAATGCAACTCCTACATAGCTGATAGGTTGATTAAAATAATGCAACTCCCACACAGTTGATTGGTTTATTGAAATAATGCAACTCTCACATAGTTCATTAGTTGATTGAAATAATGCAACTCCTACACAGTTGATTGGTTGATTGAATTAATACAACTCCCACATAGTTTGTGTTGACTAAAATAATGTAACTTCCATAGTTGATTGAAATAATGTTTAACTCACTCCCACATAGCCGAGTTTTAACTCATATCCAATGTATCGTTTGAGATCTGAAAAAGGCTTCCATCATCCAGTGTGTGGTTGGTCAAATATCTGAAGTATGAGAAAGCAGCAACCATCCCAACAGCAAGAAAGAAAGATGTGCAGAGAGAAAGTCAGATAGAAATAAGGAATCACTACATAACAAAGGTAGTTGACTATACAATATCAATTGTTTTCTATATGACATGCTCTATAATTCACTATTGTCTATTAGACATTTAAACCTTTCCTCCCAAACCAACAGACAGACTGGAGAGAGAGAGAGAGTGAGACAAAGAGAAAGACAGTACTTCGAGGAAAGGCCAGATGGACACAATCAGATTGCAAATTGTGCCATTATTATTTTGCCTCTTGGCTGGTTGTTGAAGATGACAGATCACGTCTTAGAATGTCCTGAGTGCTTGATGTTGGTTCTTGAATTAACTCAAAAGAGAGACAGCTTGATCGGCCAGCCGACTGACCTTCCAAAAGACACAGGCAGCAGGCGGATAGACAACACAAAGAATCTCTACTTTATGTGATGAACTGTACAATATCAATTGTTCTGTACATGTGATGATCTATAACTTAGTCCTCTAATTCAAAATAATGTATAACTCTTAATGAATTTAAAAGCAGAAGTCACAAACAATATGAGGGGTTAGCAATTAGGCAATTCCAACCAGTTTTATGCCAATAGAAAGAGTTCCGTGTTAAATTTGAAATGACTGTGGGGATTACAGATGCTTCACATTTTAAGTGTTTCAGCTTAAGTGTTATTCATTTGTTCATTTCATGAGATATATATATAACTCTGCAGTATGCACCTGATGAGATGCAATGAAATATGCCAGGCAATAAATCATGCAACATAATGTTTGTGGCTTCTGTTTTAAATTAGACCTCTAAACCAGGGGGGAAATAACCTGAATAATGTAAAACAAAACTAATCACAAATACTTTACCTTTCTCCAAAGTCAGCCATGATATCAACTCTTCTGACCTGTGACTCGCCAGTTAGGATGTCAACTTCTGTTTCTATGACAGCAGCACAGTATGTGAAATAGTGGAAATGAGGTTTTCCAGGTCCGGCTGAGAAGCTGCAGAGTTCAACATAAGTGTCACAGATGAAAGAAAAAGTAGGGGGGGGGGGGGGGGGGGGCGCGGGGCACACTGGTAATAGGGAAACACCTTCAGGCAAACATCTGTCCAGCTGACTAACCAGTAGTAGCAACTACTGGTACTGGTAGCACATATCTGGACGACCTCAAAATAAAAATAATTTTACAAACACACTAGAACACTTCCATCCTGTCCGAGTTAATTACATTTACTCATTAAACACTTCCAGTTTTGTTACTCATGAAACATTTTTCTTGTATGAGTTGTACGAATCCATGACAGTTACTCATGAAACATCCATGACAGTTACTCATGAAACATTTTTCTTGTATGAGGTGTAAGAGCCCATGACAGTTACTCATGAAACATCCATGACAGTTACTCATGAAACAGTTTTCTTGTATAAGTTAACTAATGGCAGTTACTCATAAACCTCTGTATCGGTTTTCTTGTTTGAGTTAACCAATGACATTCATAAATACTTTCAATGTTCTTGTCTCAGTTACCTTGACAGTTACTCATGAAACAAGTTTTCTTGTCCGAGTTAATCCATGAGTTACTCATGAAACGCTTTGTTTTCTTGTCAGAGTTAACAGTTACACATAAAACGTTTTTCTTGACTGATTTAATCCGTAATAGTTAGTTAAACCATGACAGATACTTACGTATATTTTGCTGACAGATCAACTTTGTTCGTAGCACATTTCTCACACAACTCCTTCCAGTCAGCATCAGGAAACTTTTCTCTGATAGGCTGCATTCTCTCCTTCAGGATGTTGCTTGCTTCAACAGCTGCCTGCCAACAGAACAACAATTAATATACGTGATAATCTTAGTGGGATAATGAACAAATAAAGAATTGTAAGCAACAAGGCAATATAGTCAGTTTAAAATTACTGTGGTAGATAATATAAATTACTGTGGGAATGAGTGTGTTGTGTATTCTACTGTTATTATGTGGATGATATAATAATAATCACCACAGACGAGCTGTAAGCAACATCGTTCCAGGCCATAATGAACCAGACGCATAACAACATCTCTCTCTCTCTCTCTCTCTCTCTCTCTCTCTCTCTCTCTCTCTCTCTCTCTCTCTCTCTATGGAATACAAACACAATGAAGTGTTGCCATTCTTAGATATTCTAATGAGATGTAGAGCAGATGGTACAATTCAAAGATCGGTGGCAATACTTAAATTTCCACAGCTTTGTACCTGTCCAGTATAAATGTGGCTCAATATAGTTCCTGTTTGACCGAGCCAGGAAGATATGCACCCAGGACACACTGATAGAGGAATTTGAAACTCTGAAGCATGTCTTACACATGAATGGGTACTCCGTTGGACTTATAAAGTGCCTTTTTTTTTGTTTTTATGTTGCATATCCCTTACAGGATGTTGCAGTCAACATCAGCATTGTTTCAGCTGCTGTTGATGTACTAGGCAAGACTACGCTCATTAGTTTGCCATTGCTTTCCGAGCGACCAGCTCCAGCACGGCGCGAACCGCTACCAATTCTCGCGCAGCTGCATTATGCACGAGAATATACAGGATTATGAAGAAAGACGTTAACTCTTATGCCATTGCCAAACTTCAGGTATTTATTTATCGAGCTAAGCTTTCACGGGGATGACGTAATGCAACATCTACATTACCGGTTCATTAGAGTAGTCTGCCAAACATTTTAGGCTGCAACTCCAGTTATTTGGTACAGAACCACACCTATTCCCACCCCAACAGTAATAGAACGTTTCCCTCTGTACACCAAAAGCAGGGGAAGACCAAGAGACAAAATGCTGGATAGTTTGGCATCATGCCAGAGGAAAATCAGTATAAGAAATGATATGCAGTACACAAGACCGAAGGCTATAGACAGACATGATCACCGGCGCCACATGACACTATAAGAAGACCACCAGAGCATGAAACTAAAGCCATACTAAAGGCATACTTTATTCTAGAACTGACTGTTCAACTCTTTCTACAAGCATCAGTCCACAATGAGTGGAGAGAGGAAATGGGGAGAGAGAGATAAAGATACAGAACTTTATTCTAGAACTGACTGTTGAACTCATTCTACAAGCATCAGTCCAGTATGAGCGGAGAGAGGAGATGGGAAGAGACAGACATATACAGGTGGACATAGCAAGACAATAAAAGCAGTTCTTTTTAGCAGTTGTTAATCATTTCAGTTCAAGGCCACATGATGATGGTGATAATGAGCCTTAGACCACTGTAGAACAAGAAGTTGAAACCACAATATTCTTGTAACTAACTTTTAAACTTCAACTAGGAGAGAGGGAGGGGAGAGAGGGAGGGGAGAGAGGGAAAGGAGAAAGGAGGAGAGAGAGATATATATAGAGAGAGAAATACAGAGATAGAGAGGGATGCAGAGAGATATACAGAGCAAGAGATACAGAGATACAGGGATAAAGAGAGATATATAGAGCAAGGGATACAGAGATAGAGGGATACAAAGAGATATATACAGAGAGATACAGAGATATATAGAGCGAGATACAGAGCAAGATACAGAGCGAGATGCAGAGAGAGATACATAGAGAGGGACAGAGAGGGATAGAGAGAGACACAGACAGACAGACAGGCAGGCAGGCAGGCACACACGGAGGGAGGGAGGGAGGGAGGGAGGGAGAGAGGGAGGGAGGAGGGAGGGAGGAGGGAGGGAGGGAGAGAGAGGGGAGGAGGGGGAGAGAAGAGAAGAGAGAAGAGAAGAGAGAAGAGAGAGAAGAGAAGAGAGAAGAGAAGAGAGAAGAGAAGAGAGAAGAGAAGAGAAGAGAGAAGAGAGAGAAGATAGAGAGAAGAGAGAGAGAAGAGAGAGAGAAGAGAGAGAGAAGAGAGAGAGAAGAGAGAGAGAAGAGAGAGAGGAGAGAGAGAGGAGAGAGAGAGAGAGAAGAGAGAGAGGAGAGAGAGAAGAGAGGAATGAGAGAGAGAGAGAGAGAGAGAGAGGGGGGGGGGGGGCTTGAAATCCTATTTCTCACAATGTGTTTATCCTAAAGTGGTATATATCGACAAAAGACCCAGCATAAAAGATTACGTTTTGACAAATGTTCCACCATAAAAGATTACATCTCTTTGCAACGGTTCATTACAAACCATGTTAATTATATGAACCATTTTAGTCAGAGGCAATGGAGTAAGATCTCTCAGTATTACAGACCAGCTAGTTGCTTGTCCTTTTATGGGACAGCTCAATCAACTCCAGCATTTATTGGCTGTGATACTCTAAGCAATTTTAGATTCAGTAGTTTATCATTGCTTTCTGGATGGCTAACACACATCCTATTGTGAAAATCAATGCAAATCAGTCATCTTCCTTATCGACTGCAGCTGACTTCGAAAACAATGTTGGGATTGTAAAAGTTTTTTCACTACCACTAGAGTACAAACACCGACAGAAACACAAAGGAAATTCTGCTTTTCATGAAACTAAAGAAACAATAGTACACACATGAAAATCTGCTTAAAATGAGACTAAAGAAACAATAGTACACACATGAAAATCTGCTTAAAATGAGACTAAAGAAACAATAGTACAAAAATGAAATTCTGCTTTTAATAAGACTAAAGAACAGTACCTGCATAGCACATTCACTGGCCACACTGCCTCCAGAGACAATGTTGTTGGGTGTGACAATGCCCTGATTAGGCCTCACTTTAATGTTGTCTATGGGGACACCCAGAGCATGGGCCACACCTTGTGCCACCTAGATATAATACACATTAAAATATGTGATATCCATTTAAGAAATCAAATCCGATATTACAGATCAAACTCCTAGTTCAATTATTGGGGTCTTCTTCCTTATTCATTACAAAAAGGATTATGGATGATGTATGTCCGTTTACAGGGATCCCTCAATATGAATAATGTTTCTTCATTAAAGCAGCGTCAACTTGTGCTTGCTGATATCTCCATAGAGTTCATCTTCAAAAGGGGCGGGTGTAGGTCAAAATAGTTTTCTCTGTTCTGCATATGTTTGATACTCCTGCTACAAACATTTAACTGTCATTTTTACAGGTCTAGAGTTACATTCTTCAACATCTTTAGTTTATTAAACTTGTGATTCATACTGTTGTGTCCTGTGTGGAGTCTAAAGATTGTTAATTGTTTTTTTCTATTGAGTTAGTAATATGTATCATCTGTCTGATGACCTAGATGCTCTGATTCTCATTTAATTCTATAATTGCTTCGTATAAAACTCTTCGCCTCATCACAGGTTATGTCTATATCAGGTTGAAGTAGCTTTCCATCTTCCTTTGCTAATCTGTTGGGCTCTTCATTTCCAGGTATGTTGCAACGTGAAATATACCTTGTATTACAACCCTTTTCGATTTATAATTTAGTTGTGCCTTACAGATGGCATATCCAACTTCAGCATTGACTGTTTTCAGGATCATGTTTGCCTTTCCATTTCTGTATATAGTTTAGAATATCAGCTGTGGGTAGGTTATCCTGTTTAATTTTTATTCTGCTTAATAAGCTGACCAACATTTTACAATCTCTTAATGGATTTTTTCAACATGTGTGCCATTCACACAAAACCACTATTTTTGTGGAGGAATGACAGTGTAGATACATGAAGTGTCAAATGATAGTAACAGTGAAGGACTCTGACAAGTCTTGATGTTTCTAACAGAGCTAAGATAGTGGTGTGATGACAGAGTGTACAGATGACAATGATTATACTGTGATTGACATATGAGAGATGACAGAGGGAGGCAACACGTATAAGGAAAACCCGCTGCACGTAAATACACCAAAATGAAATTTATTGCAGTGTAGAAAAAGTGAACACCTTCAAATATCTAGGTGTCCACAATATGCAAGGATGGTAGTTCAAGTAAAGAGATGAGAACAAAACTCCAGATGGACTCATCTAACATGACAAGACAATCCCATATGGAAAAGCAATATCAACTTTCATGTCATGATCAGACCAACAGTCAATTATGGTATCCATTCTGTTATATGGGTATGAAAGTGGTACTGCAGGAACCGTATGGAGGATCTAAGCTCTAGAATACAAATAAGTAAAGAACAAGACCCTCTAACATGTCTTAATGTGTACTGGGCAAATGGTGGTAAATCGATATTTGTATGGACCAGTTGGCACTCCAGGTCAATACCATACAGGCCGCCTTAATTTCCCAAGACAGTTACTGGTGACCATTCACATTGGGTCCACCTGGGAACTCAAGTCAATTTTAAAAATCTGCCTTGAAGTAGTTTTGAACTCATTATCACCAGGCTGGGACATGCATGCTAACTTGCTCACTCTCTCTCTCTCTCTCTTCCCCCACCCACTCACTCACATACACACAGACAGAAAGAGAGAGAATGCAGCCCTGTAATAAACACTACTAATAAATACATTTCTGCTTCTAGCTTATCACAAAATATAACAGACCATTCAACACAAACAATAACTATCTTATAGCACTGAGCATACTTTTGTGTAGAGTCCCTGCCCCATTTCAACGCCTCCTTGAGACACGGCTACTGAACCATCTCTGGCATAGATGGACACATATGCTGAGTGGGTCCCAAAATACATCATGCCATACTTGTTGGTGGTGATTGTGATGCCTCGTTTCTTCCACAGGTTTTCCTGTACAGATCAGATTGACATTAATAATCAATACCAACTCAACTTTACAAAATTATGGATGACAAAATAATTAACACTAAATCAAACATAATCAATACCAACTCAACTTTATCAAATGATACATAACAGTCATAATTACTTATCTAATTCTAGATCAAACATAGTCAATTACTTATCTAATTCTAAATCAAACATAGTCAATCATATCTCAACTATAAAAGATAACTGACAATAATTACTTTAATTCTATATCAAACTGATGGCATGCCAACTAAACTTTATCAAATTATAGATGACTAAATAATTACTTAACAAATTCTAAATCAGTCAATACCAACTCAACTGTATCAAATGATAGATAACTGTCAATTACTTAATAATTCTAAATTAAACAGCCAATACCAACTCAAAATTTCTCAAATGATAGATGAATAATGAATTCTAAATCAAACATTTAAAAAACACATATGGGAAGTCAGTCAGCAAGGTCAAATAGATATAAGTCAGCATGATCTAATGGACATAAGTTAGCTTGGTCAAATGGACAGAGCGCTCATTCTAGAACTTCCTATGTGCTGATGCTGAGGTAGTGAATTTAACCCCTACACTTGTCGGTTGGACTAAAATGTTGACTTCTTGTCCTTGACTTGGGAATGTAAATTGCGAGTGCCTGAGAAGTCGGGAGTGGATTCGCCTGATAGCGAGGGACATTGGTAATAGGGAAAACTAATCCACACGAAAAAATCAGTCCAGTGCACTAGAAGTAGTAGCGTGTGTATAAACTACACCAGAGCTCAAAGTAAGTGAATGGAGAAAAACAACTAAGTAAAAGTAAACAAGAACAGGACAGTTTTACATAAGTTAGTACAAGTAAACAAGAACAGGACAGTTTTACATAAGTTAGTACAAGTAAACAAGAACAGGACAGTTTTACATCAGTTAGTAAAAGTAAACAAGAACAGGACAGTTTTACATCAGTTAGTAAAAGTAAACAAGAACAGGACAGTTTTACATCAGTTAGTAAAAGTAAACAAGAACAGGACAGTTTTACATAAGTTAGTACAAGTAAACAAGAACAGGACAGTTTTACATAAGTTAGTAAAAGTAAACAAGAACAGGACAGTTTTACATCAGTTAGTAAAAGTAAACAAGAACAGGACAGTTTTACATCAGTTAGTAAAAGTAAACAAGAACAGGACAGTTTTACATCAGTTAGTAAAAGTAAACAAGAACAGGACAGCTTTACATAAGTTAGTAAAAGTAAACAAGAACAGGACAGTTTTACATCAGTTAGTAAAAGTAAACAAGAACAGGACAGTTTTACATCAGTTAAAATGCATTGGGCATGTGGTGCTAGCTATATACTGTGACTGACCAAGTGGCACCTGATGGGTATGTAGGTCAATATCATGCCAGGTGCATTCACTTCCCAGATATTTATTGGTACCTATGTTAGGCTGTATCAACCTGCCAGCCCAATCAATTTTACAAATCTGACTTAATGAGGTCCAAACACAAGACCATGTGACAAGAAAGCGTGACTTCTTCTTCTGTCTTTTATCTGCTATTGGAGCATAGGCCGCCAGCTAACACAAGCCAAGCCTTTTGTAGATGGTCATTACTGGTTGGATTTTGTAGCTAAATTTTCTACAGGTAGAGGTAGCCAGCCACATGTCAATCCTATTATTCTCCTCTTAATGACTTGCAAGGTAGATTGCAGTGTTCATAATTCATGGCTTCCCTAATTCTTCATTTTTTCCCTCTAGTCCACTAGGGCACAGGCCCTCGATCAACTCATGCCAAGCCTTCCTATCTATTGCTATTCCCTATAGCTCCTTCCATGTCCCCTATACTTTTCATCTCTATGTGTAATTCTCCTCTTTTGTTTTTAGGTCTCCCACTATTTTATTTGCCCTATGCATTACAGACAAGCGAGTGTCTTGTTATAATATCCTCAAGTTTTCTCAATGTGTGACTTATCCTGTTCCTGTGTCTTAAACAACTCTTGATTCACCAGCATTTATTTAGTTCTCTCCAAAGCTCTACACTGATGATTGTGTCATATTGTTTTAGTCACACTATTCTTTGCAGGCACCAACTAATGAATATTTGTAGTTTTAGTAATTCTTTTAGTTGTTCTCCATGTTTCTGATCCATACAGTAGTACCAATTTAATATTGCAGCTTCTCATGTCATAATAGGCAACTCAGAAGGTTTCCAACAATGTGTTATCGGTACCTTTAAGAGAAACCAAGAATTGTAACACTATGTAACATGGTGTAAGAGAATGAAGGAGTGTTGGGTGTGAGGCTGTCTTCCCCATTCCGTAAACAAACTGTAATATCCAACCAACTTTGAGGACATGGACGGAGCTGCATGGGATAGCTAAGGATGGAGCGGCTTGAAGTGAGTTGGCGGAGGCCTTATGCCCCAATGTGGACACAAGAAGAAGTGGCCTTACAGCCTACTCTTTGTGATTTTCAGCTTCTGTGAGATTTTTAAACATTCACAGCTTGCATACAAGACCTGTTTGTGTCACTCTTGTTTCAGAAGACTAGATATCGGATCTCAACAAATGTAAAAACTCATCTCTAACCTGATTGAAGGCATCCACTTGTCTCATTCTAGCATCTACCTCTGCTGTGTCCTTGAGACGTCTCCACAGCTCTCTGATCGTGCAGTCCTTCATATCATGACCATAAGGATCTGTCTGCAAAACCACAGGAAGGAGATATTCAGCTTCAACAACATGTTGATGGTTAGAAAAATAAGACACATATTATGGAAACACAAAATAAAGTTTTAAACAAATTAAGAATTTTAAAAATGTTACTAAATAAAGTTAAGGTTCATCATCATGTAGCAGGACCTATGCAGAATATCACTCACAGAATGAATGCCACCAAGTTTCATTTCCTGTGCCAGTCCTCCAGTCTCATGCCCTGGGTGTTGCCATGTCCTGTGTCCATCTTCATGTTGGCCAACACTTTCCGCTTCTTTCATTAACCATGCCTTCCATTACTGTTTTATCCAAACCTCGGCCATGTTTAATAGGGCCAAAGTATTTCAGTACTTGAGACATGGTACTGTTTATGAACCAGTTCTCTTCCATGTTCAGATCTTGTAGTTTGTCAGTACTTGTCTTCTTGGTCCATATTATGCTAAGAACTTTCCTGTAACATTTAAGTTCAAGTGTCCTATTTTCTTCTTTAGTGATTGTAAAACAATCAATGACTCACAACTATGCTGCCATAGGGAAGGTGCATTTTATAAAATATTTTACTTTTGTTGTATTGTGCCATATGTTCTCAACACCAACCTCTGATTGCTATGGCCATCCTATGATCTATCCTTACATCTTATAAAGTTCCTATTGTTCTTGATTATGTAGCCAAGATGTTCAACGTTTGTGACATTTTCAATTTCTCCATTGCGTATTGTAATTTTTGGTCAACATGTTTTCTCTTAATGTTTTCTTTCACTAATTCACAAAAAGATTTTGATTTCCATGGTGTGTCTTGATAGACAGGATCAACTATTCTTATCCCCTAGCACTACCTCTTATCTGGTTAGATATATTCTAGTACATAAAAACTTAAAACCCTGATGAAACCCATCATAAAGGGAATGGCAGAAGGCAAACATTCAAGAGAAAGGCAATGGTCTCAAATACAGGATTACAGTAAAAGACTGGAGAGAAAAATGTTAAAGGCAACTTCCAGCAAGACACAGAATTCCAGCCTTCCATTACAGCTTACCTATGCTGTGAAGATGACAAATATATAATCTGAATTTCAATTTATTTATAATGTGGTTGCTTAGTGAATTTGATAATTATGATAGAAGGAAACATGGTTAATTAAGTCAATAAATTCAAATATTTGGGGGGAAATCATAACACATTAGGTGGAAGATGCATCACAGACATTAAGAGCAGAATAGGCCTAGCTATAAAGCTTCATTTGAGAAAATGAAAATCATTAACGATAGGTTCGACTGATAGGAAATCTTCGGTAATTACCAGTAAAAAGAATTCCTCATTTCAGCTGCTACAAGTGCACAGAATAAAAATGGCAACCGGCACCAGAACACAAAATAATGTCTGTTGTGGTGTTCATTCTTTGTGCAGTCTGACAGTTGAAAATAAGCACATATCAAGCAACTTTTAAACTCAGTTCACCTCTCAACTGGTGCAAATACCTTTAAAGTCAGAGTGTGTTCACCTGATGGAGTGGAGCACTGGTAATAGGCAAAGCTAATCCACACACAAACATCAGTCTAGTGCACTAGAAATAGTAGCATATGTATGGACTACACTTGAGTTGAGTGAACAACAACAAATACACATTTTAAAATCTGGTGAAAAACTGTTGGATCTTTTCCCCAGGACATGCTGGTGTGGTGAGAAATGAGCAGGCGGACACATTGGCTGGGTCTGCTCCGTTGGGTGGGGTAATGGCGCAAGATAAGGCAGATGTGGTTAGGGTCTTTGGGTTCATGTGTATAGTGTGGCAGAACAGATTAATCATCATGATCTAGAGAGAATGGTGCTGTAGAACAGAGAATCTGGCTGACAATATTCAGAAAAGGCCTCATGGACACAATCAGACTTCAACTGGTACCATTAGTACTGGGAATCTTCACTGGCTGATGAAGGTGGGGATGAAGCGTGTATGGGGAAAAGTTCTGAGTGCTGTGATGTCAGTTCTTAACTCTGCTTTCTGCAAACCAACATTTTAATTCTGCAGTTAAAAAACCTGTACAAATTCGAAACTAAGGTAACCTCAAAAACAGGCTGTATTTTAGTGGAGAAAAACATTTATACCATTCAAGTTACCTGGTGTTTCTCATACAGATTTAATTCCTTGACAATGATGGGGTGTTTGTTCACAGTTTTAGCCACATGCTCCATAATTGTCTCAATTACGAAGGCAGCGGGTACAGAACCTTGAGAAGAGAAGTTCAAATAAGATTGAATAAACAACAAAGAAAACTCAATCATAAATAGTATCGTGTGTCCCAAGTTTATCACATTAAAAGCCGCAATGATTAGAAAGGAACAAGGATGGAAGACATGGTAACTAGTATAAGAGACAGGGGTTAACCAGCAGGAAACTGGGCATAGGGACATTGCAGACGCTTTGAGCATAGAAATGCATGAGTCAGGAAAACTGGGAAGGGATCGAGAAACTTGTCAGGCGACTGTTATGCAGCGACGTTCTGCAAAAGACGTGCTACAAGATGATAATATATAATTGAAAAATAACATGAAAAACAAAATCTCGGTGAGCACAAAAGCCTGCTAACTGAAAAGTTGTGCGTTGCCTTTTGTTCTGTATGATGCAATGCTGGCCAATGAGTACAGAAATGGTGAAGAAAGTGCAGGCAGTGGAGTTGTGGTTTTTTAAAAGTGTGTTGAGAATATCATGCACAGAGAAGAAAACATACTTAGATACTGACGGCTGAAAGGTGTTACTAGATCACTAAACAAAACCTTCTGGAACAAACCAAAATTTATGGGGCATATAAAGAAAAGAGGTAGAACATGAAGCATATAAAGAGGTAGAAAAGAGATTAACCTTTTGTGAGTAAATAGTATGCAAGAGAGATAGAATAGGCCTTGGATATGTATGGTAGGTTTATACAGTTGGGCAACAAATAATATAAATAATAACAGCAATTATCAAAATATCAGACAACAGGAGATTGGAGAGTCATGATCATCAATGTCTGTCCCTCCAGACATGGCACCTAATATAGATAGTTTTTAAAACAGTAGAAATAATGTACCTTCAGTGTTTTCAAAATGGTATAAATAACCTTCATTAGAAGATTGTTTTAAAAAATTAGAAGATAGTTTTAAAAATGGTAGAAATAATGTACCTTCAGTAGAAGATAGTTTTGACAAAGGTAGAAATAATGAATCTTCAATAAAAGGTAGTTTATAAATGGTAGAAATAATTAACCTTCAATAAAAGATAGTTTTCAAAACAGTAGAAATAATGAACCTCCAACAGAAGATGGTTTTCAAAATGGTAGAAATAAAGAACCCTTAATTTTTTACACGTACCCGCGTGCTACTGGGGCCCAAAAGAATAGTAACACTATGGCCTACCATGCATGTCATAAGCGGTAACCAAGGAGGGTTGGTATGAAACTGACTACCTTATTCCATAGAAAAACCCAGCCAGTCATGAACAAGACTACAAAGGGCTTAAAATTTGTTGGGTGAGAGTTTATGCTCCACTGGGAGATGAAAGGCAGAATTCAATTAACATTTAGCGAAATCCTGCATCAAAATCCTCACAGGCTTTTAGAAGTTAAAGCCAATTAAGGACATGGTTTTATTTCCTTCCTTCTTTCCTTCCATCCTCCTTTCAATCTTTTGCCTAGGTCATTGGGGCACCACCTCTGCTTTGGTTGTAATGTACCATTGGCAACTACAAAATATGGCATGCCTAACCCTCTCCAGACACCAGATACAGTACAAGTGACAATAAGAGACTTTTATATGCCTTGACACATATTGGGTATATGGAGCCAAAATAGGCCTTACCAGCCATCTTAGAACTCATAGCTCCAAACTTTCAACCCAACTTTATGAAATGAACGGTTATCATCATTCTTGATAGACACATACCACTTAAGTTTAAAAACTCTGTTATAGTACCAAATTGGATATATGGTGCTACTTCTATAATTTACTGACCAACAGACACCTAACGGGTGATGTGGTCAACATCACACCAACCACCTTTACTTCCCAGGATATTTTAGGCTGGCTCAATCTGGGAACCAAGGCTAATTTTTTTTTAAATCCACGTGTGTGGGGATTCAAACACATGACCAATGAGCCAACAAGCAAACTAGCCAATGCACTACCACAGCTCTCAACAGGCACCAGATATTCTGATGTGGATAGAGTTCTTGTTTTGAACCTTCAGCAATCTGAATTTATGACCTGATGGGAATACAAGTGGTGAGATGACACGCGCGCAGGCACGCACATACACACACACACACAAACTTTTCACCTCAAGATCTCAGGAGTCCAGGTAAGGGATCTACAGGCCAAGTAAATAATGGTTTAAAGAGTTTACATGCACAGAGAACCATCTAATTCTTCTACTCTTATCTCGGAAGGTTGGATTTCCCATCCACTATCCCATCATCCAGGTGTAGTATAACAATCTCAGGTTTCGTACTCTGTACAGACTTGTCCACAGATGAATTTGTACCGGGAACTTTTTGAGTTGAAGCCAGACATCACATCTCTATGCCATTCCTTTATCTATAAAAGAATATAGTTTTCTTGTGCTCCTTCAAACACCTCGTTGGTTGGTTGGTTGGTCAGTGAATCCCCTGGAAGACTACATCTTAACTCTTAAGTCTGATGCACTGTCTGAATCCTGAAGAGGGCTTGCATCTATCGCAGTGAAGTTGATTTTTGAAATTTTTATCCTAACCCACTACTGAAGTGCTATCTTCACAGCAGTTGTGTTTCAAACCACTCCACTCCCTCTCCAAACTCAGAAACCAGTGGGATGTCTAAGACCACTACTGGAGCTTCACATCTGCAGACAGGCATTGAGTTGAGTCATAAACCGACATCATTGCACTCAGGGCATTCCCATACATGCTCAGTCATCTTCAACAGCCAGCGAAGATTTCCAATAATAATGGTGCCCGTTAGAATCTGATTATATGTCCGTCCTCATTTACCTCTGAATGACTAACTGTCTACCAGATCCTCTGACCATCCCTTGCTGCCGCATTCTTTCTAGACCATGATAGTCTGTTCTTCTGCATTATTCACATGCTCCTAGAGCACCTTCACAACATCTGTCTTATCATGCATCAAATCACCCTTCAATTATGTGGCATATTATGATGTAACTAGGTCAAGATTCAACACAGCAACTACACACTGGCTGGGGTTAGGTCAAGGTTAGTGAAGCTTCCTCCATATGGTTTAGGAATTTATCAACAGACTCCAATCCCCTGCCCAAAGGGAGGATCCACAGAGCAGACAAGAAACAACCAAAAAAAAACAAATTCTTGTGAAACATCTCAGCTCTCAACTACTCTAAGATCGAACATGAAGCACAGAATTTAAAGACAAACCTGGAGCTCTTGTGGGTGACATGGCCTGTTTGTTAGTCATCATGGGATGAGGGCGAATCTTCCAGTTTGGCACATGGTAACCTGAAATGTAAAGACAAACTTACTTTGCTGGTTGATCTGTTTGATGTTACAATAAACAAGAAGACCCTTACAAACTATTGGTAAAACTAATGAACAAGAATACCGTTTTGTGTGTGTATGTGTGTGAGAAAAAAACTATCATCTAAGTGTTATGTATTATAACAGAACAGACAGTCACTTATGGTCCCATCACATCTGTATGCATAAACATACACAGGCACTACAGTCAGTCAACTATTGCCTGCTAAACTGCCAAATGCTTCATCAACTGCAGACTGAACATAGATCCACAGAGACACATCCACACAGAGCTATTCTGAAGTCTAATGAGTTCTCATTTACAGCAACAAACATCCAATAAGAAAGACTTTTTGTGCTGGCATTACTAAAACAGAACGATAAGAAAGATGAAGAAGACAATACAAACAAAGAAGAAGGGATGAGGAAGAAAAGAATGGGAAGGAAGAGAAGAGGTTATAAGAGGCCAGTTATGCTTCAGTTCAGAATATGACAATCAATAAAAATGAGAAATGGATGGTAATGTGAGAATTTAATGCCATCAGAATTACAAGAACAAGCTGTACTGAAAACAGAAAAAAACAAATGGTACTATCTTGACAGAGATAAACAAATATAGAAAACTGCTCGTCACAATATAAAAAGATCAGGTGGTCATAGCTTGGGCATGACTTAGAACAGTATCCACTGGAGAAAGTCTTAGAAGACAAAACCTTAGCATGTGGTAAAAAGGTCAACCAAGAAACACATTTATGGCTCAAGTGTGCTGATTACTGTCAATGAAGACATGCTTCACTAACCTGAGCAGCACACTAACATGAGCAGCAGAGAACTGACATTAGCTTAATGAGATGATGATGGCAATGCCTACGATGAATATTTGGCAGTGTTAACATCACCAAAACTAAAGATACTTTCAATTCACCAGCATCATTTATGATTGTACTCGATACAGCAAGTTTAGAAAGACATACTGGTCGACATGCCACTTACACATATCAATGTAATGCATTGCATGACTGAGTTCTCCTTGTCTGTTGGAATTGTAGCCAATATCTGAATAGTAGTCCAGTTCTATCACCTGAACATCTCCAGAATTACTAAAACCAACCTGTCAATGATATAATTTTAAAGCCAACATGTTAATGATAACATTATTTTAAAGCCAGCCTGTCAATGATATAATTTTTAAGCCAACCTCTCAATGATAAAACAACAGACAAATTAATTCTTTAACCTTGAAGACTTACTATTCTCCAAGAAAGATCAGGGTGATGATGTAGCCAGGCTCATCACCCTCCTTAGTTGCCTCTTATGCCGTATATGGTAGGTCAGATTTCTCAATCATTGAAGAAAATTTGGGTTTTTGATCTCTAACATTAAAGAAAATTCTTAGGAAATCATGGACTACAAAGAAAAATACTGAAATTCTGCAAGATCTGAATAGCAAAGAAAACTGGTGCATAAATAGTATCATGTCTTCTGAAAAGAAATATCTGCTTTGCTTTCATAATTTGTTTTTAAATTCTATTTTTTATGCTCAGTATTACCTTGTACTTTGCCAGGACAGGAGCACGCTTGCCGCACAACTGCATGTTAGTGGCCAAATCCAGTGGCATCCGCACAGGTCTGGGGGAGATTCCATTTAAAATGCTGTGATATTCTACTCATTCTATATAAATATCATCATACAATAAACACAGGTTATGATTAAGCACCTTGTTTTCATATATATATATATATATATATATATATATATATATATATATATATATATATATATATATATATATATATATATATGTTGCAAAAGTCAGGTCAGGTCTTAGTCAGATATGACTGAGCTACCGTATAACAGTAGACGGTACTACCTGGTTTCTGTTAGCGCCGAACGTTGGGCGGCGCTTACCAAACCCGACACCCCATATTGTGCCAACGGCTTCGGGCGGAAGAGCGCAATTGGGAGGGTACAAGCCTTACCCTGGTGCGAGGAAATGCAAGCTAAAGACAAAATTGTCATGGCAGGGCAGACCAGGCCCTAAGCCTTGGTTGGCGACTGGTCTAGGATCGAAGCTCCGACAGGCGGACAGTTAGAGCATTGCTTTGCTGATCCGGCAGCTTCTGCAGCTTGTCTTGTTCCAGATGTAGGGGTGTTACCTTTCCTCTGGAGTGAACTAGACAGGCCGAGAGAGGGATCATGCTGCATGGGCAACACATGATCTCTATATTTTAGCCCAGGCTTTGTGCTATGGAGAGGCAATAACTCCATCCCTGGTCTTAACTGGTCTCGGAATCAAAGCGAGAGGCAACTGTTACGGGTTATAAGTCCTTGTCAGTTGGCGTAGACATGGGGCGCCACGCGTTGCCTCTGACGGTGGGAGACACCTATAGGTGTCACTGATCAGCTACCGCCCATCTCAAGCTGGGCAGCCCCCAGCCAATTGGGTGCTGATCCGCCACAGCCTGCCTGCTTCAATGGGTGCTTGGGGCTAGGACAAAATCTGAATCGCAGGCTGTAAAACCAATGCACCAGGTACAAACAAAAATAAAAATAGAAACCTCAAGCTACGGCTTGCAACCTGGAACGTGAGAACCATGTGTCCAGGATTTTCCACTGACTTGACCAATATTGACGATGTGAGAAAAACGGCTGTGATTGATGCCGAACTCAATCGTCTTAACATTGATATTGCTGGCCTGCAGGAGACTCGCCTCGCTGAGGAAGGGTCACTCAGGGAAAACAACTACACCTTTTTCTGGAAGGGTAGAGAGCAGGCAGAAAAAAGGCAACACGGTGTGGGCTTTGCAGTGAAGAATTCGCTACTGGGAATGATTGAAATTCCAGCAGGAGGAAATGAAAGACTATTATCCCTGCGCTTGGCAACCTCTTGTGGGTTTGCCACCATTATTACTGCATATGCACCGACACTCGATTCCTCTGATGATGTGAAGGATTTGTTCTATGAGGAGTTAGACTCCGTGATCAAGGCAGTTCCAAAATCTGACTACATTTATATGCTCGGTGATTTCAATGCTCGTGTGGGCAAGGACTCGAGTTCATGGCCAGTGTCCCTTGGAAAATACAACATCGGTCGCATGAATGAAAATGGGCAAAGGCTGCTGGAGCATTGCACCAGTAATGACCTATGTATTACAAACTCTTTTTTTAAAACAAAAGAGATGCATAAGGTCACATGGAAACATCCAAGATCCGGCCATTGGCACCAGCTGGACTTCATCATCACACAGAGACAACATCTGAACCATATATCATTGACTCGTAGTTACCACAGTGCTGACTGTGATACAGATCATTCTTTGGTTGTTGCAAGAGTTGGACTGAGACCAAAGAGAATCTACACAGCTAAACACAAATCTAGCCCCAGGATTAATATTATTAACACTCATGATCCTGAAAAGTGCTTTCAGTTTCAACAGCAACTTGAAGACGCTTTCACTGATACACCAGAAAATTGTACAGTAAATGAAAAGTGGGGTCAAATTAAGGAAACTCTTTATAAAACTGCCGTAGGGGTTTACGGCACTGTGGATCATAAGAGGCAGGACTGGTTTGCGGCCAACAGCGAGACTCTGCAGCCCTTGATTGATAAGAAGAAGAAAGCTCTCTTAAGAAACAAGGAAAAGACCAACGCGTAACACTCTGAGTGAGCTAAGGCAAGCTAGGAAGGATGTGCAAAAGGCTGCCAGGCAGTGTGCAAATGATTATTGGATCAAGTTATGTGAGTCCATTCAAATCGCAAGTGATAAGGGAGACATAAGAAGCATGTATGAAGGAATAAAGAAAGCCTGTGGTCCAGTGATCAAAAGAAGTGCACCATTGAAAACCTTGACTGGAGAAGTCATCACTGATAAGAAACAGCAGATGGACAGATGGGTAGAGCACTATTTGGAGCTTTACTCAAGTGAGACCAAACTAGCGGATGATGCCCTTAACGCCATAGAGGCTCTACCAACTCTTGACCACCTGGACACACTTCCCACCATAACAGAAGTTAAGTGTGCTATAAATGAACTTGCATCTGGCAAGGCTCCAGGTAAGGATGGGATTCCAATAGAGGTTATCAGGAGTGGGCAAGACACACTCACTATACAGATCCACCAGCTAATAGAGCTATGCTGGCGTGAAGGACAAGTCCCACAGGATTTCAAAGATTCACGCATCATAACACTGTACAAGAACAAGGGCGATCGGAGCGACTGCAACAACTATAGGGGTATCTCACTTCTGTGTATTGTTGGAAAAGTATTTGCCAGAATTGTTCTGCGCAGACTTCAAGTCCTAGGAGATCAAGTCTACCCCGAATCACAGTGTGGCTTTCGACAGAACCGGTCTACCACTGATATGATATTCTCATTGCGACAAATGCAAGAAAAATGCAGTGAACAGAATCAACCACTGTTTATTGCCTTCATCGACCTCACAAAGGCATTTGATTTGGTCAGTCGTGAGGGTCTGTTCAAGGCACTAAAGAAGATTGGCTGCCCACCAACTCTTCTGTCCATTGTGGAATCGTTCCACACAGGCATGAAGGGTATAATCAAGTTTGATGGTGCAACTTCTGAAGAATTTGAAATCAAGAGTGGAGTTAAGCAAGGTTGTGTACTAGCTCCCACCCTCTTTGGAATATACTTTTCACTTCTACTGAAATATGCATTTCGTGATCAGGATGGTGGTATATACATTCACTCACGCTCAGATGGCGGCCTCTACAATGCTCAGAGATTGAAGGCTAAGACCAAAATTAGGAGGGTACTGATCAGAGAGTTGCTTTTTGCAGATGATGCTGCAGTTACGACCCACTCTGAGGAAGAATTGCAATGTCTACTATCTGCATTCTCCAATGCTTGTTCTGAATTTGGTTTAACAATTAGCAAAAAGAAGACACAGATTATGTCACAAGGTGCACATGGGGTACCATCAATCTTTATTGACGACGCCGAACTAGAGATAGTAGACCATTTTACATATCTAGGATCAGTGGTAAATAGCAAATTATCCCTAGATCAGGAAATCAACATCCGGATTGGTAAGGCAGCAACAACAATGAACAGGTTAAGAAAAAGAGTCTGGGAGAACAGGAAGTTTACTGCCAAAACAAAAGTCCTTGTCTATCAAGCCTGTGTCCTTAGTACTCTTCTCTATGGCAGTGAAACCTGGACAACTTACTCACACCAAGAGAACAATTTAAACAGCTTTCATATGCGGTGTCTGCGAAGAATTCTTGGTATTAAGTGGCAAGACAAAATCACAAATACTGAAGTATTGGAAAGATCAGGTTGTGTGACAGTTTATTCCATGCTCAGTCTTCGTAGACTTAGATGGATAGGACATCTTAGGAGGATGGATGATGGTAGAATACCAAAGGATATCTTTTTTGGTGAACTACAGATGGGTAAGAGATCTCAGGGTCGGCCTCTACTACGATACAAAGACGTGTGTAAGCGGGACATGATTGATACAGGCATTGATAATGCACATTGGGAGCAAGTCGCCGCTGAACGTGTTGCATGGAGGGCAAACATCAGAAATGGAATAAAGTCAAAGGAGAAAATTATTGCAGAAAAGTCACACACCAAGCGTTTGAGACGTAAGATGGTGCATGATGGTGGAAATGACCATGTGTTCACATGCACCCACTGTGAACGGACATTTACAGCGCAAATTGGCCGTATCAGTCACACTCGCTACCGCCATAGTTAAAAGTTATTATGCCTTTTTAAAGCACAAACTATCGTCTGTCAAGACGGCAAGGTGCCAATGGAATGATGTTGCAAAAGGGCACCTTTACTCAAGTCCACGTCGTGTCGACTTGATAGCATGTCAGAACTTCTTACGCCACTTGCTGGACTGACAGGCACACATCACCATACTGGATCATTTGATGGTGAATTTCTGTAGGCTTCACCCCTTTACTGAAAATAAAACAACAGAATGCTGCTCCTCTTTGGTGCATTTCAAAAGTTGGGCGGCCATC